>OY986042.1:58632155-59039099 GCA_963920215.1 Nineta flava | reverse complement strand
GCATTCGATTGTGTTGATGGCCTTTTACTTCAAAAGTTGTATAAAGTTGGTTTTAGAGGCACCTCAAGCGAGTTCATGTCGAATCTAATATACTATAAATCTAATATACTATAAAGCTGAAAGTGAAGCTGGCTGACTGATCTATACAAATCCTAACCCACTTCTAGGCATGCCGGAAAGATGCGGTTTTTTGCATTCGACGCGAAATTGCTTTAAACCGACGAGAAAAATCGGAAAACATCAATTTTTTCATTGCAACCCCCCCAAAAATAGGAAAAACAGCTCCCAAAATTACGTTTTTCTGTTCTATGCATGCTAGAAAGATGGAATTTTCACCAATCGAATCGAAAATCAAATTTACAGAAAACTTCATTACCTCGATCGCAACCCCCCGAAAATGGTAAAAACACCACTAAAACTGCCCTTTTCACTTCAATTCATGCTAGAAAGATGCGGTTTCTTGCATTCGATGCGAAATTGCTTCAAACCAGCGAGAAAAATTGGAAAACTTCAATTTGTTAAGTGAAACCCCCCGGAAAATCGGAAAAACATCCCCCAAAATTACGTTTTTCTGTTCTATGCATGCTAGAAAGATGGAATTTTCACCAATCGACCCGAAATAAAGTCAAATTAACAGAAAACTTCATTGCCTCCATCGCAACCCTCCGAAAATGGGAAAAACACCCCTAAAACTGCCCTTTTCCCTTCTATTCATATTAGAAAGATCGATTTTTTTCCATTCGACGGAGAATTGGTTCAAAATAACAGAATTGTTTGAAAAATAAAATTTTTCCATCATAACCCTTCGCAATTGGGAAAAACACCCCCAAAACCAACCCTTTTGTTCTATACATGCTAGAAAAATGCGGTTTTTTTAATTCGACGCTAAATAGCTTCAAATTAAGAAGGTTATGTAAACAACTTAAAAATTTTCATCTCTACTTCCTAAAAAATGGGAAAATCACCCCCTAAGCTACCCTTTTAACTTCTATTCATGCTAGAAAGATGGAATTTTTACTAGTTCCCCCAAACCCCTAATCCTAATCCCACCTCCCCAAAAAATTACTCCCCAGAAAAACCCTCAAAATTCCTCCCATAAATATTCCGTCTCCAAAAATCCCCCCCCCCCCCATTATTTCTCTAATGGTAAGTTCTTTTTGGGAAGTATTTTTTCAACTTTTTTTGCAATTCATGTATGGTTATTTTCTGTGACGCGGAGCCACGGGGTCAAGAACGGAACCCCCTTGCGAGCAGAGCGAGTTACTTAGATAATAGATATCAAAGAGTTGAAACAAGTTATAATGGACATGTTTTTAATGTCGATTGGAATAAATTAGTAAAGGGTATACCCCAGAGAAGCGTTTTAGGTCCAAAATTGTTTCACCTCTTTATAAATGATTTACCATCTTACATTGTAGATTGTAAAGGTGTGATGTTTTTCTTTAGGCTGATGACATCACGGGATCATATCATTCCCGACTTGTCAAATAAAATAAAATTTTTGGGCATTACATTTGACAGTAGTATTAAGTGGAAAGCTCACATAGATTCGTTATGTGCATAGACTAAATAAAGTTTGTTTTCAGATTAGAGTAATGAAAAAGAATTGATGAAAATTCTTTATTGCTTATTTATTATTCAAACTTCTACTCGATCATGTCGTTTGGAATAATAGTATGAGGCTCTAATAACTACGCCAAAAAAGGCTTTCTATTGCAAAAAAGGTCGTTCGAATTGTATTTGGTCTAAAAAAACTGACAGTTGCAAAATTATATTCAAAGATAAAGGCATTTTGACATTTCACAGTGTTTACGTACTTGAAATAGTTTTTTCTTAAGAATAAAAATTAATTTAGTACAGTCAGTACAAATCGTTTAACAAGACAATAGCGTGGTTATGCGGCCCCCTGTTGCGGTTACAAATGTATCGATCTAGGATCTCTAAACCAGGAAATTCGTCTGTATAATGAATTTATAAATTGTAAATCAATTATTAGCATGATGGAGAGAGATAGATCGAATTTTGTAACTGCAGTAAAAAAGCATTTATTACATGTTTGTCCATATTCATTAGACGAAGTTTTGCTCTGAGTCTTGAACACGATATAATTTTCTTTAAAAATTTATCGATAAGCACTTATTTGTTTACTAAGTGACTTACAAATTTCGTCGCAAATTATATTAATTGCAGATTTGTGTATATTTATTTTATATGTACTTTTATTCAATTTCAATTGCATTGATTTCATTTCTATAAATGAATGTTTTTTATTTCATATCTATATTCAGCTGGGAAAATTGTTCAGTTTAACTCGAAGTACCTATGGTTTTCTATTGGTTTTCCATTGGGTTTGCAAAAAGGTAAATACTGAGATAGTTTGCTTTTCTTTATTTGCCCGATCCTATTATTATGACATGTTCTGTGCAATGTATCTATAAATGAATGTTTTTTATTTCATATCTATATTCAGCTGGGATAATTGTTCAGTTTAACTCGAAGTACCTATGGTTTTCTATTGGTTTTCCATTGGGTTTGCAAAAAGGTAAATACTGAGATAGTTTGCTTTTCTTTATTTGCCCGATCCTATTATTATGACATGTTCTGTGCAATGTATGTATTGTTAAAAAAAGAATGAATAAATATTGAATTGAATTGAAACGTTTATTTTCATTATACTTAAATTTAATATCTATAGTTTAACTGGCTCCGCGATAGTGTTTGTAACATTGAAATCGATTAATCGACCAATTGAGATTGAGTTTTTGAGATTATTGATATTTTTTAATCGGTTGTAAAAGTTTCGATTATGCGAGAAAAAAAAGTATTTTATTTTTTTAAATATTAATTTAAGAAAAAATTATTTAATTGAAATTTTTATAAAAAATTTATAATTACTTCAAATAAATATGGAATAAAGGATAATTAATAAACAAATAAAGGGATTAGATCTGAAATGGTTAGTAAGAGAATAAATAAGTGCTGTATTTGTGTTAATTAGATAGATTGTAGAGGCTGCCCTGGACGGGCTACACTTCGGCCATAAGGTCAGTGTAGAGAATGTTAGTGGAGTGGAAGGAATTTTTGTGTGTCGACTAGGAACCGGTAGGTTGTGCGGCTGTTGCCGACTTTGATAGGAACTATGCCTATATTCATATGGAGTACGTGAAGGAAGCAAGCATAGCCGGTTACTTCTTTCTTGTCCATACGCCGACAGTTTAGTCAATTAACCGCCTGTTTTTTTTCATTAATAATTGACAAACTGCCAATTTCGGGATTCGAACCCATAACGTCCCAGTTTCCAAGTATGTATACTGCGCAGACATAACACCTTAGACCGATCGGCCTCTTGGACTTGTTTGTGTTAATTATATTAAACAAAAAATAAAAATTTATTCTGAAAAAAACAATTATATGAAAAAACAGAAACTCTCAAAAATTATGAACAGCGCTAAGACACTGGAATGTGGTATCATAGAAGTAAAGGATTCGCTGACAAGACCCCGTCGGAGGCGGGATTTGAACACAAACATAAATTTTTGGTGCTTGGATTGGATTACAAAAAAGATAAAAGTATATTGACATTAAATAAGGACGACACAATGTACTGTTAGATATGGGGGTGAGGATTGAATATGATTTTCATCACAGTAATCGTGATCACAAGTGCAGTTGGTGTTATTTACGACATGGATTTTGAGGAGGTGCGTTGGCAAACTGTTGTGTCTTGGGCGTAATCTGCGTAGGTGACTATCGTCGGGTGTTCCATATGTATGTCGTCGAACCAAGCACGCAGGCTAGGTTTTGTATGTAGAGCAGCAATCGCGGTACCTCCAGTAATTCTAGTCGACATTGAGTATGCAGGTCGCTGAATGGTGGTATATAGTTCCGTAAAAAAACTTTTTCCGTAAAAAAACAACAAACTGGTTGCCTCGTATGCCAATGAGCGAAGGGCATCAAAGAAAGGCAACGCGTAAATTATTATTAGTGATGTTAAAGAGGTCAAACTTTATAAGGGATATAATATACGAACTATTAGGATTGCAAATGGTATTGGATAAGATCAACAGGAAGCTCTTTGATTCAGTTAACATTACCGAACTATTTATTCGTGAATCTAAGATATATTTAAGGTCTTCTTACACAGCAATGCACTCCGCAGAAAAAATTGAAAAGTTACTGTCAAGTTTAAAAGAACGAGAGAGGAGTGAATTTTTATGGTAGAAGGCTGCTTCCACACTTGGCGTGTCGGTCTGGCATACGTCGGTATGGCATAATCGAAATATGGGAAATTTAATGTCAGGAATTACTGGAATACATGATTCGCGATATCAAAGGATTGTTCGCATCTTTCTTATCCAAACCAGAAACGATACGGACGATACTCGAGATAAATCTGGCTGAAAAAAGGAATGTGAAATAAAAGAGCCAGGGGCTAAGAGAACGGTAAGCTATTATTAGGGAAGGAATTGGTTTATGACGCCAGTATTTAGAGATGTGGATCTTTTGATTCAGATGAACTAAAAGCGGGATAAGAGGATGTTGGCAAAATGAGGGCTTGTTAAGGGTGAATTTTTTGGCCATGTAAATGCTCCTGAGTTGTAGTGGAGGTATACCTGTTTCAACTACTAAAAGAGCATTTGTAGGGTAGGAACGCATTTGGCCTAAGCATAGTCGAAGGGCTTGGAATTGGATTCGATCAAGTATAGATAAATTGAATTGTGACACAGAAGAAGGAAGCTGCCTTAATCGAAAACTTCCTGGACGAAATTCTTATAGAATGCTAGAAAGGTGGAAGGGTCTGCACCCCACTATGTAAACCTTATGACTTTCGCGTTTAATACGCTTTGAACTCTGAATCCCGAATTGGCAGTTTGTCAATTATTAATGTAAAAAAAGAGGCGGTTAATTGACTAAACTGTCGTCGTATGGACAAGAACGAAGTAACCGGCTATGCTTGTGAAGGGTTTTTGCAGTTTCCTTCACGTACTCCATATGAATATAGGCATAGTTCCTATCAAAGTCGGCTGCAGCCGTACAACCTACCATAGTTCCTATCAAAGTCGGCTGCAGCCGTACAACCTACCGGTTTCTAGTCGACACATAAAAATTCCTTCCACTCCACTCACATCCTCACATCCTAAGGCATCACAATGAATCTTATGGTCGAAGTGTGTCCCGTCCAGGACTGCCGCTACAATCTATCTAATCTTAGTTGTATAGATATTTAAAAGAATATGTGGCAGGCCCAGAGAGACTGTTCGAAGAATTTCGGGGTGGTGATGTTGTAGCGAAAGGATGCGTGTGATAAAGAAAATTATTATCATAAGCTATTTTACATAGTGTATTATAGGTACATAAACAACTTTTAAACTTATCTTTTTCATTGTGTGCCGTCAAATTTTGAAATCGTCAAAAGAGTGCCGCGGCAAAAAAAAGGTTGAGAATCACTGGTCTAAGTCTTTAATAACTGCAGATCTTAGTCCGAGAAGAACCGAAGCAAGAATCTCTTTCCAGTTTTCTGTTAAGTGGCACTTGAGTGCTGTTTTGAGAGAGAATTGTTCCATCGTTCGATCTTTCCATTTCTCGCTGGGTGATACGCTGAACGAAGTTTCCAGAAGTTTCTCGAGCTCTCTGAACAATGTGCATTCGAATTATTTTCCTTGGTCGGTTGTAATGGCTGTTGGAGTATATAGCCTCCACTACTGCCTCTGCGGTTATATCTGGAACAGGGGTGGCTTCGGGCCATCTTGACGTGCGGTCAATCATCGTTACGCAATAAGGTTGTTCTCTAGACGATGGAAGGGGTCCGATAATATCGACGTTAATGTGTGAAAATCTCTCATCAGGAATTTTGAATCCCATGAGCGGGTTGTAAGTGTGACGTTGTACTTTTGCTCGTTGGCAATTGATACATGAACGGGTCCATAATTTACAGTCCCTTTTTAGAATGGGTCATACAAAGCGATTTTGTGCAAGTTTAGTGCTTGCCGCTATTCCTGGAAGTGCAAGGTTCTGTAGCAACTTGAAAACTTCTTCTCGCTTTAGTTTTAGCTTTTTTAGTTTTAGTTTAGCTTTAGGTACGAAAGGCCAAATTTTGCCTGTTGAAACGTCACAAATATATTCTAGATGACGCGTAGATGTATTCTAGATGACGCGTTTGGCTAGGCGTAGATTCTTTGTTGGGATTTTTGATGAAGGGGTACGTAATTGGCTTGTGATCCGTGAAAATGATAAAGTCGGTACCTTCGACCATATGTCGAAAATTCTTGACTGCGTGATAGATTGCTAATAGCTCATGGTCATAGGCGCTGTATTTCGTTTGGGAAATTTCGCTGTATTTCGCTACGAAATACAGCGAAAATACGCAATCGACGAAAAGTGTTAACGGAGCCGAAGGGTCTGGATGCACGATAAGTGTGCAGTCTTGTAAGGCTTGCTTAGTTCTATTGAACGCGTCTATGTTTTCTGCTGTCCATTCGATTGTTCGTTTGTCGCGTTTTCTAGCTCCGGCGGCAAGTTGGTTTAGCAGTGCTTGTATTTGAGCTGCTTTTGGAATTAGTCGGCGGTAAAAGTTGACCATACCCAAAAATTGTCTTAGGTCGGCGATAGTTTTGGGTAAGGGGTATTCTGTTATTACCGTCGCACGTTCTGGTAATGGTTTGATACCGGACGCTGTTACGTGAAATCCAAGAAATGGTACTTCGGTTTTGCTGAATTGCCACTTGGCTAAGTTGATAGAAATTGCATTCGTTTGTAGCCGTTGAAGTACTTGTTCGATGTGCTGCATGTGTTTCGTTTGTGTATCACTTGCGATGAGGATGCCATCCAGATAGGCGAATATGAAGTCTAATCCGCGAAGTATGTCATGAATGTATGTTTGAAATGTTTGGGAAGCGTTGCGTAGTCCGAATGGCATGTATGGAAATTTATATAATCCAAAAGGCGTAGTAATTTCTTTGCGGTATCGTCTGGATGGGTCAGAATGTTGTGATACGCGCGAACTATATCAAATTTCGTGAATATGGATTTTCCCACCAGAAAACTCGCGATATCTTGCACATGTGGTATTGGGTACTTATCCGGAATAGTTTGTGCGTTTAAAGCGCGATAATCTCCTGTCGGTCGCCAAGATCCGTTTTTTTTTTTTTTGAGAACCATATGAAGTGTACTTACCCAGTTACTCTTTGATGGTCGACAAATGCCGAGTTCGAGCATAACTTCGAATTCTTGCTTTGTGTCGAGGTTTGGCTTGGCCCTTGGTGTCGATATGATGAAAGGCGTTGATATTATGAAAGGCTGGTTGACGATTTATTGGAGTTTTATGGTTTAGTGATGTCCGCGAAATTTTGCAAAAGATGAGCTATGTTGCAGTTGCGATCTATGGTTGAGAGTCCACCGTCCTCTAGATTTTTCGTTGATTGCGAAAACATGGTAGAGTGTGCTTGTGTCTCTTGATCTATCAGTTGTTTGTTTCTTATATCGAAGATTAGATTGTGAAATGACACAAAATCGGCATCAATAATCGGTGTGTCGATGTCTGCTACGATGAAGTTGAATTTGAATTGCTTTGGCAGTTTTAACGTGAGATTTAGCGTTTGATCTCCATAAGTCTTGAATCTCGCTCTTCTAAAACCAAACTGATAATCAGGTAGAATTGAGTGGCAGGAACTCATAACAATGAGGCGTAAGGATGAGGCAAGGTTGGGATTTTCATTAGATTTTAGGATAGGTAAAACTAAAGAATTTCTCTATTCTTCGATTTGCTAATAAGGTTTTTTATCATACTGTAGTATATACCATCTGAACCTGGCGATGAATCGTTAATTCGGGAAATAGTGGAATTTAATTCATGGATAGAAAAAGGATCGTCTAGAATATTTTCAGGCTGGACAGGGAAGTAATACAAAGAATCGGGAACTACAGTTTGGGGATTAAATTGTCCATAAATTCTATATTCCGATCATCATTCGAAGAACGATGCGCACAAGGTACACAGCCTTTCAAAAAATTCTCTCCATGAGAGTTTCTTTTTTTGCTTGAATACTTTCCTTACATTCGTACATGTACGTCGATATTCAAAATAGTTGTCCATCGTAAAATCACGTGTTGGTTTACGTTTGGTAGAAATCGTGCACTCGCGTATTAGTTCTTTACACTCTTCATCCCACCAAGGAGTGGAAATATGGAATACAGGGGGTGCTCTGGTTCTTGGAATTGCTATATGTGAGGCGGAGTTTATTGCATCTACATAAGATTTTGTATGATGCAATAGGATCAGAAGGAGTAGAATTGTCCGTGGATTGCATCCGGAAACTTTGGGCATAAAGACCCCAATTGGCTTTGTTAATGGACCATCGCGATTGAAATGGTCGTTTTGGATTGTAATTCTTTTTGCCAAATGCTAAAAATATTGGCCAATTGGGACGCGCTTGGTTTTATAGATTTTATCCGCACCCTGATTACTATTTTAATGCTTTTTCTTCAAATCTAATCCTTTTAAATTATTTAAAAGTTCCGGTTTTAAATTTTTAAAAACTTCCTAAATTTAAAAATGACTATATATATGGAGGTCTTATTTTAAATCACATACTTCATTAGTTATGAAATGTCAGAGATTTAACCCAAGAAATTCCCGTGGGATTTTATACACAAAACTAAAATAAAAATGTTATTAAATGTTTATTAATTTAAATAATAAATTAATTTGTAATTAAATGTCCACTAAAAAGGTTTATGAACTAAAATTTAATTGCAGTTTTGAAATATATATATATTGCACACACAATTATAACAGATAAATTTATTACAAAAATTATGGAATACAAATTGATTTTAGTAAATTTTATATACAACATTGAACATTAAATTGAATTTGAACACAAAAAGATTAACGAAGATATTAATTAACAATGAACAATACGTACAAAAAACTTAACAAGATTAGTTTAATTATTTCCGAAATCACGGGTTGAAAAATTAATGTTTTTCTCCGTGATAGGACAGTATAACCAATTATGATGGTTGTCAGATTGCAAGAGAGTTATTTTTACAACGTTTACAAAAAAGTAAATCCTCGATGTGTGTTTATTCTTAAATTTCAGACAGATGATCATATTTTGCAGATAAAAATCCTGTGAACAAAAAAATTGAACCAAAGTAGTTTCGAAATAGAGATTAAACCGCTCACGTCATATTTAAAAGAAAAACAGTTTAATAAACAACAATTCAAGAAAATGAAATATATTATTTTAAAAGCCAAAAATTAGAAGGTAAATTGTGTTATAAATGGTGAGTTCAATTTATTAATCAACCAGCCTCGACCTTAGATGAAAGCATAATAATTTCCATTATTGCGTTTCACAATGGTCGCTGCCGTAGGAAGAAGAAGAATCCATTGGAAGATGGTGCTAAGTTCGGGAGAGCAAATGCTGATGTCAACAGCCGTACTTTTTCTATGGGGGGGAGGTTGGGCAGCGCAGAGTAGGATATCTATCATTTAACATAAAAGTGGGAGTTAGTGAGGTAATCATAAAGGATATTACGACCTGCATCACTATAGTGATTACCCAAGATGAAGTGGTGGAAATTGAAATATCCTGTAAGGAAAACTTAAGAGAAAGCGTTAGAGAGGAGATTGGTTAATTGGTTTTCAGGAATAGGATTGTTAGGAGATTGAGATAAAATCAATTACACCAATGCGTATACCAATAGCCTGGGCATTTGGTGATGGCATGCAGTTGAAACATTGTGTAACCGGTATGTATAGATTTTTACGGCTCTGTGGCAATAAAAAAAAATTGTGGTTTGAAATTTTTTTGGGTAATATATTGCCTTCGAAAGTTACAATTGGGTTTTTGAAAAAAAAAATATCGATTTTTTTATATATATTAAAATTTTATTATAAATAATTTTGATAGTCGATGCGAAAAACTTGAAAAACATTTGTTCCCAATTAATTATAAACAATTTATAAAACCTATTTTGACAAAATGGAAACCCGACTTCAAAAATCAAATATTCTAAATCAAAAAATGCACTAAAAAGTAAAAAAATAATTGCATTTCTTCTGCCAATTTTAGTTCACCTAAGCAAAAAATTTTAAATATATATGTACAATTATTGTTATTTTTGGAGTCGGTGTCAGCATAGAGAAATTCACATAACTTTTGGACACCGCCTCCAAAAATAACAATAATTGTAATTTCATGCGTACATAAGTACACTTCTTTTTTTAAATATACTTCGAAAAGAACCTCTTACTCTCTTGTAAAAATATCAAGACAAGCCACTAAAAAACCTTTATGTAGTAAAACTGTTTTTAGAAAAATTGTTTTTGACAACTAATTTTTATCAAGTAAATATGTGATTAAGGATTTATAAAGGCTAACTCAGATAATATACCTAGTGTCGATATATTTATAACAGATTTTCTAAAAAATTATATTCGGTTTAATTCAGCTGAATTATAAGTAAGAAACTAGAAAGTTACGGTGATAAGGGATTAACAATGAATGTTAAATTCTTGAGAAATGTTAATTTAAATATTTTTTGATGATTCACTTAAAATCTCTTGGAAATCTCGTTGTTTCCGTCTTTTTTCTGCAGCTAGTCTGGGAATCGTATTGCCCTGTTGTTTTTAGTCTACTACTCTCTTATTACTTATTTAAATCTAGTAATTTTAGTTTTTATAATATATAATTTTTGAGTTCAAAAATGTATTTTCAATTTGTTATAACTTTTTATAATAGTTACAACGAAAAAATAAAAATAAAAAGTAGTTTTGTTATAAAACTTATATATGATCTTTCGATTTATGACAAGAAAAAAAATTGTTCCATAACCCGTTTGTATTCAAATCACTGACCTCCATCCGTCTTATATGGACTAACTATTCTCATGACATAAAACTTAAAAAATGGCCCAATTTTTCGTACACTAGAGCTATCTATTTGTACAGAGTTTATAGCGAGAACTAATCATATATCAAACTGGCGCGAAGATTAAACAGAAATAAATCTTAATTTTTCAATGAGTTTTTTTTAAATAATATTTATTATGATTATTAGTAAATTATTTTAATTATATTATAAACTGTTTTCACTTATGAAAAAAATTTTAACTAAAAATTTTACGAGGATAAATAACAAATAGTATTTATTTATAATAAAAATTTCTGATTAATAAAAAATATAATATATTTGTCAAAGTGTTTTAAATTATAAAAAACTGTATTCATGTTACAAATTATGAACTTAACTTAATATACATTGTCTCATGTTAATTGAAAATTTTCAATTAATTATTTTAATAACTTTGTTATAAAAAACAACACTTTCACGTACTATTTAATTATGAAAACCAAACGAATGTGACTAATATTTCTGAATCATAAAATCAAATAACTTTGAGAATTATTATGATACATCATTTGTTTTATTTTACACAAAATAAAAGTTTCAATCTTAGGCCAACTACAAAGATTTTGTGTCAGCATTTTGTGTAAAAAGTGTTAGAAGAAAATCAGCTGCACCATTGTTTGGAGATTAGTTCCATATGATATTGTGTGATGTTTTTCACTCGATTTTATTATTTATAACTTTTTTATTAAAAATTTTATGCAAAAAAACCGCTGTTATTTTAGTTTTTTGCTTATAAAATTAAAACTATCAGAGTAATCGTGATAGTTTCAACAGATGGTGTCAAATTGTAGAGAATGAAAATACAAAGAAAATGAGAGGTCGAACGACTCGATCGGGCGGTTAGTTTCAGAGAAAATCGGGAGAAACCGGTCAAAGTGCAGTTTTTTCAAAAATTCATAACTCGGTTATTTTTTGAGTTGTAGCGTAGATATTAGATATTAATGTAAACTTTATATGTGTACAAGGCAGGCACTGTCCGATGCATAGTTTTCGATCTGTGGCCATTTCAATTTTTTACTATGCAATTTTCCAGTAAGCCTGAATGCTACAAATATGGTCCGATTTCAATTTGAAAAAACGATTTCGAAAGTGGAATTTTCGTACTTCAAAATGTTTATCTTGGTTTTGCATTATAACGGGGGAGACCACCCACTCATCAACTACTCTCACGCGCTCGGTCGTTTCTCGTGATGCTCAGCTTCATTTCTAACATATTTCTCTTCTTGTTTTAATGCAAAACCAAGATAAACATTTTGAAGTACGAAAATTCTACTTTCGAACTCGTTTTTGCAAATTGAAATCGGACCATATTTGTAGCATTCAGGCCTGCTGGAAAATTGTATAGTAAAAAATTAAAATAGCCACAGATCAAAAACTATGAATAAGACAGTGACACCATCACGATTATTTTGATAGTTTTAATTTTATAAGCAAAAAATTAAAATAACAGCGATTTTTTGCATAAAATTGTTAATAAGAAAATTATAAATAATAAAGTCTAGTGAAAAACATCTCACAATATCATATGAACTATTTTCCAAACAATGGCGACTTTGTTTTCTTCGAACACTTTTTACATTAAAAAATCTATGTAGCTTGGCCTATCTAATAATTTAAATATATTCATAGTTCCTTTATTTCTGCTGTACAAATAGATGGATCTAGTATACCAAAAATCGGGCCATTTTTATAACATGGGATAGTTAGTCCATATAGTGGAGGTCAGTGATTCAAATGCATTCGATTCTGGGTTTACAGAGCGTTTGAAAATACGATGGACTTTTATTACTTTGGACCGGGATTTTATGTTGGATGGGAGGGTATCGTTGTCAATATCAAGATCGGTATTCCGGATAACACCAGTTCTTGTCACACAATGGGTTGGGATAAACGCTTTTAGGTCGTTTTGAATAAAGAAGTTTTGGGATATAAAAGAGTTAGCAGATGAGGGACATTTAATGTATGTACAGGGACGACTTCTACCGAGGGAATCAAATTTTAGAACGTCAGGAATTTGGTTTTTTACTAGTAAATTACCAAAGGACAAGGGATATAATCTTTTACTGAACTCGAAGAGGCGTTCAATGAAAACTTTGTACGGACCTGGTGAAATGGCAGGATAGTTATATTGGACATAATCAGGTTTTTAAGGAATATCATTTAATTTTGGTTTGGGAATATTATTTAAAATTGTTGTGGGGACATTCTTTAGAATTGTTTTGGGAATATTATTTAAGATTGTTTTAGGGCGTTAGATTGATGGTGCAATTGAGGTAATTGTAGCGGGTATGAGGTATCGTAATCTTGGTTTGGGGGTAGTTTGTCTGGAATAGGAGACAACCTACCCCAAGCATCGAGACCCAAGACAAGCATCGAATTATTGTGGAATCAGAACACGATTCGATTAATTAAAGAAAAGCATATTGTATCTCCAGAACGTGCATTCACGCTACAACCAACCGGATTGTTCACCAACACCACGTGGGTAAGTTATGGATGTCCTCGTGAACACCGATAACAAAAAAAATAATCGACAAACAATTTGCATATCATACCTGGATTGTGGTGTATATTATTATTGGGTTGTTATGGTTATTCCATCTGGCAGCGCCCATTAGGTGGCCCCAACGCAAGGTGTGTAGATTTTTCAATAATTTTCTTCTCTCTCTTATCGAGTATCGTAGGGTTGGAGATTTACCTAGAATAGGTAATAAGATACGGATTGAATATCCGTCACACCGAGAAAAATACACGGGCGATCGGGTACTTCGATTATCGTTAACATGTCGAACATTTTGTGGGAGTCACACTCGCTGTAATATACGGAGCAACCTTGGACACTGAATTTAGACAGCTCGCTAGAGAAAGTCAGCACCCCCAGTGCAGCTACGTGAAGCGAATTATCTCACTCACATCACTCGTGCCACCGACTAGTGTTCAACACTACGTTTGTCGCACGTGTCGAGTGGGTCCTGATATGTGACTCCCGCGTTTGGCACAATAATCGACACTAATCGCACCCGATAATCGAGATACCCCATCATCCTAACCGGGGGGATTACGATTCGTACGGCGCCGTTATTTGATAACAGATTCTTTTAGAACTCGACGAAATAAGACGAAAAATTAGAATAAAATTTTTTCGATATGTCGCTTCGTTTTCGAGATATCGATGTTTAAAGTTTCAAATTTTTGACGCACGGATTTTTTTTTTCACACATTTTTAGGATTTTTAAATATGAATCAAAAACTAAGAATGAAATTTTTTGATGTCTCGCTTCATTTTCGAGATATCGATATTTATATTTTCGAATTTTTTTTTGGACGTATTTTTATAGGATTTGAAAAAAGAAATCGAAAAATAAGATTAGCATTTTTCGATAACTCGATAAATATCATAAACAAGTCGTAAATAAGTTACGTGGTTAAAAATGATTAAACCGTATGTTTTTTTTTCCATTTTTTTTACAATATTCGATTTTTTTTTAAATTTTTGGGTTGGGTTAGGTTGGTTTGGGTTAGATTGGTTTGTGAGGATACTTTATTAAATTGTGTAACAGCATGTATTGAACCAGGAACTACTATTATTTCTGATTTATGGAAGTAGTTTCCTCGGATGCATTTAAAAAATTAAATGAAGTTAATAGAATGAGATTAAAATGATGAAATTAAAAAAAAAAAAAGAAACTTCGATATCTGAAAAATGAAGCGAGATATCGAAAAATTTTATTCTTAGTTTTCGATTTATTTTCGAAAATGCTATAAAAATCTTATAAAAAAAATCCTATAAAAGCGTCAAAAAAAAAATCTGTGTCAAAAATTTGAAACTTTAAACATCGATATCTCGAAAACGAAGCGAGATATCGAAAAAATTATATACTTGTTTTTCGTCTTATTTCGTCGAGTTCTATAAGAATCTGTTATCAGATCTTGGCGCCGTACAAATCGTAATCGTGCCTCTTAACCAATAAGAATTTTTTTTATTTATTTATTGTTTTTACTCACCATCATACGGTCGGGGATAAACAATAATTATTGATTTGAAAAATAAATTATAAAAATTAAACAATAAAATCGAGTAAAACGTAACCTTTAAATATTGTTTTCATTTCATTATTATCTGTTTTTTGTTATTTGTTTAAATAAATCGAACTTTTAAAAATAATACACTTTAAATTTAATATAAAAATTACAGACCTTTTATTCACTATAATAATTTCGTCTCCATTAAATTATATTTTGACATTTAAATAGTAAACAAGTTTAGTGTGTTATTAATTACCAACTTAACTTAAATCAAAGTTACTTAATTGAGTTAATTAATGATCGCTTTCGTCGTTAATTTATGTAAGGCTTGACCGTTTCATTAGTACTCCTACCTTACACCATGTGCGCAGAGAAAGACACAAGGAAAACCGGATGTAATCACTCGTGTAAGGACCAGTGTTACCAATTCTTAAGGAATTTATATTTAAATATTGGTACATAATTGTTTAAAGATGTAAACAAATATGTGATGTAAACGATTCTCTGACGCCGAAATTATTAATCGTACGTTTGATCACAATTAATAATTAGAAAACAATACCAAATATTCTATTCACAGATTTTTTAAACTAATTGAAAAATCCTGGTTGTTAATTATTTTTTTTCTTATTTTGTAATAAAAATCGCTATTATAACGCTGAATAAGGTATTCATTTTAATGAATAGAAAATTGGATAACATTGCATCGCCGAGTAAGTGTATAAAAGTGGGCTACGATAATTATTTTAGTATAGCATTTTCTTCTATAAAAATGTTTATTTTAGTAAACAGGTTATGTTTTTTGATAATAATCATTTTGTTTATGAACTGATCATTGAATGCCAACTGTAATCGACGTTTCATTTATCGTCTTTTACTCAAGCACAGTGAGTTTCGCAGTGTGCGCACGAAGTGCACCCTGTGCGTCGCTGTGCTTCGTAATTGGAAAGCCCATAATATGTGCGAACTATTTGAAAATTTTGAACTACTAATATTTAAACATTAAAACAATAAATCCAACGAAACGAGACCGTGGAGTCTCTGAAACGCGACTTCCAGGGACTCAAGAAGTATATACCTATAAAAATGAATTGATCTGCTCCTACTATACAATTCGCTTCCACATTGATAAAATCTGCACCTTCTGTCAATGATATGAGTTCCTGGCCGTGTTAATCCATATACCGTCAAGCTCTACATGCCACACAGGCATAATTTTATAATTGTTAATTCCATTGCACAGATTTGTCAGTACTTTTATAAATTCACAGTCAGCTTCTGAAAAGAATTTAACCATTTCATTGTTAGTACCATCAATACCTCCAGCCTTAAAATTTTTTAACGTTTTAACCACATCCGGTACTTCCTTTTCTGTTATTACTCTGTCCAAGGTGTCAACCGAGTTAACCGCATTATCATTCAAGCTATTTAGATTCATCTCATTTTCATCTTGTCGGTCATATGGTTCAGCGTAATGGTTGAGCCATGCACTTTTACTTATTGTGTCGTCAAATGCTTGTTTGTTTTCTCCTGAATAATATTCCATAATCGCTTTGAGTCGTTCATAATCATGGCTTTATTCACCTTCTCAACAACAATGTTTTCATATTGACTCCTTTTGGAGCTACACATCAATTTATATTCATTTTTACACGTTAAATATCCGTATACGTGTATTTCTTGCCTGTCTCTTCTCATCTTCCTTAACTTTGATTGTAAGATATCATACAGAACACATCTCATATAAGATAAATACATCATACAGAACACACCTCACATAATCAACCATAAACAACGATAGAGATGGTATCATCTCTATGAACAGAACATAGCACAACACACACACACAGACATAGATTCAAGCATCAGGTAGAATCAAGTTCATATAAAGAAGATGTATTATTTCTGTAATTATTAAAGTTGATATTAAACTAAATCCGACCAAAAACATAAATGTAAGAAAGGGCCGAGTTTTCGGGAAAATCCTTAATGTAATAGTTCCTTCTTAAAAAGTGATGATATGAGAGTAAAGACCGAGCTATTTACAACGTAAATAGTTTTTTTAAATGGGAAGTATAGTTGGCTATGGCTTAGTTAGAACGAATTTTTTTCCTCTTTTAATCATGTATCATTTATTGGGTCGCATTTCATCCACTCTGTACAATAAATATAAATATACATACAAGTGTTACATATTTAATTTTTTTTATTAATAAAAATGAAATTTTTTTCGTAAGTTTTCCCTTAGTATGTTTTTATTAAAATTTTATAACGCGGCAAGTTAATTTTTCTGATGATTTCAAATATTTTAAAACTTGCCGCGTTATAAAAACGTACTAAGGGAAAACTTACGACATAAATTTCAACCAAATTTTTTCTTACACTTAATTAATTTACCCCTCATTAATTTTTTTAGTAAATAGTTTACCGAGCTGTTTACCAATGTAAATAGCTCGAAACTTTATGGGATATCATCACTTTTTAAGGAACAACTGTTATTTGAAGTCTAGAGCTATTTACTTTGTTAATAGCTCGGTCCTTTCTCGCATATCATCACTTTTTAAGGAGCAACTATTATATGAAGTCTGGATCTATTTACTTTGTAAATAGCTCGGTCCTTTATCCTAAAACGCTCTCAAGGCTCTGCAGACCTGGAGGATTTTTTTATTAAAATTCCCAAGGTCCGATTTGCCCAAAGAATCGTCTTCAGATCTAATGCAGTGGAATTTATGATCGCGCCGAAATTTGAACTGGGTTTGGTGATTTTATTTAGTGTAATTGGCTATTAAAAATAAAACTAGATTGTTTTGACAGTTGGACTTGTCAAGCTAATAAAAATTAGTGGATTCAGTGTGTTTTTTTGTTTTTGAGGTAAGCATGTGTTTTTTTAATTTTTTTTTAATTTTTAACACGTAAATTATTTTTTGAACTGCTATAATTTACCCCCTGTTATGGTAATGGGGTGAATCAATCAAGAAAACAGCTATGAATAATTTTGTTTATTAATTTATTATACTTCAATAATTTAAATAACTGTTACTGACATTTGTTGTTTAGAATCACACTTCCATATACATGGTATTGTGATCTTGCCAATCACTATAACTACTTTTACATGAACAAAATTTTAAAATGTGTAACCATCAGACGCAAATACGAGTTGAAGTGAAAAAATATTAAAAAAAAATAATAATTCAATATTTTCGCTTTCGAAAACGCACATTAACAAGAATAAAAGGGTGACGAAGCCTGGTTGAATCGAAATTGTGTCGCAGGAGTTTAAGGCAAGCGGTGGCCCCGTTGGTCAGTCTATAGCCAGACAGTAATCCTAGCGAAGAGCTAGGATTCCCGAGCTTTGGTTCGGTTCAAATCCAACCCCTTGGCACCATGTACACACGTGTTTGATACTTGCTTTAGTCGGCGGTTTAACCAGCCCGAAACGAAGCAAGTGTACACGTTTGGAACGAGGTTGTGCCTGGCTTGAGTCAATTATTATCAAACAGGTTTCGTCGAACTATCGGTGACAAGTATAATAAGATAAATTTTAAAAAAAAGGGTTGAGTGTCGTAGTAACACACAATCCTTAGATAACAAAAAATAAAAATAAAACGTAATTCTTAGTTTTTTGTGTAAATAACCTCCAACAAGATTAAATCTCTCTCTTTTTTTTTGAAAGAAAACAACGGGGAAATAGAGACCAGGTTAGAAATGAAGGAAAATTATAGTCACCTGAATAAATGTCCACGATCAGCTGCTGCACTCGGAGGTCGCCTAAGTAGTACCTTAGACACCAGGAGATCACTTGATGCAGTGCAACGCTGTGGCCAATAGGGTCTCTGGAACCAGGTGAGTCGTTGAGTTTTCGTGTTGTGTTTTTTTATTATTATTTCTGGTTACCCAGCTTACGATTTGGCGTGAACGATGGCACCGCTTCCAGAATCGTTCCATCCAAAGGCGCCCGCCAACCCGGAACCACGTGTTGGGTTGATGAAACACGAGGTCAGACGGGTCAATTCAAACAAACCAAACAAATTTGTTTTTTTTATTTATTGGCTCTATCCTTTTGTTGGAACAACCAAACGTGGTTGGTTCGATGAATGATCGTTTTATTTTTTTAAAGATAAACTGCATCCAATAAATTTTGTGTATTTAATTACTTTAATCGCCAAATATGAATTTTGTCGATATACCACCCAATTTGGTTGATTCGATGAAATTCGTATGGTTTTAAAAAAATTAAACTATTCAATAATTTATTTTTATTTATTTAATTGCCCTTTAAATCGCAGAGTATAATCTTTTTTTCGATGTGTTACTCACTACAGTTATCAAAAGAATGCCCACATGCCTCTTGTTTTTTTGTTTGTTTGTTTGTTTGATCGACATGGGTGTTGTTTTCATCCCAACACATGGTTCGCGCCAAATCGACCCAATAGAATCGTTTCGCGGTTTTTTGTGATGGTTACGTTGCCTGTCAAGTATTATAAGCGATCACCTGATACCCTCGGCTCCCCTCAGAGGGCCAGCGATATTGTTGTAAATATATATATGTGGGACATTTGATAATTATTATTTTTATACAAATTTAGTTATTTATTTTATTTTTCTTGGGATTGTTGACTATGACACCTGAGTCGATTGTTGAATTTTTTTAACTTTATTATTATAATATCTCAAATTATTAAATAAATTTATATTTTTAGGTTTGACTTTGAATTAGGTGAATAATGTGATAAGTCTATGCTCTTCATCTTCTTCCTGATGACGTCGCAGCGAAACAAAGCTCTGGGGAACTTCGTCCAAGAAGTGGACTTTCGCGCTATCAGAATTGTTGGGAGAATTTGCATTAGGGGGGGGGGTGGAAACTTCAGGATGACCGTTGATGGCGAAGAGCCTGCTTAAAGCGTCGGCCACCGCGTTTCGGGTTCCTCGAATGTGCTCTAGGTCGAAGTCAAAACGCGATAACTTTAACGCCCAGCGACCTACACGCCCAAGCTGTTTCGAATGGTTGAAAATAAATGACAAAGCGGCGTTGCCGGTTTGAAGTAAGAATTTCGCCCCCAGTAGGTATTGTTTGAACTTATCTAAGGCCCAATCAATAGCGAGGGCTTCCTGTTCATAAACTGGGTAGTTCTGTTCCGCTGTTGTCAACTTCCGACTAGCGTATTGGATGGGATGTAGGCCATGTGGGAAACGTTGCATTAGGACGGCTCCTAACGAGTTTTGGCTCGAGTCCGTTTGCACAATGTTTTTCCTAGAAAAATCTGGAAAAGCTAGGACAGGGGCCTCAGATAGAGCTCTTTTGACATTCGCAAAGGCTTCAAGTTCCTTATCTCCAAAAAGGAATTTAACGTCCTTTTTCTTTAGCTGGTTTAGGGGAGCGATAACCTCGGCAAAGTTGGGGATGAAGCGAGCGAAAAATGAGGCCATACCGATAAAAGACCTTAACTGTCTGAGGCTTCGGGGTACCTGGAGATCGGATATAAGAGCTACCTTTTCTTTGTCAACCTCGACTCCAGCTGACGAAATGATGAAACCGAGAAATTTAATCGAGGGCAAACATAGTTGTATTTTATTCGGTTTTACAGTTAATCCGGCATTTCGTAATCTTTGAAGGACTGTTTGAAGATGATCTAAATGGCTTTCAAAGCTGGGGCTGTAGACGAGGATTTCATCGAAATAGGGAATGACACATTTATATCTTAGATCTGCAAATAACCCGAATATCAGTCGATTAAGTGCTACAAATTCCAGGTGGGCTGTCGGTGTGGAAAACGCCGTGTACTTACGGCTTGAGTCTGACAGCTTAATTTGATAATAAGCCGAGCAAAGATCTATAACCGAGTAGAAGGATGATCCGCTCAGGCATTGGAAGATGCTTTCCGCGTTTGGGCTTGGGTATGCGTCAAACACGACCTTGGAATTTAGCTTCCTATAGTCAATACATAACGTGGGGGAACCATCCTTCTTTTTTAACAAGAAGGCTGCGGAGCTATATGGGCTCTTAGATTTTACGACGATGCCTTGTTCAATTAGGTCGTTTATGTGTTACGTCCATTTCTTTGGCCTTAGGTGGAGAAAGTGGAAAGGGGGGGCTTCTCACGGGTAAATCGTCCTTCATCTGGATTGAGTAATCGTAATCACGAGCGCAACCGATTTTGTCAGTCAGAACATCTTCGAACCCGACCATTAGCTCGTTCAAGAGCTTTTGTTGAGCACTTGAAAGGGTTGGGGATATAATGATGCTACATATGCTTCCAGACGGGTGATCTGTGAAGGAAGTGGGGTCGAAACCGAAGACAACTGTAGAATCGACAAAGTTAAGCTTAGCTTTCATCTTTGATAATGAATTGACTCCCAAAAGTAAGTCATAAGTTAGGCCATTCAAAACCCGAAATCTCGTTGGCCAGGAAAACTGACCAATTTTAATTGAACAGTTTAAATTCTGTTTTAGGACGTGAACGCCGCCGTTTGCTAAGGTGACGTTAAACGAGGTTTTTGACAAATGACCCAACTTTAGCCTAACAATCGTCGCGAATTTTTTTGAACAAAAGCTATCAGTTGCGCCGGAATCCAAAAGGCAAATAAATAGTTTGCGACGGCCTTCTAGAGCACGAGGACGTCGTCGGTCAATGGGAGGTGAAGTTTCGTGAATGTTGGAGGTATTTAATCGTTTTTTTGAATACGTTTCAATTTGTTACTAATATCTGTTTTTTCTATTTTAGCTTGGTCCTCCATCTCTTGATAGAGTAATTCTCTATCGCAAATTTGTCGAACTTCACGGGCAATCACATCGAGTTCCATGAAGCTCTGGGGGACAGCCTTGAATTTGCACAGGTCGTAAGTTTTTCGGTTCATGTGAGCCCAAAGTAATACAACGATTTCCGACTCAGACATGGTCACCCCGATTATCTTTGCTTTTAGCTTTATATCCTCTATGAACGTGGTGAATGATTCATCGGGTCGCTGCCAGCGGTGGAGGAGTTCTGTCACCAGAAGCGAACGATCGGCTGGCCCAAAGAAATCGTCAAGAATGCGACCACGAATAACCTGCCAAGACGGGGCAGGTTATTCGTGTTACTCAATCCCATATCATCACTTATTAAGAAGCAACTATTTTATTAAGATTTTTTCGAAAACTCGGCCCTCTCTTACAAACGGAAAATTTAACAATTTTAAATGTAATTAAAATAACATATGAAGCATATATCGATCTGATTGTTGACATGGTTACCGCCTCCTTTTTGATTGGATAAACATTTATTATATATATAAAAATAGGTATTTAAGTCTTCACAAGCTTATTTGATAAATCAGTATGTCTTAATACTCCAAATAGAAACTTTTAACTTTTTTTAAGCAAACAAGTTGTTTAAAAATAAACAAGTTTATTTTCAATTAGCAATTCGTAATGATGAAGAACTAAATAAATTATTATCTGTATAAATTATTAATGTATAAATTATTATAATATTCATCGATCATAGGCCTTTTATTAAAACGTCACAAATTAATGTGAAATAAGAGTGATATATTTTTTATTAAAATAACTATATAAAATTTAGTACATATAATATGTTACTTGATTTGTTTCGATTATGACTTCTAAACTAATCGTTTATTACAGATAATTGATTATCAACGTAACAGTCTTTGAAGAAATGACTTGACCCATTGGTTCCACGTCACAAAAAAAAAATTCGTTACGCAGGAGCTGCGTCAACTTAGCGAATTTCCTTAGGATACATAAATCACTCTCTAGCGGTCATATTTTTAGTCTGATCAAAATGCCTTAAGGCAGTTTAAGGGATGTTTTTCCCATTTTCGGTATGGTTGCGATGTAGGTAATGAAATTTTTCAAAATATTCTGCTAATTTGACGTTATTTCGGGTCGATTAGTGAAAATTCCATCTTTATAGCATTTATAGAACAGAAAAACGTAATTTTGAAGGATGTTTTTCCAATTTTCCGGGGGGTTGCACTGAAAAAATTGAAGTTTACCGATTTTTCTCGTCAGTTTGAAGCAATTTCACGTCGAATACAAAAAAACGCATCATTCTAGCATAAGGGCTTGGCTATAAAGGCTTTAAAAAATTTTTGCGGGCGAAGCTGCAACGGGTAATGCTAGTAATAAATAATAATTGATCAATGCAAAATATAATAAAAAAGTTAAAATAAAATGAGAATATAAATTAATGTTTACAAAATTACAATAAAAAGCGTATAAAAAAAACAAATTCACACAGTGTTGGGTCACCCATCCAACAAATAATTGTGTGCTTAACTTTTAATAATAAACGCAAACTGCTGTATTCAAATTGCTATGACTATTTCTATATGGTAAAGAAATTAATAGGTATATATGAAATAGATCTTTTTTATGTTTTCTACATGGATGTTTACTAATGATACAGTCTTAAGTTTAATTAAAACAAAAAAATGTTAAATTTTCCACTTTTCCGATACAAATTTCCAGTTTTTGCAATTTTCCCGTTGGTTTGGGTACTATATCTACCTACATGTGAAATATCAACTTTACAGGATATCTGGAAGTAGCGTATAATTATGATATCTAATACTTAAGTTTTTAAGGCGTTTCCGCGAATTTTGCGTTTTTGAAGTGAAATAACTTTTTAACGGTTAATTCGTTAACGTTGATTGAAAAAAACTGTTTCTTATAATTCCGTAAAGTATCGAGAATTCGAAATATCAACACTGTAGCTCTTTTTGTTCAAAAGATACAGCACCTAAAAATGAGTCTAAATTAGCCATAAGTAATAGCACTGTAGTGAGAAGTCCAATGTGTCCCTTAAAACTCGGCCTTACGCACTACCGTGCTCTAGATATAAAAACCATTTTGCTTAATTACTAAAACCTAAACATTGATCGTAAAGCCCATTACACAATTAAAAAAATTAGAAATAGCACAGCGACCAAAGCATAATGGGCGATAAGATATAACATTCAACCAATCACAGCGGTTGAATGCCAGCTTCTGGTGTCTGCACAAATGTCAAAAACATCGAAAGAATCGATTGCGCATAACATCCTGTGCATAACATTGGCAGCCAAACCTGTGATTGGCTGGGAATAGGTAAATATGGAACAGATATCAAACGCGACGGAAATTCTGTTCCTATTTCTTATTCCTTATTTTTGAATTGTGAATTGATCAACGGTTCTGTCATCTACTGGATTCCGTTATTTCTTATTCCTTATTTCTTATACCTTATTTTTTTCATTGTGTAATGGCCTTAATTCTTTTTTATTTTACAGTCATAGTCGTATCATTTGTTGGTTATTTGGAATTTCTTGAATTACTACCCAGTCTGACTTCCATTTCACTAAACACGAAGTACATCCATTTCTGCAATATATCTTCTGAGTCATTCAATCTACCTGGACTTGCCATATAATCTATTCTAATTTTATAAAGTCCGGACTCTGCTGTACTTAGTTTGTCAGTAGTTCGTTTATTCTACCTTCCCTCCATTTAAATTTTTTAACTTTAAGTTTACATTTATAATCTAGTAACTTATAAATCTCATTACCCTTTAAAGCGTCTACTTCCAAAGGAAAGTGGGATGACTCAGACCTTTCAGATTTTTTACTAATAAATTACCAAAGGATAAGAGAAATAATCTTTTACTGAAGTCAGAGAGGGGTTCAATGAAAATTTTGTACGGACCTAGTGAAGTGGCAAAATAGGTATATTGGACATAATTAGATTTTTAAGAAATATCATTTAAATTTGGTTTGGGAATATTATTTAAAATGGTTGTAGGGACATTATTTGATTGATTGATTTATGTCGGGGTAAAAAACTATTGTACTTCGACCTTATGGTCCATTGTGCTCCCCCTTCTACTTCAGTCTGACGAGATTCGCTTCTCCCATATGTTGGAAATGGCCAGGAACATGCTTATCAGGTCTTTCTGAAGGTTCGTATATTCGGTGTGAGATGCACCGAATATATTGTATCTGCTTTAACCCAGAGATTCGCAGGCAAAGATTATATGGCTGGATGTTTCTTCCTCCTCGCCACACAATCTGCACATAATGGACTCGTTATGGAGTCCCATTGTGTGCAGGGGATAATGCCCGGTAATCCTCCGCAATCAACGGTTTTTATGCTATGATATATATATATATATACAGCGAATCAATATATATGTATAGATTATAATATATATATGTATATATATATAGACTGTTGGAATGCTTTTCCAATAGAGAATGAATGTGAAATATTATTAATTACTGGCAGGCCGTGTGGTTACTGCGCTTAGTCAGTCAGTACACATGTAATGAGAGTCATCTCATATGCGTGTGGTAGTTTGTCATTTAAGAGTGTCCTGACTCATTGACTGTCTACTGTGTGTACTGACTTATTTAAGAGTGTGTACTCATTACATGTGTACTGACTGACTCCGCACAGTAACCACACGGCCTGCCAGTAATAAATAATATTTAACATTGATTCTCTATTGAAAAAGCATTCCAACACAGTCTGTATATATTATTAAAAGAATTAATTAAAGAAATACAAAATTGTAATGACAGAAACCGAAAAAGATACAACAAATTATCAATAAAAAATTATATGACTTAATAAAAAGTATATGTTTATAAAAACCCAAACCTACAAAATTTATAAAAACATTTTAAAAATTTTTAAGTATGGAAAAAGATATTCACATAATTGATTTAAAACGAATTGTTATTTTTGAGGACTTTCGAAATTACAACCAATCTTCTGTTGATTTCTATACTCATAATATTCTAAAAATTCTACTTAAAATAAATAGCCTATAATTGCGTATTCTTTAAATTAATAGAAATGAACTGAGTTCATGTCCAAAATGCATCATCATTGTGGTGTTCGGCCGAACTAAAAAGTAAGAAATCTTAGTAAGATAGTCAGAATAAATATAATTTTGTTCTGAGGATCTGAGTCAGCCAGTTTCGGCCAGGACACACTTTCTTTTTCTTCTTATCAGTGTTGCCAGATATCTCGTTTAACAGTAGATCTACTGCTTTGTTAGTATATCTACCTTTTTTTTTTGAATAAAAAAATTTTTTAATTTGTGTCATTTTTTTCAATTTTTTATAATAATAAATTTAAAACTCCCCAGTCGTACAAATACAAAATCAGTCATTACAGATTATATTCCATTATTTGAAATAATAGAATATGGTTCTGTAATTACTTTATAGGTATTATTTTATAATGGGATTTTAAACAATAAGTATTGCAATATATGACAAATAAAAAGAATTAATATTATTTAATATTTGAAGAAAAAAAATTCTATAATATATTAAATACTAGTGTAATATAATTTTAATTATTCTGAATAAAAGTATTTATTTCAAACTATTTAAATTGTAATTTTCACTTTTTGAATCTACCGCTGTATTTTGGTAGATCTATAAGATAACCTATTTGTTTATGTATCAAATTCAGAACATTTCTCATGTGTTGACAATTTTTATTATTGTAATAAGTGAGATAAAAATTTAATAAAATGGATAATTTTATAAGGAGTATTTTAATGGAGGAACTTCTATATGACCCAGCCGATTTCTTAAAAAGCGGAAGATTAAGAAAAAAAGCGGTAGATTCAAAAAGTGAAAATTCCAATTTAAATAGTTTGAAATAAATACTTTTATTCAGAATAATTAAAATTATATTACATTAGTATTTAATATATTATAGATTTTTTTTTCTTCAAATATTAAATAATATTAATTTTTTTTATTTGTCATATTGCATTACTTATTGTTTAAAATCCCATTATAAAATAATACCTTAAAGTAATTACAGAACCATATTCCATTATTTCAAATAATGGAATATGGCCTGCAATGACTGATTTTGTATTTGTACGACTGGGGAGTTTTAAATTAATTTTTATTATAAAAAATTGAAAAAAATGACACAAATTCAAAATTTTTTTATTTATTCAAAAAATTAAAAAAAACGGTAGAAATACTAAAAAAGCGGTAGATCTACCGTTAAACGGGATATCTGGCAACACTGCCCGTGACGTAGAAACTAAGAAAAATGGCGGCATAAGAAAAGTTTCTTAGTAAGCATAAAGGGTGCCGGCCGACGCCTAAGTAAGATAATCTGACTATCTTACTAAGATTACTAAATTCTAGTTCGGCCGAACACACCAATATTTGCTCACGTCTATATCTTAATTAGGGTGCATTCGTCTTGGACGCTCACACGCTTTGAGCGCTCACGCGTATAAGCACAAATTATTGGTGTTCATGTTGGCCTACGAACGCTTAGAATCGATTTGTAAATATCGTTCGTCTTGGACGTTGTGAGCGTCAGTTTGTATCAACGAAGTTTATTCACAATAAACTTTTAAAAATATTTAAATATAATTATTGTAAATTTTTATAACTAATAATTGATATTTTCAATCGAATAAGATTGATTATTTTTTTGTTTTAAAAATTGTAATTAAAGTTTTTTATCAATAAAAATTGTACAAAATCACTTGCGTGAATTTCTAAAATGAAAAAAAAATTTATTTTATAGTAACATTCTTCTAATTATTCAATACAAAAATATTCAATATTCAAATAATATTCAATACAAAAACTAGTAAATAACTTTTATCTTATACATGCAACAAATAGTTTTACTAATAAAATTGAATCAAGTTAATTTTTTTTTTCAGAGTTAACAAGCTTTTCCAATAAATCTAAAGCTCTTTTTTAAACTGCAGAGCATTCTCAGTCTTTTAAGCTTTGAACCTACCGCTAATCAACTGAGCGTATTCTAAAGCTTTAGCCTCCGATAGTTTAAAATTTAAGAAATTTACGTCTGAAAGAAATAAAACATATTTTACCCAAAAAATAGGACCCTCTTTTTTTATAGCATTCAAATTGAAGGAATAAATTTATTCACTCTTAATTAAAGTGTGGAAAAGAGTAGAGTTTCTAGCTAAATTATATTTCCAGCCTCTAGAAACACAACTTGATCCTCAAACCAACATAATAGAAAAATATAGACATTTTTAATTATTAAGATTGATTAATACAACAAAATACATACCTGTTTCTAAACGTTTTATTTCGTCGGAATTAACAGAAATAGTATACGTTTTACCAGATTCATTTAAATCGATCTTAAATAATCTGGGTAAATAGTAGGCCATTTTTACTCATTTGCCAACGATTTTAATTTTAAGTAAATAAATATGACAAAAGTTTGGTTAGCTTACGTTCACGTTGCATTCGTTTTGATAAATAGTAAGATTTGGCGCTCACGCTTTTGCTGCCCTACCTCTGTGGAATAAGCGTCTGTGAGCACGAGATCTACCCCATGAACTCAGCCGCAAGTGTAATTTTTTGACACTCACAGCGCCAAGTCGAACGCTGAAAACGACGATTGAGCGCGCTGAAAGCGTGTGAGTGTTCAAGACGAATGCACCCTTAGTCGTACGAAATCTAACTGTGTACAAATATATATACAGACATACAGTGCGTTCCACTAAGCACTCACAACACGGTCACGACCGCGGTTTTTCCCGTTCCATTGGCTTGCGAGCGTTACAATCACAAACCCAAATGGAATGGACTGGAACGTTTTAACCGTTGATGTAAACATTAACAATTTCGAGCTTGAAAATAAGTCCGAAGCTTAAAGAGGTTATATTATAATTTGTAAGCCTTTAATAATTATTGATCAACTTAATTTATATTTAAAAAAAATATACAATTGAATTTTTTATATTTTATTTTAGTGGAATATTTAAATAATTTACGTTTAAATATAATCAAAATTTCTTTTGTGGAAACAGTTGGATATTTGTTGGTGCATCGCAATAATGCTAAAATATTTCTTTTCGAATCATACAAAGTAATTTTTTCTGTCGCCATCGCTGACTTTTATAAATTGCGCCGAATTTCTTCCACTTCGACCCACCTCTTCAGATGGGTCGTTATGAGCTCGGCGTGTGCGAAAATAATGACGTCATTAGTGACGTTTTCGCCGCGATCATAACGACCTTGATCGTTATGTGGAACGGCTGAAGGAATATTTTGATCGTTATGAGCGTCTAGTGGCACGCACTAATAAAAGTCTACTGGATATGGATTAGATGCTGTATTGTTAATATTGAACTAAGGAAATATATTAGTTGAACAAACCTTAAAAATAGAAGAAAAAAAATTTTTTTTACTGGTTTTTAAGAAACATGCACATTTAACTTGAATTTTGAATTCATTAAAAAAAATTAAATTTAAAAAAAAAATATTACTATAATTTAAAAAAACAAGTCGAGATAAAATGTTAATCCGGTTTTTGTCCAGATTTTAACAAGGCAGCCTTTACAGAAAATTAATCAACCTGCAGCCTCCAAACTTGGAAAATTCTATCTTTGGAAATATGATACTTTAAAAATAAACATTACACAACACGGAAAAAATAAATTAAAGGTTATTAGTCATTATATTTTTTTTCTATACTATAAGAAACAGCTCTAGAAAGAGATAAACTTATACACCTTTTAAATAGTTAAATTTACATATATGGGTAAATATTGACAAACAGCTGTTTTCAATTAAAGAAAATGTTATTGAAAAAATCAGATTGAAACAAATTGAAATCAAAATTATAGTGTAATTTAAAATTTGTAAGTATTTATAAAAATAAGCACTCATATAACATGTAACTCAATAATTAATATTTTAAATTAGAATTATGGATAATCCAAATGAAAATATTGAGAATACAAAAAAATCCATTTCGGATACTATTCCGATACCACATACAAGTCGTGTTCGAAACGACAGTGAAACTTCTGCAACAGGCGCTGAAACTAACAAAAGGTAAGTTACTATAGTAATGCATGTTATTAATTAAATTATTTAAATTTAATGTTGTTAAATTCTAATTAATCAGTGTCAGTAAAACTGATAATTACTTAAAGCAAAAAAAAATTTTAATTAAAATCTTCGTCTAAGTATTGTCTAAATTAATTTTTGTTAAAACTGATTTTAATTCATTTTATCTTCTTTTTTCTCCAATTACATTACAAAGACTACTATGCGTACTAACTTCTAATAATTTTATTTATGTTGACATGTTTTATTGTTTTACATACTATCAACATTAATATGAGCGCCAGGTGCAGTCTAGTATTTCTTAACAGTACCTAAATTAACAACAATCCACAAATTTGTTTACACTAAAACGGAGCAAACATTCTAACTAATTATGTTACTTTTGTTTGAATGATTCGTCGATTTTTCTTTTAAATTTATAAAATATTCGTTTTCAAGGCTAATATATTTGTTTAATTATTTAATTTTGTTTTTATTTAGACAAAGAACCTCTCATCAATTTATGGTTTCTGGTACAATTGGTGCATCTCCACCGAAATTTGTAACATTAGAGGAAATCATGCAAGCTGCAAATGGAATGACGAATATGGCATTAGTACATCAAATTGCCGTGGACCATGATTTCAAATTAAATCCTGTCAAATTACCAGAGAATAGTGTACAGAAAACATGGGTTGATACTATGAAACGAGCTTATTGGGATTTATTACGTGAAGATTTAAATAAAGAACCACCTGTATATTCTCATGCTTTACAATTGCTTGAAGATATTAAAGAGGTTTGTTACATAATAGAACAGTTTAATAAGGTAAGGTGCATATCAGTACTGAATTTGGCAATAGGCAAAATGAATGGGTGAACTTTGAACACAGAGTCACAGAGAAAACTCAGTCTCTCATGCAACATTATTCCAATGATTTAGAGGACATGGTTCAGGAATGTGTACATTTTCAGTCACGTTTTCTCTAACAAAACTGCAGAGAAATCTGAATCAACGTTATTACTCAATATCTGTACATTTTTTAGGAACCAGTCTCTGTTCAACGTTTACCCGAACTTGCTTTCCGTATCGCGCTCTGCACTGCGACCACAAATTGTTCTGGAGAAAAGAGCTTTTTTTGTTTAAAACGATTGAAGAATTATCAGAAGTGTTTATTATCTCACGAAAAAGAGTAAACTTTTTAGCTCTCCTATATATAGAGGCAGTGATAATGAACACCATAAACTATGACGATATTTTAGATAATTTCACGCATAAAAAGTGTAATTCTTGTTTTATTTTACATTTTGATGTTATAACTAATTCATTCACTCATTTCACTTTTCCTTACCTACCTTAAATACGTAAAATTGTTTGTTACGTAATAAAGGTCTAGGTAAATAGATACAAGCGCCATGCCTTAAGATTTTCGATCGAGAGTCTTAAAATCGAGGCTAGAATTTGAACCAAAAATGTTTTTGATGAAAGAGAATGCCATCTTCTCCCTCTTTCATTTATAAAATCATATTTGTTCATTATAAACCATATTAATAATAAAAGCCTTGAAGAATATCATTTCTGCGATTATTTCAAAGTTATTGATACGAGTTCCATGAGATATTTTAATGTTAAGATCAATATGAAAGCATTTTTCTTTGAACTTCTGTCAAATGATAAACTGCGATAATTTCCATTCTTCGTTCATACTGTTATTTCGAAGTATATTGATTAATTTTGTATACGTTTCAATTCTACAAGTCATTATTACAGACTTTATTTTACAATATTTTAGGGACTATTTGCAGTTCTACTACCACAACATACAAAAATTAAGCAAACTATTGACGAAGTATTGGACTTAACTCTAATTAAACAACAGGTAGAAGCTGGTACACTAGATTTCAAAGTAAGTTTAATTTAATACATTTTAAGGACGTTCATGCATGAGGCTTGATAGTAGAAAAAAAATTGTTTTTTAGTGAATTGAATAGCTCAATTATGTAGTTCTGTTGACGATCATTTCAAAGAGTAATTTATCGATTAAAAATCAAACTTTTAACACAGCATCTTGTGGAGAACAGATTTTTTTGTACTTAAAATTATAATAACTATATAATTAAAATAGACACCAAAATAAATAATTATTGTTGTTTCTGTCCACCATAGAATGAATTTTTTTTTTATATGAGAAATATGGACAACTATTCGTTTATATAAAACTTTTTTTTTTCTTTGCCAACGTTTCGCCGGTCGTTGCTGACTTCCTCTGCAATAATGAGAACCGAATTATATATTAAATAAACATAATACAATAAATAAATTAAACATCATAATATGTGAAAATACAACGCACAATTACCAAATTAATACGTTTTACATATATGTCAATATCAAATTAATTATTACAACTATAGGTGAATACATAGCTCCTCAGATCTATGGGTTACGAAAACTCTACAAACCGAGATGCTCTTTAAGATATGTGGCCAGTTGCAAAGGCGCTCCGAGCTATAACATAGCATGTTTCCTACACCGGGTATTATATCCGGTAGTAAACGAGTACAAGTGAAACATCAAAAACTCGTTTGAGTTGAAGAATTTGTTGGACAAAATAGTGGTCCTTGAATGTTATGCGTTAATATCGTTAGATGTCATTTCTCTGTTTACTAATATCCCAAAGGATTTAGTTATTAGGATCATTGAAGATGACGGATGGGATTCCATAGCAAAAATAGTTTTAAAATGCGGAAGGACGTACTAATCCGACTTGTGCATTTTTACTTTGAGTCAAGTTTTTTTACATTTCTGGACGATATTTATCCAAATAGAACGTACCAGCATGGGAAACCCCGCCAGTCCAACTTTGGCGAATCTAGTGATGAATTATGTCATTAAAAAGCTATAGGTCGTCTAAATATCAAAATACCTTTGATAAGTTTGTATGTTGATGACTTGCTGTTCTTGATACCTGAGGACAAAGTGAATGAGTTTGTAGATGGATTCAACAGCATAGAAGATAAAATTCAATTCACAATGGAGTGTGAACAAGATGGAGTTCTGCCATTCTTAGATATGAAGATCATAAGAAAGGATAATAAATTATTAACAGATTGGTATGTTAAACCAACAAGTTCAGGAAGAGTTTTGAATTTTAAATCAAATCATCCAACTGTCCAAAAACTAGGTATGATACATGGCTTATTACATCGTGCTATAAATTTAAGTGATGCTAGCTTTCATGAAGTGAATTTTAAAAGAGTAAGAAATATTCTGATAAATAATAACTACCCCGAGGCTTATATAAAAAAGCCTTTAATCTTTTCAATGACAAAAACAAAAATACAAACAGTAATCAAGATTCATCTGTCAACATGTTCAACAAACAAATAATAGGAAGAAATTTTTCAAATTTCCTTTTATACCGAAAATTTCATACAAAATAGACAGGTGTCTTAAAGACACCAATGCAAAATTAGTTTTTAGCGAATTTCCTGAAAGGAAATAGAGCTATTGGTCCCGTACCGAAGTCAAAATTTCGCAAAAATTTCTTCAAATGTCCATCGATCCTACCTTGTAGATGTCAAAAATCACCATCTGTAAAATTTATATATATATATCTATGGACATATATATATATATATATATATACATATATATATATATATATATATATGTGTCTGTAATCACTCTAGCGGTCACAGTTTTCATTTTATCAGAATGAGATTTGGTATTTGAAGCGCTTTTGGTATTCAAAAGGTCAAGTTCGTTAATGGGTAAAATCGGACTAGGGGAAAGGGGGGTTTAGAGGGAGGGGGAAACACAAAATTTGACATATCTCCCTTAATATTCGAAAAATCGAAAATTTTATAAGAAGTAAAGTTGTAGGTATTAAGTTTTACTGAAATTTTGTTTCTTATAGTTTTTTCTGTAACCCTAATATATACAAAAATATTGACGGTTTAAGATTGAAAATTAAATTCCTCAATATCTCTGTACGCATTAGAGTTTGAGCAAAAATGATAAGGTGGTGAATTGTAGCAAACATGATTTTCTACAACTTTGTTTCTTACGCATTTTCGATTGTTCTAATATTAAGAGAGATATTTTATATTTTGTGTTTTCTTCTATCTTTATGCCCCCCTTTTCCCTTGACGTAAGTTATTTATTAATAAAATTGGCCATGCAAATACTAAAATCAGATACGACATTTCATTTTTATCAGACTAACATTGTGACCGCTAGAGAGTAGTTTATTTATTCCAAGGAAATTCGCTAAGTTGAAGCAGCTCCTGCGTAACGAATTTTTTATAATACTGTGACTATAGGCACAATATACTATTAGAACTGACACACAGAGACTAAACACCACCTATAATTGTTTACTGAGCAAATACAGAAACGCGAAATTAGCGCGCATAAAGACATATTAGCAACTTGTCATAACCTCTATGGATAAACTAGAACACTATTTATGGTATTTTTAGCGAATTTCCTGAAAGGAAATAGAGAATTAGAATTAGAATTTCCTGAAAGGAAATAGACCTATTGGTCTCGTACAGACTTCAAAATTTTGCAAAAATTTTCTTCAAATGTCCATCGATCCTACCAAGTAGATGTCGAAAATCACCATCTGTAAAATTTATATATATATATATATATATAAATATATATATATATATATATATATATATATATATATATATATATATATATATATATATATATGGACATATATATATACATTTGTCACATGCTAACCTTTAAAATGGTTCTTTACTATGAAAAAATGATTTTCTGAAAATTTCAGCTCGAATGATTAACATTAACCCGTGCCGAAAACGCTGTAACGGTTATCATCAGTATTACGGTGCCTGTAGTCAAGATATAATAGTTTCCTTTCTAATAACCCTTCCAAAAGAACGCATACACCATTTAGTTCGTCGGTATTTGTCGTATCATAACAACAAGCCTTCACTGTTTTTTCCAAACCCCAGTCACACAAAACATGAAAAATCGCAGTTTTGATATATAGTTCATATGTAATCTTATTCGATTAACTAGAAACAATTGCATTTCTCTGATTTAACTGAAATTGTAAGGCGTAACATCCTCATGTATCCGGGGCGGTAATGAGTAACATTTCCTATGGATCTGGACAAACCTTCTTTAAGATAGAAATTGGTTGGTGTTAAGTCGTAGACAAAGTTACAGACTCGCACTGCGGAACGTAATGCTAATGTTAACCGTTACAGCGTTTTCGGCACGGGTTAATGTGAATCATTTGAGCTGAAATTTTCAGAGAATCATTATTGAGACCCATTTTAGGGGGTAGCAACTTCAAAAATTAAAAAAAAAATTTGGCTCATACAAATAAGGGCCAGTCTAATATATATATGTGTGTGTGTGTGTCTGTAATAACTCTAGTGGTCACAATTTTAATCTGATTGAAATGAAATTTGGTATTTGAGACGCTTTTGGTATTCAAAAGGTCAAGTTCGTTAATGGGTTAAATCGGACAAAGGAAAAGGGGCGTTTAGAGGAAGGGGGAAACACAAAATTTGACATATCTCCCTTAATATCCGAAAAATCGAAAAATTTATAAGAAGTAAAGTTGTAGGTACTAAGTTGTTCTGTAATTTTGTTTTTCATCATTTTTTCTGTTACACTAATAGGATTGTAATAAGATTGAAAATTAAACTCCTTAATATCTCTGTACACATTAGAGTTTGAGCAAAAATGATAAGGTGATGAATTGTAGCAAACTTGATTTTCTACAACTTTATTCCTTACGCATTTTTCGATTATTCTAATATTAAGAGAGATATTTTATATTTTCTTCTTTCTTTGTGCATCCCCTTCCCCTGAACCTATGCTATTTATTAATAAAATTGACCTTGCAAATACTAAAATCATATGAGATACGACATTTCATTTTGATCAGACTAAAATTGTGACCGCTAGAAAGTGATTTATGTATTCTAAGGAAATTCGTTAAGTTGAAGCAGCTCCTGCGTAACGAATTTTTTTTTGTAATTTAATATCGTGGTTAGATTTTGTGTTTTTTTGCATTTGAATTATTGACATGTCAGATGCTGGATGGACAATTGATTGTATTTTATAAAAGGGAAAAAATTAACTGTGTAATTGGTTTTTTAAATAATTTTTGATTGTTTTCATGTTTACTGTTATGGGCTGCTGGCTAAACCAATTAAACCGAATACCTGTAGTTGCAATTTGATATTGACATATATGTAAAACGTAATAATTTGGTAATTATGCATTGTATTTTCACATATTATGATGTTTAATTTATTTATTGTATATGAATGTTTATTTAATATGTAATTCGGTTCACATTATTGTAGAGCCCCGAGGAAATCAGCAACGGCTGACGAAACGTTGTTAAAGAATCAAAAAAGTTTTACATAAACGAATAGTTGTCCATATTTCCCATATAAAAAAATTATCAAAACTCTACACGTTTGACCCCCACCCACATTCTCCGCCTCACCTGAGACTTCTGCAAAATGCGGCTCGTGCTTTGACGATATCTTCGAGAAAAAATCACGACTGTTTTATCAGTTCACTTTTATGTAGCCAACTCTTAGTCTATTATATATTTGCATTAAAAAAATGGAGTTTATGAACGTTTGAATTAATTCATTAATAAAATTAAAACTGTATTTAAAAAAATGTATTCTGTCGTGGTATCTTGGCTCTTTTTAACCTTCAAATGAGCGCTGTCGAACCTACAACAGATTCCAATACTCGACACACACAAAAAAAAAATATTAGTTAAAGTTTTCCTAAATATTGCCAATTCGATAACACGCACTTTTTTGAAAAAAAATTAAATATTATTTTATTTCAAAAACAAAGAATTTTAATTTAATTTTCTTCAATAAGTTTTAATTTATAACTTTATAACTGACTAATTCAAAATGGTACTTTCAACTGAGATTATACTCGAACAATATTAGTTTTTAACTGAACAATGTCAATTTTTAACTGATGTTTATTTAATAAGCATTAATAAGGCTTTAAACCCGTCATTGACCTTTCTAGAACATGGTTGTTGATGTTTTTGAAAATATATTTTTGTATGGATGTTTATCGAACAGTTTAGTTTCTCAACAACCATGGTTGCATTTGGAGGTTCAGATTATTTGTACAACTTATTAAAAATTATAATGATCCGCCAAGGATCGAACCAGCATGACATCCCTCTTGTTTGATATTTTAACTATCCACTCATCAGACACGGCCAGTGCCAATTCAAAATTTATATACAATATTACAAGCTTGTTTTTTTAATTGTTTACGTATTTATGTTATTAAAAAAATTCAACTTGTATGTACTAGATTTTTGATTTTAAATTAAATTAAGATTTGATTGTTTCTTCTTTTTTTTCTCATTACTTTTCTTAATAAAATAAATTATATCTGATTTTATAATTTTTCCTTTTCAACTTTCGACTTGTCAAAAAACCTTGTCTAAAGAAAAAAATAAATCGAAACTAGATCATTTTCCTTTTGCAATTCAAAAATAAAACTTCCTTTCTCGAGGAGAAGAAAATAATTCTCTTAAATATTTTTCGTAATATTTAAAACTTTACTTTTGTATTTTTAAATATTTTAACTTTTTGTAATTAGAATTGTGTGTTGAGGCCTTAAAAATTATTTCACTAATTTTCAATACAACAATACATACACACAAATATACAATATAGTTTATTATATTATAAGTAAGATTATATTGTAGTAAAATCTGTCACATAAAGTCAAATCAATTTCTAATTTACATTTCCTGATATTTCACAATAAATACTTTTAAAATATTTAGGACAAATAAAAAAAGGTTATAAACTAAATAAATTTTATTAAAGATAGTACTCATTTGACTCTAGCGTAGCAGATGAACGTCCTTAACTTCAAATAATCTGACAATAAAAACAAATCAGGTATTATTTGATTTTTTTTAGCATTATTCCAATTACGTTATAAATGTTATGTCAAAGTTATGTGCACCAGTACGTGATGATCGAATTAAGGAACTTTCTGAAACTGAGGATATTGTGGAAACTTTTCGAGGTATTTTAGAGGTAAATTAATGTTGTTTGTAAATTGAAATCATAGTTTAAATTAAGGTTGTTAAGAAACTGGTAGGAGGTAAGTTAGGGTAGCGATTTCATCCTATGCTAAACAAAAATTATGCAATTAAATATTGTGAAATTATTAGTTTTTTGTTTAAAAAAATATACTTTTTAAATTAAATATAATTAAATTATAAATTTTTTTCTAAGAATTTTGATACTTAAAAATATATTTTACAATGTGACGTATAAATTAATGCTTTTGGTTGAGTTTACATGTAGCTTATGGACTGAAATTTACAATTTTAACCAAAAATGTATTATTATTCTGTTCATTATGTGGTTGTTGTTCAATTTATTAAATTGTTTTTATACTATAAAAATGGAAAGTAATACATCTTCAACCACAAAACGCTTGGCGACGTGGCCAACCTTACTGTGACTGACTGAATATTTTTAGCTTTATTCCTATTTTTCAATTTATAAATTTAATTATCTCAGAAACCAAAAATGACAGTTTTGAAACTTGGTACGTATTTAAGTGAAATTAATAAGAGTTATTACACCGTAATCCTCAGAAATAGAAACGATTTTATTTATTTAATTTTTAATGTTTGTTTTTATATATTTGAAATCAGAAATATTTTGGTGGGCGGACTTACCCTGAGGGTGGATGCCACCTCATTTCGCTGGTAAAAATGTTTACATTCAAAATGATACAGTAATTAATTTTTTCTGCAAAGTTTATTGTTTTTGAGTTATTTACAATTGAATTTTCCAATTTTTCGTCGAAAAAAGCATATTTAGTAACAATTTTTCGCAAATAATTTGAAAATCTTAAATTTAATCGGAAAAAATGTAATGTAACTATAGCACTAGAAAAACGCAAAAAAGAACGCGAAGCGTTGGCCAATGAGAAGCGTTAGTGTTTAGGAATTGTTAGGTCAACGCGAAGCGTTGGAAAACGCAAAGCGTTGGAAAACGCAAAGCGTATACCAATGCGAAATTTTAGCTAAAACGAACCGTTATTCATCCAAAGCGAAGCGTTGGCCAATGAGAAGCGTTATCCAAAGCGAAGCGTCAGTGAGTCGTGAAGCGTGATTTCACGAGAATCGTTAACCAACGCGAATCGTAAGTGAACCGTAAGTCAGCCAACGCGAAGCGTTGGTAAATGAGAAGCGTTAGTCAATAGGAACGGTTAGGTAAACGCGAAGCGTTAATCAATGCAAAGTGTTTGTATACGCGAAACGTAAGCTGAAGCGAACCGTAAATCACCCAACGTGAAGCGTATCTCAATGAGAAGCGTTAGTCAATAGGAAGCGTTAGATCAACCCGAAGCTTACGCGAAACGTAAGCTGAAGCGAACCACAAGTCAGCCAACGCGATGCGTTGGTCAATGAGAGGCGTTAGTTATTAAAAGCGAATCGTCCGTGATTCAACGTGAAGCGTAAGTTCATGCGAATCGTCAATGCTTAAAGTAAGCGTGAAAAGTTAGTAATTCGTAGCGATAGTTAACGCGAAGCGTTAGCACGTGTAAGTTATACAACGCGAAAAGTTAGCTGACGCGAAGCGTCAGTCGATACGAAGCACTAGCTAACGCGAGGAAGTAAACGCGGAGCGTAAGCAAGTTAACGCGAAGTGCTAGTAAATCAACGCATGGCGTTGGCAAACGCAAAGCGTAAACCAACGCGAAACGCAAGCTAAAGCAAACTGTTAGCCGCCCAACGCGAAGCGTTGATCGATAAGAAGCGCTAGTCAATAAGAAGCGTTAGGTCAACGCGAAGCGTTAGTTAATCAACACAAAGCGTTGGAAAACGCAAAGCGTTTACTAACGTGAAACGTACGCTAAACCGAACCGTAAGTCAGCCAACGCGAAGCGTTGGTCAATGAGAAGCGTTAGTCAATAGGAAATGTCAGGTCAACGCGAAATGTAAGCTAAAGCGAACCGTAAGTCAGCCAACGCGAAGCGTTGGTCAATGAGAAGCGTTAGTCAGTAGGAAGTGTTAGGTTAACGCGACGCGTTGGTAAATCAACGCGAAACGTAAGCTAAAGCGAACCGTAAGTCAGCCAACGCGAAGCGTTGGTTAATGAGATGCGTTAGTTATTCAAAGCGAAGCGTGGGTGAATCGCTTTGGTGATTCGCGAAGCGTGATTTCGTTAACCAACGCAAAGCGTTAATCAACACGAACCGTAAGCTAAAATGAACCGTAAGTCAGCGAAGCGTCGGTCAATGAGAATCGTTAGTAAATAGGAAGCGTTATGTCAACGCGAAGCGTTAGTTAATCAACGCAAAGCGTTTACCAACGAAAAGCGTTTACTAACGCGAAACGTTAGCTAAAGCGAACCGGCAGAACGGTTCGTGAATCACTGACGGTTCGCTTTGCATAACTAACGCTTCTCATTGACCAACGCTTCGCGTTGACTGACTTAGGGTTCGCTTAAGCTTACGTTTCGCATAAGCTTCGCGTTGACTTAACGCTTTCTATTGACTTACGCTTCTCATTGAACTACGCTTCGCGTTGGGGAAGCGAAGCTTATGCGAAACGTAAGCTTAAGTGAACCCTAAGTCAGTCAACGCGAAGCGTTGGTCAATGAGAAGCGTTAGTTATGCAAAGCGAACCGTCAGTGATTCACGAACCGTTCTGCCAAGCAAAGCGTTAACCAACGCGAAACGCTAAAGCGAACCATAAGTCAGCCAACGCGAAGCGTTAGTTATTCAAAGCGAATTGTCCGTCACTCAAAGCGAAGCGTGAGTTCATACGAATCGTTAATGCTTAAAGTAAGTCAAATCGTAGCGATAGTTAACGCGAAAAGTTAGCTGACGCTAAGCGTCAGTTCATACGAAGCACTAGCTAACGAGAGGAAGTAAACGCGGAGTTAACACGAAGCGATAGTAAATCAAACGCAAAACGTTAACCAACGCGAAATGCATGCTAAAGCAAACCGTTAGCCACCCAACGCGAAGCGTTGATCGATGAGAAGTGCTAGTCAATAAGAAAGCGGGTACCAACCCGAAACGTAAGCTAAAGCGAACCGTAAGTCAGCCAACGCGAAGCGTTGGTCTATGAGAGGCGTTACTTAATCAAAGCGAAGCGTCGGTAATTCGCGAAGCGTAATTTCACGCGAATCGTTAAACAACACAAAGCGTTAACCAACGCGAACCGTAACTTAAGCGAGCCGTAAGTCAGCCAACGCGAAGCGTTGGTCAATGGGAAGCGTTAGTCAATAGAAAGTGTTAGGCCAACGTTGAGCGTTGGTAAGCGCAATGCGTTAACCAACACTCAAGTAAATCAATCGCGATAGTTTTGACGCTAAGCGTTAAATTAAGGTGACGTAAAGCGTTAGTCCATCAACGCGAAGCAATAGCCGATGCTGCGTTAGAATACATTATATATATATATATATACATATATATATATATATATATATATATATATATATATATATATATGTATATATGTATATATATATATATATATATATATATATATTTACATGTATATAAATTTTATAGATGATTTTTGATAGGATCGATGGACCTTTGAATAAACTTTTTGCAAAAGTTGTTTAATTTAAAAAGAAAATAATTTTTTGTCAACAAATTTTTTTTCTATCTCTTACGGTTTCAAATATATAAATTTTTCTTCCTGGCGGGGGGAAACACGTTCCGATTTTGAGTTATCGTGTTCACAGACGGACGGACAGGCGAATTAGGCCATTTTATGATTAACTTTGTGAAGCATTTTTGTCAAGGATTAATATTTTTAAGCGTTTCAAAGTCGGGACTAAACCTAATATTCCTTGTATATTTACATATACAGGGTATAAAAATAGTATGTACGGTTGTTATGTATACCTACGGGTCCATGGAGACCATGCCTTCATTCGCCTATCTATTGTATTTCTCATTTTCAACTTTGATGACATATTTTGAGAAAAATATTGAGTTTATGAAAAAAATTTTCAAACAAAAGTTGTTTATTTTAAAGAGAAAAAAATTTTTTGTCAAGAAATTTTTTTTCTATCTTACGGTTTCAAAGATATAAATTTTCCCCCCTGGGGAGGGAAAACACTTTCCGGTTTTTCCCATCAACGAACTTGACCTTACTTTTTTGCTCTAGAACACACACAAAAATTTTCAGCTCGTTATATCTTTTCGTTCTTGAGTTATCGTGTTCACAGACGGACGAATTAGGCCGAGTTAGGTCATTTTATGAATATCTTGAAGCATTTTTGTCAAGGATTAATATTTTCAAGCGTTACAAAGTCGTGACTAAACTTAATATACCTTGTATATTTACAAGTATACTGGGTATAAAAAGTAAGTTCAAGTTCGTGAATGGGAAAATCGGATCGTGCAGGATGGAAAATATCCATCCTTAAAACCGCCAAAGATAGAAGAAAAGTTTAAAAACAAAAAATTTTCTTTTAAAAATTAACAACTTTTGTTTGAATCTTCTTTTCATAACCTGAATAGTTTAGCCACAATTTCGGCTCAAAAACTAAAATAAACAGTTCAGGCGTGGATAATGATCAAAAAGACTTTTAATACCGGTAACTTAAATTAGCTTCAAAAACTGGTGTTTAGGCAGGTTGCTCGGAACCGCAATTTTTTTTTTACACTTTAAATTTTCTGATCAATATAGTTTATTTCTTAAAGAAAAGCAGGATAAAATCCGTGGGTATTTAACTAGAAAATAATAATTGTATAATTAACAGCTTCATTAAATTCACCAAAAAAAGAAAGAAGGTTTGTGTATTAAAGACTATATATGTTCATCTCATATTCAGACCCATCGTCTGAATATTGGTAGAAAAATTTTTTTGAGTTTATAGTTAGATAGGTATAAATTAGCAAAAGGTAAAACATATACTCTCCTAAAAGTTAACGTATCGGGATATTTTTTTTATATTAAAGATCTATAAAAAATCTATAAGTTAAAAAAAAAATAATAAACTTTATTGTGTACTTTTATGATGAATGTACTACGTTCTACATAAGATTTTGAGGAATTTTATAAAAGACTATGTCTAGTGCTCGTACATCCTTAACAAAAAATTAAGTTTTTTTTTTTATTTATAGTATGTTATATAAACAAATTGAATAATAATGGGTAAAAATACGGTTAAAAAAATTGTATTTTTTATTTATTTTATAGATATTTTTAAGACCTTGCATGGTACCTCGAAGCATGGCAAAGATTTCTAATTGAAAAACCATCGCGTATTGACCAAAAGTAATCGATTCCTTTATTCTAGGTCCATTAACCCCCGCACCAGATAAATTTCCGGCCCTTGACCCATCCGTATAAAAATATGGTCCGGGAGGAGTGAATAGTTAGGTACATCTCGATCCTATTTCTCACGGGAAGGAACGATTACCCTAAATTTGCGGTCAAAACGATAAATCGGAACAGTGGAATCCTGGTGTCATTTCCAAAAGTGGGGTCATAGTCTCCAACCTGTTCATTATACTTGCATAACTTGTGTTTGTCCTACAGTACCACTGTCTGCAACTCCTAAGTCGATAGGCAGATGTCATGGCCTCCGCTTCAATCATTAAATGCATCGACGGAATACCTAGAAGCGCGCCCAGCGCTGCAGTAGGAGTTGTTCACATGGCTCCAGGTATCCAATTTTTCCTGGCTACGGCCAGAGAGGTTCTTGTCCACCATACTACACAGCCAAATGTGAGCATTGGCTTTACGATCATTGTAAATAACCAGTACACACCATGTGAGGTTGGAGACCAAGACCGTCCAAATGCTCTCCTGCACATCCAGAAGACTCTATTTGCCTTGGTTAGTCTCCAATCCAAATGATCACCCCAGTTCAATTTTGCATCCAGGATGACTCCCAGATGCTTAACCGTTCTGGTCTGGTCTGTTCGTCTTCTTGTAAACAGTACACAACCCGTTTTTTCAGGTTTGACAGAGAGTTCTTTGTCAATGCACCAACACTCCACGTACGAGAGCGCTTGTTGCAACAAATCATAGATAGTCCACTCGTCCCTGCCTTTGACAAGTATGGATATGTCATCAGCGTAGCCATCCCTAATTAGACCGGTTAGTAAGCTATCCACGGGCACCACAGTAATGGTAAAAGACCTCCACCCTGCCCCTAAAGTTGTAGTAATGCACCTCACTTCGAGCATGTTGCAGATCCATCTTACCAAGATGTCCACTACCCCGCGCCCAACTAAAGCAGTGCGTATCGCCCCAACCGTTGTATTACTCAAGGCTCCCTCGATATCAATGAAAACTCCTAAGGCCATTGCCTTTTCTGAGAGCGCACTTCTATCGACCCTACTAGTCGATGAAGTGCAGTATCCACTGAAAGTCCGGCTTGGTAAGCAAACTGGCACTCTGATAGCGGTCTCTCTACAAGACACGTATCTCGAATATGCCTGTCTATTAGCCGCTCAAGAGTTTTGAGCATGAATGACATCAGGCTTATCGGCCTGAAGTCTTTTACGTCGCCGTAGCTTGGGCGTCCAGGTTTAGGTATGAATACCGCGCGGGATTCTTCCCATTTCCTGGGTATATAGCCCAAAGCTATGCATGTTTTAAAAATCTCCTTGAGCCTTTCAACAATTATGTCTTGTAAAGAGCAAATCCTGCCACAGCCCATCTCACTTTTGTAATGCTTACGATAAGTTTTGCCGTGGCCCAAACCTCCCTGTTTGCCCTTCCTCCATCACGCCTCTGATCGCCCGGTTCTTCCATGTGTCATGGTCTCAGGCACTGTAAGTGATTTACCTGCTAGTTCGAGGCAACCCAGGTTTGCAGTGTTATCCTTGGGTATTAGCTTTTGCACTCTAAAGAGATCGGACATCGTGTTAATGTTATCACAAAGCTCTCTCCAGGAGTCTTTTTTCGAATTTTTCACTGACCTTCTATACTCTTGCTGCTTCTCCCTAAAGATTAGCCAGTCCGAGTCCAGACCGGTCATTTTCTCTTTGTTGAAGGATGCTCTAGTATACTGGCGTAGTTTATCTAGATTTCTATTCCACCACGGAACATCCCTGGAACATCACTTTCAGGATAGTTGTTTTCATACGATGAAATCATGGCATGAAATAAACCAACCGCAAATTCTACATCTTCCTTTGTGTGCAACCTATTCGCATCCCCAGCAAGTAGCTCAGAGAGCTCCTGCCTGTAAGCATCCCAGTCAGTGCGTTTGGGATTTCGATACGAGGTGACGGTACACGGTTTGGTGTGCATATTAAAAACAATGTGTCTATGATTAGATAGGGTGGGTTCATTTGAAACTTTCCACTCCGGCAGAAACTGTAACAGCCTCGGGGAGCAGATCCTGTTTGTAAAGTTGGAGATTTGCCTCTATTGACGATCTCCAGACCGATGGCCGAAATGAATACCAGGAGAGCTCGACCCGTAGCATTTACGCCGGAACTGCCCCATTGCGTATGGTGCTAGTTTGCGTCACAGCCAAGGATCAATGGCAGACCCCGAGGTTCACAATATTCGACCACCGTTTCCACCTCTATTGGAGGAGGTGATTCTGAGTCGTATGGAAAATACGCTGAGCACAGAATCACCTCCCTCTCTTGTCCCAGAACTTTAATCTATACCGAGGCCACTGCAAATATCTCTACCACACAGGTGCGGAATAAGTACTGCGTATACCAGGCAAGCTCTGGGATTAAGGATAAGTCGCGGAAATAACTTTAACCTCCGACCCATTTAGACTCCTGTCGTTCGTGTATATATATATATACTACTTCGACTCAAACTTGAAATGACAAGGGTTGTTTTTGGGACTTGATGAATATTTAGTTTTGAAGTTTTGAAGCACCTCACGGTTTTTTTCTTTAAATAAAAACAGTTGACACCATAAAAAATGATATATTAAGCGAAAAACAAGAAATATTTAAAAAATCATAGCTCGTAAACTACTTCGAACCCAAAGTTGAAACTACCAGGGTTGTTTTTGGGACTTGATGAAGTATATTCCCTGATATTTTATATATATATATATATATATATATATATATATATATATATATATATATGTATATATATATATATATATATGTATATATATATATATATATATGGGCAGATCCCATTACTTTTCGACAAAAACGTGCGCACTCATGTCATCGATTTGGCAGCTGATTTTTTTATCAAAAGTGCCTAGAAAAAAAAGACGATTCCCACAATATGAGCTTCATCCACTAAAATCCGGCGGGTATGGAAATTTGAAATTTTGAAAATGCCTTTTTTTAGTAATTTTCAGAAGCTCATAGCTTCGGCTCTGAATAACTTAGAAACTTGAAACAAACGCCATTGTTTTTCTCTCAGTTTGAATTTTCAGAGTTTGTAACAACCCCAATAGTACACTTATTCATTTTGTTTTATTTTTCTCGTTCGTTTGTCAAAGAATACGTTTGAATAACAAAACGGTTTTTAAATAAAATATTACTGATTTTTTTAAATTTAGACTTAAAAATAATATGAACTTTTCGTACGTACACTTACTAATTACAGATTACACTCTTACGTCGTGAAATGCTACATCAAACTGAACTTTAGTGCCGACAATTTGAAACATTTAGCAATTTGAAAAAATAAAAAACAAATATTGTTGTTTTTGGGTATTTATTTTTATATAATATTTACTCTAAAATTTACACTGCATGTATGTTTTTATTGACGGTAATAATTCTAGAGATGAAAGACGAAGTTTCATATGTATCCATTAGTTTTGAAGGACCTCACAGTTTTTTTCTTTAAATAATAAAAGTTGACACCATATAAAATGATATATTAACCGAACAACTAGAAATTTAAAATAAATCATAGCTCGTAAACTACTTCGACTCAAACTTGAAATGACAAGGGTTGTTTTTGGGACTTGATGAATATTTAGTTTTGAAGTTTTGAAGCACCTCACGGTTTTTTTCTTTAAATAAAAACAGTTGACACCATAAAAAATGATATATTAAGCGAAAAACAAGAAATATTTAAAAAATCATAGCTCGTAAACTACTTCGAACCCAAAGTTGAAACTACCAGGGTTGTTTTTGGGACTTGATGAAGTATATTCCCTGATATTTTCAAGTGATTTAAAAATGGAATTGATTGACTTTGCGAGGTCATATATCTAAAGGGAAGAGTCAATAGGTAAAACTGATGGTAGGTATCAATAGAGTACGTAAAAACGAAAAATATGAGCGCATATATAGCTTTCTAAGTAAAAAACTGTTGACGTGAGAGCGTTTCGAAATTGGGCAAAATTTAGCTAAAACAGTGGGTCGGGTAAAAGCTAACAGTGGAACAAGATTTTGATTGTAAATCAAGTTTGTGTACTTTTCTGAAAGTTCAAACTGAGAGGAAAACAATGGTGTTTGTTTCAAGTTTCTAAGTTATTCAGAGCCGAAGCTATGAGCTTCTAAAAATTACTAAAAAACAGGCATTTTCAAAATTTCAAAAAATTCCATACCCGCCGGATTTTAGCGGATAAAGCTCATATTGTGGGAATCGTCTTTTTTTTCTAGGCACTTTTGATAAAAAAATCAGCTGCCAAATCGATGACATGAGTGCGCACGTTTTTGTCGAAAAGTAATGGATCTGCCCATATATATATATATATATATATATATATATATATATGTATAAAGTATATGGTTCTTGCACCAGAGCAATGTTAATACGGTCAGAAGCTAGCCTTTGGCTCAAAATGGCTGCGGCTGCTCCGCTGTGATGTAAGTTAATTTGGATGAAACTCGCCATAATTAGCTTACCTTTATTTACTGAGTTGATGGTGGTTTAGGCCCGCGTTTCTTCTTCCTCCTCTTCTTTGCGGACTTCTATCCACCGTTATCGGTGCCACCCTCTCTAGAACTTTCGCAGCAACGACACCTTTGGCTTTACCAAAAGTCTTTGGCTCTGCTAGGTGCCTTCCCTCTTTGACGGAGACAAAAACCAGATCAAAGTGGAGAAACCCCTTCCGGCTAGTTCCGCATACGATTGGGCTGGCACCCCGAGTACTAGTCTGGAGCCCTTTGTTCAGTTCGATCGTATTCTTTCCAATCCCCAGTGTCGATACCCGGGTTTTGGCGGGCTATCCTCTTCAGGATATTTCCGTCTTTCACTCTAGATGCCGGCACCCCTGGAATCCAGAGAAACATTTTCTTTAGGACAGCGTCCGTAGCTATCACTTCAATTCCATTTGGTCCCGAGGTGAAGCTTTCAAAACGGGGAACGATGGTCATGTCTCCGTCTAGGGACTCGTCGATCGCCCGTTCATTGGCACCACGGAGCATTCCGGCCTGTTCCGCCGATCACTCGGTCATCGAGGCCTCGTCCCGAATGACGGCACGAGGTAAATTCCTCGCGACTGAAGCGAAGGCATGACCAGCCATCCTGCTCCGTTTCTGTGTCTGTGTGACAGATGGTGATGTTTCCCCGTCTGTCCTTCCACGTTTCTGTGGACGGGCAGGGGTCGACTCCACCATAGTCTTGCCAGCTACAGTTTAGGGAGAGCTTGGAACTTCTCTACTCCCTGCAGCTGCTTGTTGAGCGATTGCTCTCTGACGGGCCCTTCGCCTTCGCTGTGCGCCTCCAGGACGTTTAGGCTATAAGCTGCAGAGTCACCGAGTTTTCGTTGTCTGTTAAAGAATCTGGTTCCACTAATTTGGATCCTAGGTAGCCCTTCATTGGAGAAATTTCACCTTCCCCTGCTGGTCGGCCTCGTGACGTCACTGCCGGTCCAGTTAAAGCATCTGTAGATGGAGGTGTACTGTTTCCAGTTCCCTCCAACTTGGGATTATTTATTTCGTTAACCATATTTAATCCCAAAAGTAAATAATGTATATAAAAGTTGACCTTTTACACACCCTGAGGCCCGGTGTCAGGGTGGGTAATACTAACTTTCCTTAGTCATGCATCCCATCGGCACAATACCAGACCCTAGGATTAGGAGAGGTTTTTTTTTATAGAAGTCCCTATCCTTGCATGCCGGGCGGTTAAGCCAAGTACCCCGATTCTCTTGAACACCTGCAAATCATGACTGCTGCAATGCCAAGAGGTTGCGGTATTATAAAGGATTTACGCCATTGCCTCGATTAGTTTTGAACAGGGGTTCCAGCGTGAAGGTTCGAGGTTGACTGTTTGCCATTCAAAAGTTATATTAATAAATTAAATAAATAAACATTTTATTTGTTTTTGGGGATAAACCCCATACAAACGGAGTTGAGTTTGCAAAGTGTTACAATTAACTCGGAATAAAAATAATTATTTTAGTAATACAACAAAATAAAAAACTTAAAAAAATAATAATAATAATTATAATATTGTTACAGTTCAACTCAATTAAACATGGAAATAAAATAAAAGCAATTAGTATTACAAAAAAAAAAATTAACATATACACGTAATTATATTCTTTTAAACACAATTTTGATTATTATTTTACTTTTCAATTTCTCTCCTTATTCATTTTTATTTTTACTTTTATCACTAACGAATCAAATAAAATAGTGGAAACAAATGTTTAAAAAAAAAATTATTCTAAAAGTAAAGTTCTAATTTTTAAGGATTCTACTACATAGTGAAAAATATTATTTAATTTTTCAGAATCACTGATTAACAATAATTGTTGTACATTTTCCAAAACTTGTAGATTGGAGTCCAAATATTTAGAAATATATTTTCTTCTTGGATTGCAATATTGCGGACAAACAAGAAGGAGGTGTTTCAAATCATCTGAATTATGAGTGTTGCAGATCGGATATTGCACATCCCCTTCGAACTTATAAAATTTCCCGTCATTAACGAGTTTAAAATATAAAGGTGTGTACATGCGCAGCTGGCTAACAATTCTATGCTTGGCAATCGGGGCTCTTATATTTAAATAAAACTCTCCGTTTTCCAAATTACTTATCTGCCTATAAAACGGACTGAATTTAGAATTAAATACGGCATTTAAATCTGTTGAAATTTTATGGTTTTTAATTTTTTTTAAAACATTTGTATTTAACTCTTTTTCAAACATAGCCCTAGAAGTCAAGTATAATAAGCTTTCTGCACTTATAACATATATTTTATTATCCAGATGTGAGTACGAGTTAAATTTTATATTGGCTCCGCGAGTAACGTGCCAGTTTTGTAAGGCTTGTATACACATTTTAGGAAGACGACTGCTATCCAGACATTGAAATTTGTTATACAATTTACACATTCTTTTAAAAATCTCGACTTCTATGCACTCCAAGCCAACTTCCAATCTAATAAAATGATTTGGAGTATTTCTCCCTCATGACTGCTGCAATGGCAAGAGGTTACGGTATGATAAAGGTTTTCCGCCAGTTCGGACGCCATAGCCTCGATTAGTTTTGAACAGGGGCATCAGCGTGAAGGTTCGAGGTTGACTGTTTGCCATGCAAAAGTTATGTATGTGACCATTCCTCTACTATAAAAGGCATACTTTGCCATTATTTAAAAAAAGTGATGTAATTTTTAGATTTTTTATTTTAAATTAAAATTTTTGCGTTTTTCAAACTTTGGGAATTTTTTTCTCGAATTCTAATAGACCGATTTTAATGTACATGGATTCATTTCTTTTCTTATACAGAATTTAATAATATTCTTTGCGATTTTTAAAATTTTTAGTTTAAAAAAAAAATATTAAAAAAAACTATTTTTTGTTACAAATTCAATTTTGACCAGGTTCCGTCACGAGTCGAATCGTAAAGACTTAGGGTCATATTCAGGACGTCGATGAAAAAATGAATCGATTAAAAAAATGCGGTTCCGAGCAACCTGTCTCAAAAATGCTATTTTGACTCTAATATTAGTCTATATATTATACGTTAGTTCTTTAATACTTGTGTCTTCGTAACCGTACTAGATAATGTCATAGTATTTTGACGTTTATGTATACGCTAAAATAATATGTTACCCCTTATTATTCTTACTTTAAGTTTCTAAACTTACTCACAAAGTTTCAATAAATGTGAAAAAATTGTTTCCATAAATTGCATAATTATTGTTTAAACAATATAAAAAAATATTCACGATACAAACATCACCAACACCACCATCCACCCATCCTTCAACGAAAATGTTTCTGATTTCAAATATATAAAAACAAACATTAAAAAACATTCATCCAAATCGGTTTTGTTTTTGAGGATTATGAAGTTTTGATGATTTTTCTGCTCCATTGATACGAAATATTCACAACTTTTGAAATTACAATTCGAAAAATTTTATTCCGACCGCTGGAATATTTCTAATTTCAAATAGTAAAGTATAAGAAATATTTTTAAAAAACGTTTCATCAAAATCGGTACTGTTTCTGATTTTTTTTTAAACTAACATTTCTGATTATCGAGATATGGATTTTTATATTAATGTGGTTACCCCGTCGAGTCCGTCCGTTTAACGTTATGTATTAACTTATCTTTTACTGAACTTTATTTCTATATTATTTATATAATAAACTGTCGAATTTTGGAAAACCTGCCATTAAATTTAATTTTCTTCTAAACAATCTTAATTATTATTTTCCAGACACTTGATTTGATGGCTTTAGACATGGCTAATTTCACATTGAGTATGGCTCGGCCAAATATTATTGCACAAAGTGTGGAATATGAACGAGAAAAGTTTGCAAACTTTTTAAAAATAACTCCTGGTACGTATTAAACATTCTTTATATTATTTTCGTGGAGGTGCAGCTCGATGAGTTAAAATTTTTGTTTCTTAGGCCAGGTACACACGGTGCGACTGTTTTGAGACAGGTTGAAAACCAGTTGAGCTTGCAATCGTTTTGTGACTTTAATATAGTATTGTGGTGGGGATTCTCACAATACGAGTCTATCTGAGTATTATAAGTTTAGTTCAGGTTGACAATATTGATCGCAGACAAAAAGCATAAATTTGGTATAGGTGTCTAAATGATCTAATTAACAGCCTGGAGTTCACATTCCCCCTTATGTAGGGATGAATCCAATGCTCCCTCTGCACCTTGCGTAATCTGAGGATTGATAATAGTCAATGCTGATACCTTTCTAATCTGAATTTGAATTCGACATAGCATCCTGTCAATTGTTTTTTTTATGAATAAATTTGTTTTGAGGTACCTGTTGGTGCACAGCTAACTTCTAAATGTAGACATGGTGATACCTTTACCCCTCCACTCATATCATTTCGTTGCTGAGTTAAGGTGTAAATGAGTATTATATTAATCAGCAAACAATCGGTAATTATGTCTAAATTCAATTTACATATAAATGTTTTTGCTGTTGTCATAAAAATGAAATGAATGCGTAAACAGAGTCTTTTTAATAAAAGTTTTGGAACTTTAGTGCCATCTCGTAACTAAGGAGCTGGTGACAGCGACTCTTTTCATTAATGATTACTAATAGGTTGAATCTTCGTGTTGACGAGACGCCCAACTTTTCTCTACTAAAATTCTCGATACTAAGATCTAATAAAGTGCGCAAGCGTAAAACATGTCGACTGGGTGATTGTCCAAATTTTATTTATAACAGTTAGTTCTTTAGTAAAATCTTGAGATAATTTGATAAAAACTAGAAAAAATGTTTGTCCTACAAAATGGATGGTTTGACCGAAGCGTCCTCCAATTCAAACATGTCCAAATGACGAGGTCATAAAAAATGATTACTAACCTGCTGATTTTTTTATTGTTGCTTAGTGAATATTTTTATAATTCAATGGCTACATTGTCCTACAAAATAAATGGCACATTTCTTCAGTCTTACAATCGGAAATTGTCAATTCCACTGTAACACTTGCCATACAAGGCAAAAGTGTTACAGTGGAATTGTCCCCCGTCTCCACTTAGTCGTTTCCTTCGGCATGGGCCCATATTGTTTGCCGAGCTGTCTCGCCACTTTCTTTGCGTTCTTGGCCTCGCTCATTGATCCATTTTTGCAGATCTTGAGGCTCTTCTACGGTTTGTATCTGCCAATCCCTAGGCTTCTTCATCTCTGTCCCCAGTAACAATTGGGCATACAAAAAACCAATTATACGATTAAACGATTTCTTATTGCGAACCATGACTTGCTTATTTGTTGGTCCCAGTGTTTTTGTTCTTAATCCAATAGATTCAAACGCAACAACTTCATCAACTTTTGGTTCTGACGTTCCCTGGGGTTGGCTCTAGGATGGTTATTGTCTGTTCGCTGTTTTCCATTCTCGTGATCTCAAATGGAGACCATTACCACTCAGTACTGCTCTCGAATACCCATAACGACTTAATCCTTCGTCGTTTAGTACTTGGGCTATCTTTGAGGTTGACATGGGTCCCCATGGGAAATTCTTCGATCCATCTAGTGAAAAGATAGATATTGTTGCTTCCAATGACACATTTGCTTGGTTTACAAGTTAACCCATGTTGTTCGAGTCTTTCTAGTATAATGTCCAGGTGGTGTAAATGTTCCTTGACTGATCGGCTGTATATAAGTATATCGTCCAGTTAAACTGGGCAGAAATATTCTATGTATCCAGATAGTACTTCATTCATTAAGCTCTGGAAAGTAGCTGGAGCGTTCTTCAAACTAAACGACATGACACGAAATTGATAGAGACCTCTTGGGGTGGTAAATACTGTGTACTCTTTCGACTATGGATCCATTTCAATTTGTCAATAACCAGTCTAGAGATCCAATGTAGAAAACTTTTTGGCACTATTTTCTTTCCTCAAAATCTCTTGCAGATCTGGAATCGGGAATGCATTGCTCTTGGTAATATCGTTTAATTTTCTATAATCGACGCACAATCGACAGATTCCACCCTTCATCTTCGGTAATACGACGGGTGCGACGGATGTGGATCATGACCCGTTTCTTTTCTTCCATGACCCGTTGCTTTTCATTGTTGTACGGTTATGGTCGTAGTTTAATGGCGGAATTCTTCGTTATTTAAATTTTGTGTGATGGTTTTCGTCCTTCCAACTTTGCCGAAAACGCTGGGATGTCGCCGAACTGCTCTTGGTTGTCAAGGAGTTTTATTTGTAACTCGCCCAATGCATCGTTAATTGCTGCCATTTCTCTATGGGATCTATCTGGTTTTCTCCATGCAATGCGGACTCTCTTATAGACCCCAAGTAAATTATACCACTCCGATAATCAATACTCACACCATAAATATTGAACCTCATTCTTGATATAATTACATCCATACACATTTTTCCGAGAATCTTGAAGATATTGTTGCATGTGACAGGGTGTCATTTACCGATGCTTCTTGCCAATTCTTCACTTATAAAATTGTGACTGACTACCAATCAATGCCAATATTGATTTTCCACGCATATCAACTTCCACAATTGACCCATTCTGGTGTGAGTTCTTGGTCTCCATTATTGACAGAAAAACAGGCAATTGATGGTGTTCACGCCGATGTTGTGCGTTTTTGTGGAGGTTAATGTGTACCCCAGAACCAATTTCCCCCCTCATTGATCCTGGAATTAGTTTCCCGGCGACCCAGGTTTATTTTGTTGTCCACTTTTGGGACAGTTTCGACTAATGTGCCCCACTTTATGGCATGAGAAGCACGTGCCTGGATTGTTCGTCCAGTGTAATGACCGTCATCAATATTTCTGTCGGCGTGCACTCTCCTGAATAGCTGGACTTTCATGTTTACGAACGCTTCTGTTTTCAATCCCGTCGTCTGGGAAACGGTCATCAGTTCCAGTTCTGCTTTAGCTTTTCTAATCACACTGTTGAAAAACCCAACCCTCGAATTAAGAATGCCCAATCTCTTGCTGGTCCCGTTAGTCTTTTTTTTACCATTTCAATCCAACAATCTACAGGCAGATGTGTTTGCTCTTTTCTAAAAGACTATTTGGTCTTCGGCTGGTCTACCACTTAACTCCGGCATAATTGACAGAAGCGTCGTTGTGCCTAATGCGGTGGAGTGAATGACTGTATTCACCTCTTCAGGATCTATACGCAGGTCACAAAATGATTGGATCTGACGCTGCTCGATCCTTGTAATGCCATCCACGACTTTGTTGTATTGTTCGTGCATAGTTTTAACTTGTGTGCGGGTCTCTTTGACGTCGGTTTTCACAGCCTCAACCTCGGTAGTGATTTGGTCGATACGTTGTATGCACACGTCCCTCAGATTCACTATTCCTTCTCCCTAATTTTTCTGTTAACTCGTGTTGAACTTGTGTTATCTCTTGGAGTCGTTTCTCTATTCGTTCATCAGACTCGTGAAGTTGGTTGCACATCCTCTCTTCAGATCCATGAAGTCGATCGCCCATTATTTTGTTTCTTGAAATTTGACATTATTGCCGCGAACATCTTCTCCATGGTTGTCGGAACTGGCTCTTCCTGGTCGGATACCACACTTCTTCGCCGTTCAATGTCAAAGGTGTTCCTGAGCTCCTGGTACGTTGATGTTCTTCCCATCTCAGCTTCTCTGGTACCACTATTCTCCAGCCCTTCTGCTTCCAATGGAACGCTGCGGTTTGTCGTTGTGGTAGATTCTTTATTCTGTGCGTGTCTGGTCCTGTTACGGTTGCCACTTGTCGGGGTTTCTTGGCTCTCTTTAGTTTACAACAGATTCCGATAAATTATGATTGATTTTATTTAAAAAAACTTTCTTTTGAAAGAAAAAAAATTAAATTAAGATTTGATTTTTTCCCTAATTCGAATTATACTTTTCTTTATGCAAAAAAAAAACTCCTTTAAGGAAAAAAATATTATATCTTAAATTTTTTTTAATAACTTTTTTACTTAGAATTATGTCTTGAGGTCCTTAAAATTATTTCAATAATTTTCAACACAACAAACAACAATGGTTCCTGTATCTATATAAGCAGTATAGGATATCCACCTTACAACGCCAACTTATAATTAAATTAAATACTGATATGAAAAAATTAACTAGTCAACCAGGAATCGAACCTCGGGCCTCTGGATAACTAGTGCAGTATGCTTCCGCTACACCAAAGACGATTGTGACGTAATAACCAACTTTTTCATATTCTAATTTTTTTAAATATTTATTTTGACAGTATTACTTCTGTTGAAGTGATTTATTTATTTAATATTTGTTTATTTGTGTATACTTTCGCGTCAACATAACGTCTTCTGCAGTTTGTCATACGTAACCGAAAGGAATTTGGACAAACATCGTTATGTTGACGCGAAAGTATACACAAATAAACAAATATTAAATAAATAAATCACTTCAACAGAAGTAATACTGTCTAAATAAATAAATAAAAAATTAGAAAATATGAAAAAGTTGGCTATTACGTCACAATCGTCTTTGGTGTAGCGGAAGCATACTGGACTAGTTATCCAGAGACCCGAGGTTCGATTCCTGGTTGACGAGTTAATTTTTTCATATCAGTATTTAATTTAATTAATAAATTCAATGACAATGAAATTTGTCGGAGTATACGCTAAAGTCTTCTACAGTTTGTCATACGTAACCGAAAGGAATTTGGACAAACATCGTTATGTTGACGCGAAAGTATACACAAATAAACAAATATTAAATAAATAAATCACTTCAACAGAAGTAATACTGTCTAAATAAATTTAAAAAAAAAAATTAGAATAATATGAAAAAGTTGGCTATTACGTCACAATCGTCTTTGGTGTAGCGGAAGCATACTGGACTAGTTATCCAGAGGCCCGAGGTTCGATTCCTGGTTGACGAGTTAATTTTTTCATATCAGTATTTAATTTAATTAAAAATTCAATGACAATGAAATTTGTCGGAGTATACGCCTAAGTCTTCTATGTTGTTTACGGTTCTTGTCTTTTTTCGTAGGACCTTGTAGAGTATAATCAAGTGCTGTCCTAGCCATATCGTTATGATCTTTACGGAATGTATGACCCACTCATTTTGACATTTAATTATATGAATGTAGGTTCTTGACTCGTGTGTTTTCGTGGTTTTGTATTTGATATTATTTCTAGCCATTTTATTATTAAGATTCGTCTTATATACAAATGTTTGAAGTCTTTTTTGTATTCTGGGTGGTTACAAACAAGGGCTCACTGACGTATAATAGAACAGCATTTTTCGTAATGTTAAATAGATGTAACCTTGTTTTTAAGGATAACTTTTTTAACTGCCATGTATTTGTTATTGTTATTACAGTCGATACCTAAACCAGCAGAGCTGGGGCGCTTGTAATAGTAGTAGCGAAGGAGAAGTCGAAACCTGGCAAGTAGGCCTATTTTTTACCGACCCCTAAAGGGCGAGGAGTTTGATGGGTTGTGAAACTGCAGAAAACCTGCACAAACATAGCCGGTTACTTCCGTTTTGTCCATACGCCGACAGTTTAGTCAATTAACCGTCCATTATTTTTGAGTCTTTTTTTAGCATGGTTTCCCCACATCCAGTAGGAATATTCCACGATCTATTGTGGCGAAGGAAGTTTGATCAAACAGTGATTGTCGGAGATAAATATGGACTTTGGCGCTAAGATATCTCCCTGTATATTAATCACTTAAAAAACATGATTAATGTATACTTTTTTTAGATGGATTAGAAAATACACGAGCCTGGCTAAAACGCAATTTTACACCTCCTACGGAAGATTACAACACTCCTGATCGGTTACTGAAAGTAAAAAACTTAACAACAATAATTCTAAATAAAGCCTATATGGAGCTAATTAATTGGGATGGTAACAATGTTTTTCCTGAAGTAATTAAAATAATTGTTTTTGCCGTACATATTAGTTTTGTTATTTCATTTATACATGTTTCTTCAAAATCATTTATACATTAACATAAATTATCTATTCATATTCATCCATTTCAAAAAATTAACACTTAAATTAGACAGCAAAGTTATATAATGGATAAATATTCATTTTAGACACTCTCTTTGGATGAAGAAAGATTATTTGAAATACAACAACGAATTGCTCGCCTGTCAATTATTGGCGCTATATTATTACTAAGTTCAACATGTTCCCCAGTCTTACAAAGTGATACAATTTTCAAAGAGGAATCAAAAAAACAAATATCAGTATTACTACAAAATGTATTAATTTCGAATGAAAAGTAAGTATTACAAGATGAATTTTATGAAATTATATTACATAGTGTTGTACCTCGATTTCCAGATACTAACCAAAAGCAATTTTATGGTTGAAATTGATTTTTATACATTCTGTGGTTTGTTAGGAATATGTTAAAATCAATTTTAATTTTTTTTAAGGGAAACGTATCTGTTTGAAATTGTTTGTTACAATAAAGGGGGAAATGACTCAATAGAGGGGATAGAAGAGACAAGCCTTGAGTGTGAGAAAGGAAGAAACTGCATGTTACATTTGTATTAGGATAACATAATTACGTGTAATTATTGTTGCCTATGTTATATTAAAAAAATTGGCTTTCTCAAAAATCGTAAACGTTTTGATAATTTTCAACGTTATAGTGGTGCACAATGCCTAAATCATTTATAAAATGAACTTTTGTACGTATTGAAGTGCAAAGTATCTGTTTGAAATTTTAGTGACGTTAAAGGGAGAATGATTCAACAGCGGAGAAACATAAGAGAAACCTTGAGTGAGACAAAGGAAGGGGCAATTTTTGTATACAGTGTATGCATATTTACATATAATAAGCCGCTGATAACATTTATAAATAATGAAACTAAAGAAGTTTCAGTTCCCCCTTGAGCGTGTTGGGTCGTAAGTTTTTATTAATGACTAGCATTACTCACTGCGATTTCTATAGGCTACATATCAATTTTCGTGTCTAACTTTATATCTAATTGTACAATAAAAAAATTCAACCCCTTGCATTTCTGTGTTTATAACTAATAGTTAATATTTCTCCTCAAGTATTATGTATAATTAATTGGTTAAATATAAATTAACTTTAAGTGCCTCTTACTTTAAAAACCGAACATTCAACTTGAGAGTTCATTTTCCAAAAACTGGCAAACACCCATTATCGAACTTAACCTTTTGAATATCAAAAGCGCCTCAAATTCCAAATATTATTCCAATCGGAATAAAACTGTGACCGCTAGAGAGTCCACAGATACATAAACGTGTATATATATATATATATATATATATATATATATATGTATATATGTATATATATATGTATATATATATATATACATATATATATATATATATATATATATATATATATATACATATATATATATATATATATATATATATATATATATATATATATATATATATATATATATATATATATGTTGTAAATCAATAATATGCTTGCTATATAAAAAAGGTGATGTCTCATTAGTAGACAATTATCGACCAATCTCCATATCATCGAATATCTATAAAGTGTTCGCAAAAGTGTTGTTAAAACGAATAGAGCCGATACTAGACTCAAGAGAACAAGCTGGCGTTAGGCGAGGGTTTTGCACATACGACCACCTTCACACGTTGAATCAAAATGGAGAGATGCACTGAATACAATAAAACAATTTACCTACTTCTTGTTTATCGACTTTTATAAAGCCTTTGATAGTGTAAATCATCTTTCTGTTTGGCGGTCCTTAAAAGCTGCAGGTGTAAATAACGAATACATAAATGTTATTAAAAAAGTTTACGAGCAAAGTTCCGCACAGACAGTTGGAAAAATTAGGAATAAAAACAAGGAGATCCGTTGTCCCAAAAATTATTTAACGCAGTAATCGAAAGCGTTTTCAACTATCTTAACTGGAATCCTTTTGGAATATCGATTAACGGAGTCAATTTATCACATCTACGCTTTGCAGACGATATTGTTTTGTTATCCTCCAACATTAATGATCTACAGCTCATGTTAAATCAGCTTAGTTTATACGCCAAACAAGTTGGACTTAAAATAAATTCCGACAAAACGAAACTATTGTCAAATGCGAGCGCAGAAAGTAATGTCACAGTTACTTTGAACGAGAACATCATTGAAAAGGTAAAATCATACAAATACTTGGGACAAATAGTTAGTTTTGACGGAAATTAAACATTGAAGTGACATAACGAATATCCAACGTATGGAGGAGATTTTGGTCATTTAAGAACATATTGAAAAGCTAAATTCCAATTTCTCTAAAAAGAAAAGTTATCGATTCCTGTATTCTTCCGATATTGTCATATGGGCTACAGACAATACCATTAACGAAAAAGAATATAGCTAAACTAAAGGTCTGCCAGAGAAATATGGAACGAAGTATGCTTGGTGTCAAAAGGCTGGGTAAATTGAGATGCTCTTTCATACGTTCTAAAACGAGAATAAAAGATGTGGCCTTCACCATTAAAAAACTAAACTGGCAATGGGCTGGACACATAGCACGAATAAGAGGGGTCCACCGTGTGAACCCTATATGAGTCAACTTGAAAAAGATGGCGTGACGAACTTATAAAATATGCAGGTGCACAATGGTCTACAAAAGCTAAAAGCAGAAACTCATGGGTTTCATTGGGAGAGGTCTTTGCCCAACATATGGGCTAAATTAGGGCTTTATTATATATATAAAAGAAAATAATGGCAAGTTCAAAATATATGTTTGTTGAAGAAAATTATTTGTATTTATTGCCGAATTTATAAAATTAAGGAAAAACTAATTGTTGACGTTTCGATAACGTTGAGTTATCTTCATCAGAACGAGGGGAAAAATCAATGAAAATACAAGACAAGAAAGAAAACTAAAACAAGTAACAACGAACATCATAAGAAAAACAACCAGAAATTAACAAAATTAAAGTTTTGTTATTTCAAAATTTAACAAAGCTATGCTTTGTAATCAAACTTAACAATTTTTATTTTTTTTTGGATCCACAATTTAAAGAAGAAAAACAATAAAATAAACAATAAATTTTATAAACTCGGCAATAAATACAAATAATTTTCTTCAACAAATATATATATATATATGTATATATATATATATATATATATATTATATTGATAATGGAAACAAAGGATTTTAGGTGCGAAATTTAGATGAAGTATGTTGAAAAATACTTGGGTATGTTGTAAAAAGTATATATAAACCATATTTTGACAAAATGGAAACCCGACTTCAAAAATAAAATATTCTATAACAAAAAATGCACTAAAAAGTAAAAAAATAATTGCAATAATTGTTATTTTTGGAGGCGGTGTCAGCATAGAGAAATTCACATAACTTTTGGACACCGCCTCCAAAAATAACAATAATTGTACATATATATTTAAAAATTTCTGCTTAGATGAACTAAAATTGGCACAAGAATATGTTTATGGTATTTTTTTACTTTTTAGTGCATTTTTTGTTATAGAATATTTGATTTTTGAAGTCGGGTTTCCATTTTGTCAAAATATGGTTAATTTCTCGCTTTTTAGTGACTTTGAAGTTCTATAACTAATTTTATTTGTCTAAATATGGGTAGACCTACTAATTTTTAGTGCATTTTTTTATAACACATTTTTTTTTACCCGTTTTTTTTTTTTTTTTTTAATTTTTAGTGCATTTTTTTATAACAGATTTTCAGTTTTTTTTACATGCATTTTGTTTTTTTTTTGTAAAAAATTTTTTTGAAGTCGGTTTTTAAAATAATTTTCTTATTTTCCCATTATGAATGAGTATACCCTTTCAAAAAAAAAAAAAAAAAATTTCGCAGAAATCGGTTATCACATATGGATAAAAATGAGGATTTTCCTCGATTTCCCGGGGATCCCCTCATCAGAATGCGATTTGGTGCCAATGGGAAACCAAACCCTTTAAAACAAAAAAAATTCAAAATCGGTTCATAAATGACGGAGTTCTGAGGTAACACACATAAAAAAAAAAAAATTAAAAAAAATACAGACGAATTGAGATCCATCCTCCTTTTTAAGTCTTAATATTAGAACAATCGAAAAAAGTATATAAAAATATATGCTTTTTGAAAAAGGAGGATGGCTTTTTGAAGTCGGGTTAAAAAGTTGATTACTCTTACGGTTTACTCAAAATTTGGAATTTTAATCATTGACAACAGCAATTTCGACACAAAAATTAAATTACGAAAAATTATTTATATGTTTCAGGTATTTTTTTTAGACAAAATAGCTCTCTTAAAGAATAGCATTTATTCGTTTCTTTCACACTGCGATTTTCCTGTATGTTTTCAGGTACTAGCCATTACTCAAATTTTTGTACAGAAGCACGCAACAATGGCATCATAATAATTATTCGGCCATTCCACCATTCAGACGCGTTCAAAGATTTGAGATTTGATTTTTAAAATGAACTCTCTGTATAATTTCTTCGTCACCTCTAAGAGCATTTGTTGCGTCTTGGATATGTTCCCATAGTTGAGCTTCATTTTCTAGCGATGTCTGGTAAACTACTGATTTAAAATGACCCCATAAAAAATAATCCAATGGATTTAAATCAAGAGAACGTGGTGGTCAATTTACAGGAGCATCGGTACCTCTACCTATCCATTTGTTTCCATATTCTTGATTTAGGAAATTTCTGACAGCCAACGAAAAATGGGGTGAAGCCCCATCATGCATTAGAAAGAGCCGCCTGTCTCTTCGAAGTTGTAGAGAAATAAATTGCTTCCGTTAATTTTTGGGGTTAAATGATAGGACCAACAATGAAATTTCCTATTAAGCCTCATTTATTTTCAATTCTTGCTGGAAACGTGTAACTTTTACTGCATGAAGATATTCACCGACATAGACGTGTTCGTTATGGAAATTGGTTACCCTTCTTCGTGTAAAACATGCCTCATCCGTAAAAAAAATATTTTTGCCAAAGTTCAAGTCCGCATCCATTTGCCTGTCCAAAAATCGACAAAAGCCTAGGCTAGGCGCATTTATGGATCTTGGGTTAAGAGGTCTTAAACTCGCATCTTATGGTAGGGATGGGGCAATTGCTCCATTCTTTAAGTACCCTATTAACGGTATTCTTTTAAACTTCCGTTTCTCTGCTAAATTGTCTGGTGACATTTCCATTCAAGTTCAAAAGTGCTAGTTTTATCCAAAATATTCCTGGAATATATTATAAATAATTTTTTCGTCGTTGTAAACGATGTCGGTATAGCCAGTTTCGACTATATATATATATATATATATATATATATATATATATATAAATTACGGACTCGATATATATATATATATATATATATATATATATATAAATTATAAACTTGCGAAAAGTTTATTGATAAAAAAAAACTTTATTTAATTTAACACAAAAAAAAGTTACAATATACAATAAAATATTATAAGTACAAAAATAGTAAGTATAATTGTTGTTCTTGATTACACACAAGAGTACTGTGGGATGTGTTAGTGAACTATGTCAAAACTAATATCATCTTATTTAATAAAATGCGTTAGATTATATACTAGGGGTTAATCTTCTTAGAACCATGATGAATCGAAAGAATTTTAAGTGGTGTCTGGTTGACGTCAGATGATGTTTATAAATATTTGTTTATATAATATTTGAATTAACTTAACACGCGTAGTCCAATATCAGGATACATAACTTCTCCATCCTTAAGAAGGAAGCTTGTCCGTGAATGTATGGTTAGCGACTGATCTTGGTTGAAGTTCCAATAATTCGGGTGCTGATGGTACCAGAATTTTTTGAATATTCCTGCGTTTACAATATTTATAAAAAGTATATACCGTAACACAAGAAATAATGATTAATAAAATGATTAAATTTATTCCCATATGAGTTTGGTGTTGAAATTTAAATAATTGTAATTCTTTGGTGTTTTCCATGGTTTCTGCCTGAAGAATGTCGAAGTCGGTTTTGTTTGAGATTTGGAGATTTGTGTGATTTGTAGAGAGTTATATAGAATTTGTTCCATTTGTATGTTTGAAGTTGATGTCATTAAAGTTCCATAAATTTTGTCGTTGATGTTGGTTTGGCATTGTGAAAAGGTATATCACCTTCCGAAGAAATTTGTGATATTTTTACCACATGAATTTGTTATGTTTATTGGTTGATTTGTATATGCGATGATGTGATTGTTTTCAATTTCTTCTATAAAATTCTGTTCCATAGTTCGATGTAATAAACATTTAGCTAGTTTGTTTTCTAATATATTAATTCGCACTCATTAGTTGATGTATTTTGAAGTATTATTGGGTTGCATAAGTAGATCTGTTCTATCCTTGTGCAAGTTTTCTCAATAAATGAATATTGTACGAGGTTGTATACGAGATGGTTGGTTTTAGGTTTAATGATTTTGTTGTTTTCAGGTAAAGGTCTTAATCTAATAGTTTTATAACTTACGTTAGATATTTGAGGAATTTGGATTGCAAAAACTATGTTCGTATCATTAAAATAGGCTTTTAATTGAAGTAATTCGTAAATGTGTTCGTCGTTTAAAATTTGTAATTGATTGTGAAGCGATTGTCTAACTATTTTTAATTCCGATTTTGTTAAGATATGTTTAGATAGTATCCCCAATTTTGCCAATTCTATTGAATTGATAATTGCATCTACGTGATCTGCTAATAATTGAATTTGTGATTGTATAGAGAAGTAAAATTGACTTTGAAACAATTGTTGTTCAATATTTGGATAAGATTTGATTGCTTTTACTATTATTTGTAACTTTGCTTGTTCGGTATTTATAAAATTTGTAATATTTTCAAAACGTTGTATCATTTGAGTGTTTAATTTGTGTTGGTCATTTACAGTGTTTTTAATTAATAATTCGTTATCTTGAAGAGACCTAATTTGTTTATTAATTTAGGTTGCGTCGTCATTGTCCATGTTTCCTGTGATTTTTTTTATTACTATCCCTAAGCCGTCTATTAATCCTCTTTTGTTACGTTTGTTAATACTTAAACTATTTATTTTGTCTTCTAAGATATTTAATTGATTATGTAGATGTTTTGGGTTATAAAAGAGAGTGTGATTAAATTCTAAATTGATTAAAGTATCTTTAATAGTTGCTACAGCCATTTGTAAGTTGGTTATATTAATTAAATGAATAAGGTTATTAAAATGTGTCGTTACTTTCGTTGGTCCAAGGTTGAGGGGTTGAGGGCTAGCATGCCTTTAGTATGTGTAAGGTCATGATACTCGATGTGTTGACTCGTGGTCAGTACGAATCTGAAAATAAAATATCATTTTCTTAGTTTTACTTTGGATTTATGATATTTCATTTTCTTGTTAGTCGTGAAAGTTAATTTGTTTTGTTTAGTTGCATTTACTTTGTCATAAGCGGGTTGTAATTTAGTTTTTCTTTGGTTGTTCTTTATATAAGTAGGTCCGGTAATTTGGGTGGATCCGGTTTGTTTTGATTTACTTTGTTGTGTTTTTCCGTTAGTTTATTACTTTGTTGAGATATGATTTCGTTGATGATTTTAGTTTCGTTCTGCCTTTCTAAATTATAATCAGTTATAGCTCTATTAGAGGGTTTAAGTAAGGTTGTATCTCTAATACCGTTAATTATTTCAAATGTAGTTAATTTGGTTGAAGAGTGAATCGAATTGTTGTAAGTTAAGGTGGCTAAATCTAATAATTCGTTGACAGGAGTTGTCTGCCCTTTCTTAATACGTAATATTCTAATTGTTTCTAGCAGTGTAGAGTGTAATCGTTCTACAGGAGAGTTGCCTGTTGAAGATCGAGCGGCCGTTGTATGGTTTTCTATCCCGTAAGAACTCTTTGAATTGGATGTTTTCCAATTCTAGGCCTGAGTAGTGAATTACTTTTTTGGGTATGCCATGTCGTGCTAGAAATTGTCTAAGTCCTTTAAGTACTTCTGTTCCGTTTTTGAATGGTAGAATGATTGTTTCACAAAATTTGGAAAATTTGTCAATGATAGTCAGTATAAGATTTTTTTCAATGAATAAAATGTTTGTGTGTAGTATTTCGAATGGTTTAGTAGCTTGGTCTGTCTGTTCTTGTTTTAACTGAAGTGGGTGACGTTCATATTTTGCTTTAGAGCATGTGTCGCAGGTATTTATAAACGAGGTTATTTTTGATTTCATGTTATCAAAATAATATCGTCTTTTTAAATGATTGAATGTTTCGTCAATTCCTTTATGTATAGAGATGTTATGGTAGTCTTTTATTAATTTTGTTTGTTCGTCAATGTCTTCTATATCTTCTAGTAATTTTGTACAGCGTATTAATTTGTATTTGGAAAAGTATTTTTTATAAGTTTCGTCGAGAAGTTTAAAGGTTCTGTCATCGGTAAGGATACCATTTAATTTGTTTGGAGATAACTGTTCTTTAAAAATGGTAATTATATTAGATGCATTTAAAGTAAATAATTCTATTGTTCTGCGTTTACGAGTTTTAAACAGAGTGTCAATTTTAATTTTGTTATTTAAATTCACTTCAATTCAATGATTATTTGGCTAGTGAATTCATTTAGTACTCTTTCAGAAATGTGAATACCTTCAATTATATTTTCGTCAGCTGAATGTTGGGTTGATACTTCTACGTTTAGGGATTGGTCCGATTCTGTATTGTTTAACTGTACACGAGATAAAGCGTCTGCGTTTGAATTTTGTTTGCCAGGTTTGTAATCGATGTTAAAATTATAATCTGATAGTTTTATTCGCCATCTAATTAATTTTGAATTGGGCTCTTTTAGAGAAAATACCCATTTTAGGGGCTTGTGGTCTGTAAGAATGTTAAATTTCTGCCAATAAAGGTATGGTCGGAATTGCTTACAAGCCCAAACGATAGCTAGTAGTTCTTTTTCAATAGTACTGTAATTACATTCCGATTTATTCAATGTACGTGAAGCATAGCATATAGGTCTATCTTGTCCAACAGTACCTGGTGACAATACTGCTCCTATTGCGTAATGACTTGCGTCTGTTGTAAGTGTGAATGGTTTTTCGAAATCCGGGTATTGTAGTATCGGATCTCCAGATAATAAAGTTTTACAATATTCAAAGCATTCTTTATATTTTTGATCGTTAATATTTATTACTGTACCCTTCCGGAGGCATTCGGTCATAGGTTTCGTGATTTTCGCGAAATCCTTGATAAATTTTCTATAGTATCCTATGAGCCCGAGAAATGATTTAATTTCTGTGGTAGTTTTTGGGATGGGAAATTTTTTAATAATGTCTATTTTCTTGGGGTTAGGTTTAATTCCGTCAGTGGTTACTATATGTCCGAGAAATTCTATTTCTTTATGCAAAAATTCGCATTTGTCAAGTTGTGTTTTGAAATTAAATTGTCTGAGTTTATTGAATACTTGTTTTAATTTTTCGATGTGTTCTTGAAGAGAAGATGAGAAAATTATAATGTCCATGTACACAAGTACATTGTGTCCTATGTATTCTCTGAGCATGTTATCCATGACTCGTTGGAACGTAGCTGGGGCGTTCTTGAGTCCGAAGGTCATTCTGGAAAACTCATAGTGACCATTATCTACTGAGAATGCTGTTTTCGCAATGTCTCTCTTATCCATTTCAATCTGGTGGAAGCCAGAAGCAAGGTCAAGGGTTGTAAAATATTGACAGCGTCCTAGTTTATCTAAAATGTCGTTTATATTAGGTAAAGGGTATCTGTCGTCAATGGTTTTTTCGTTTAGTTTTCGGTAGTCGATAACTAATCGCCATTTCTTTTTACCAGAGGCATCTGCTTTCTTACTCACGATCCATATAGGCGAGGACCAAGGAGAATTCGAAGGTCTGATAATATTTTTCTCAAGCATTTCGTTGATTTGTCGGGTGACTTCTTCTTTATGTACATGAGGGTAGCGATAAGATTTAGTATAAATAGGAATATCATCTTTCGTTTCTATCCTATGTTTGATTTCGGATGTAAAAGTCATTCTTTGATCTGATGTGTAAAATATGTCACGAAAGTTTGCACATAAGCTTAATAATGCGTCGCGTTCTTCTTTATTTAAGTGGTCTGTGCGTAGATTTTCTACAGCAAAGTGATAGTCGTAAGTATCGTCCTGTACTTCTGTAGTAACGTTTAGTTCGGAATAATTGTTGAGTAGTTCACATCTGATAGGTTGGGAAATAATAAATGATTGAGGAGAATCACTTTCATTTATTACTAAAACCTTTGATTCAAAATTGTTGGTTATATAGATTCCGGAAATAATCTGAGTATGATTATGGAATTCAACAGGTGGAATGTATATATCACCGTTTTTGATATTTGTAGGTAAACTTAAGAATTTTTGTTCGAAGGGTTCCAAATTGTCAATTTGGGGTTTGATAAAAGGTTTGTAGTAGAGTTTATTTTTTATAGCTCCAAAAGAAATTAAATTTGATTGATAATCAATATTTGCTTTTAATTTTTGTAATGTTTCATTTCCAATAATAATTCCATCAAAATAATGGTGAAATTTGAATACTAAAAATTCTAATGGAAAATGATTATTTAGTTGGGGTAAATAATTAATTATTATTTTGTGGTTTATTTTATGTTCCTTTAATGCGGTTTTGACAACTGTTTTAGTTGAATGTAATTTGAAGTTAGAAATATGTTTTGGATCTATAAAGTTATTGTCAGCTCCGGTATCTATTAAAAATTTCAAATTTTCGATTTTTATGAAGGGGAGTGTACCATTTGTTTTGTGAAAATTTAGTTCTAATAATCCGACGGTTTCAATGTTGAGGCATTTGTCTGAAAATTTTTGTCTTGTTGAATGTCTGGTTCGTATTGTTCAGTTTGATTGTTGTAATGTGGATTATTTTCGTATTCGTATTCTTGGGGTTCATTTGAATCGTAATAGTCTTGTTCATATTGATCAAAAGCAGTATGTTCGTGATCTACGTTAAATAATTCCTTAGAGGTAAAATTCGGGGGTCCCGATGATTTAAACATATTATTTGGTCTGTTATGAAGCATTTGTCTTGTATTACCTGAACTAATGTCCATAGGTATAGGTTTAAATGTCGGTTTTGGTTGTTGAAATTGTTGGTTAAACAATGGTCTGTTATTTTGAACGGGTCTGTAATGATTAGGTTGAGTAAATGGATTCGGTCGATTATAATTAGTATTACTATTGTTTAATTGTTGTTGAATTTGGGGTCTATACATAGGAGAATTATGCATAGGTCTGGGTGTATTTTGATAATTTGGTGTAAAGTTAAACCTGGGTGGTTTTATTTGTGGTTGTTGGGGTTTATATTGTGGTATATTTGGTTTTTGACTAAGTCGATTCCTATCTCTACTTGATTGTTGCATGCTAATTTCATTTAAGCAAATGTCATACGCTTCTTTGATACCAATGGGTTTATTTGCACTAACAATATAACCTAATTGTGAATCTAACCCTGCAATAAAAGATTTTAAAACGATAGCTAAATATACTTCGTTCTGTCCGGCTCTAAATTCGACTGTTTTTGTTGTGTCTACTGAATTTAATAAAGCTGTTTGTAAATCCGAAATTTCCGCATAAAATAATTCAAGAGGTTTATTACCTTGTGAAATTGTATTTAATTTATGTAAAATTGTTTCTAATGTTCGTCTATCCGAGAATAAATGATTTTTTATAGTTGACCAATCATTTGGATCACCTACTGATATAAGCATTTCATTTGCTTTTCCGGTAATTTTTGTTCGAATTAAATCTGCTATTAAATCTTCGTTATTATTAGCGGTGGCTATGATTCTATCTCCATTTCTAATGAATCGATTTAATGTACCAGAAGTACCATCAAATGGAGTCATTATTTTAATTAGATCCATTGTTGTAATAGTAGTAGCCATTTCTGTATTATTATTATTATTGGGGTTACTATTTAAATTATCTGTGTTATTACTTAATTCAATATTTCTTAATTTATTTATTATTTTGTCTAAAATGTTTTCTTTTAATGGGTATAGTGTAACTTCGTTCACAGAGCCAGCGTCTGAGTCTGCGTTGTTATTTTCTTGTGATGTCGATGTGTTTTCGACAACTAGAAAATGCGTTGGTAACGATAAACCTTCGTTAGCAATTTGCTTGTTAGTTTTGCGTAAATTGGGAGATTTTGGCATTAGGATTGTATACAATATTCAAATGAAACTACTTACAGTTGAATTATGAACAGTTTCCACATTATGTTTTAAAAATTTAGTTTCTGATGATCAACTCGGATTCCAATTCGATATGTTGGGGTACCAGTAATTTCGATGTTCGTTCGAAGTGTTGATTACCAAACCACGATGTTGCCAATTCCAATTGTTGTTGAGTCGTTTATAATTTATTTATTTGTTTAGTAGGTTCTCGTCTTAAAGAATTATAATTCACTCGTATATACGTCGATTTTTGTACGTTTTACGATAGACGCGATAGTGAGAAAATTTTCATACGACCCTACCGGCTGCGCCAATTATAAACTTGCGAAAAGTTTATTGATAAACAAAAGTAAGTATAATTGTTGTTCTTGATTACACACAAGAGTACTGTGGGTGGGATGTGTTAGTGAACTATGTCAAAACTAATATCATCTTATTTAATAAAATGCGTTAGATTATATACTAGGGGTTAATCTTCTTAGAGCCATGATGAATCGAAAGAATTTTAAGTGGTGTCTGGTTGACGTCAGATGATGTTTATAAATATTTGTTTATATAATATTTGAATTAACTTAACACGCGTAGTCCAATATCAGGATACATAACTTATATATGAGGTGTGTTCAAAAAGTTAGGTGACTTTATATTTTTATCAAAAACTTTTTATTTATTCATCAATATCCATGTATGTCCCTCAGATATAATACACTTGTGACAACGCTTTTTACAATCCTCGAAGTCCTTTTTGGTATAACCTTGAGCTCTTCCAGCGATGCAGTGTTTATCTCCTCAATCGTTGCAAATCTCCGTCCTTTCATGGGTCTCTTCAGTTTTGGGAAAAGGAAAGAGTCACAGGGTACTAAATCCGGTGAATATAATGGCTGAGGCATGATTGTGGTGTTGTTTTTGGCCAAAAAATTACGCACAAGCAACGTTGAGTGAGCAGGTGCATTATTGTGATGCAAAAGCCATGAATTGTTTTTCCACAACTCCGGACGTTTTTTCGTATCGCTTCTCGCAAACGGCGCATAACTTCAAGGTAATACTCCTTATTGACTATACGACCTTGTGGTAATAACTTCTGATGTACTAAGCCACGGTAATCGAAGAAAACAGCAAAACGTTGACATTTTATTCAACTTGGTGTGCTTTTTTCGGTCTTGGCTCTTCTGGGCTCTTCCATTGGGACGATTGGACTTTGGTTTCGACGTCATAACCATATACCTATGATTCGTCACCAGTTATGACCCTTTTGAGCAAATCAGGATCATCATGGACGTCATTCGATAGCTCCTGAGCGATGCTCATGCGACGGTTCTTCTGGTCAAAATTAAGCAGTTTCGGAACTAACTTCGCTGACATACTTCTCATGCCCAAAACATCAAACAAAATATGATGGTAACTGAGATGGTAACTGTCATCAGCAACTTAATGGTGATTAGACGATTTCCCAACACCATTTTCTTCACTTCTTCAACGATTTCATCAGTTGTTGACTTGCTGGGGCGTCCAGAGCGAGGTTTGTCATTGGCATTTTCTCGGCCTTCTTGAAAGAGCTTGTACCACTTATAAACATTATTTTTACTCAGAGTTGACTCACCGTATGCCACTCTACATTTCGAGTGTTTTGGAGCACTTAATTTTCCATTTTTTTCACAAAATTTGATGAAAATTCTTTGATCCAGTTTTTTCGACAGCAGAAAATCGCCAAGTTTTTATGAACGGGAGTGTATATATATATTATGGTGTGTCAAAAAAAAATTTTTTTATTTTTAAAATTTGGTATATCGAAAAATTGGTTGTTGGGCACCTCAAACGGGACCTCTTCAAATATTAATATTATGGGCCTCCCATCGGAGTTTTCTTTTTTCACTTCAGCCAAATGGGAAAAATGTTATATCTCGCTAATAATAAACGTATATCAAATCACAATACATATTGTGGTGAATTAAAAGATCTAAAAAAGGTCTTTTACACCTTTTTCATTAACCCAACCAGTTATATGATACTGGAGATCAAAATTTATAAAAAAAGCTTTTGTTCTTTTTAATTTTATAATTCACTTATTTGTAATCCTCAAAAAGCTGACGCATGTATGTAGGGAATTATACGTTCTACAAAGAAGGTCTCACACTTTTTTCACTAACCCAACCATTTTAATGATATTGTAGGTCTAATTTTGTATAATTTAAAAAAAAAATTTTTACTTCTAAGCTTTATAAGTATTAGAAAACGATCAATTCATACTTTCGTTAGAAATTCACTGATTTAAAATAATGACCTCTTGTTTAATTGATAAATGTAAGCATTTAAAAGATAATCGCAAACAAATTTCTCGCGAGCCGGAAAAATGTTCAGGCATGCGGGCCGCGGGTTTGCCACCCCTGATTTAAATGGTTGGGTTAATGAAAAAGTGTAAGAGATCTTTTTTTGTAGAGATTTTAATTCCCTACAAAAATATGTATTGGGATTGCCATATGTTTATTATTAGCGAGATATCAAATTTTTCCCATGTAATTGAAGTGAAAATGGAAAACTGCGATGAGGAAGCCCTTGATTGATTGATTGATTAATATCGGGGTAAAAACTATTGCACTTCGACCCCATGGTCCATTGGCCTCCCCCTTTTACCTCAGTCTGACGAGACTCGCTTCTCCCATATGTTGGCAATAGCCTGGAGCTTGCTTATCAGGTCCTCCCGAAGGTTCATATATTCGGGGTGAGATGCACCGAATATCCTGTATCTGCTGTAACCCAGAGGTTCGCAGTCAAAGATTATGTGGCTGGATGTTTCTTCCAGCTGAAGTTTTACATGCTTCTAATGAGAGAGAGTGAGAGAGAATAACTTTGATAATAATTATCTCGCGTTCTAAACGGTCAAAAATTCTGAAACTTCGGGATCTATAGAAAACGTTATTTTTAGTCTGTAAAAAAATGAGTAAAATCTGTCGAAAAGTGATAGTATGCTGGTACATCCTTAAAATCAATTTTAGCGAACAAATTGTTTTCAATTGATTGATTTGGAGTTAGCTGATTTTTTTCAATGCTTTTTTTTGAGTAGTTTGATGTTGAAATTGGTATCCTTTGAGAGAGAGAGAGAGAGTGAGTATAGAGAGTATAATAAACGCTCTTAGTTTTGAAGAAAAAAAAGTTTTAAATGAATGTTGTAAAGAAAATCTGTAACAAGAAAAAATAGTTAAATGCTAGATATTTCATAAAGTTAATTACGTAAACTCTCATATTAAATGTGGTTCTTGATTCAATAGCACAAGCTCCCTTGCCTCCCGTGTACTAATTGACCTAATATTACTTTTAAGGCAATTACAAGATGCACTCAAGGCTATTGCAGAATTAATGAAGAAGACTATAAATGAACGCTTAGAAAAGTGTAATAGTTCAACATTGAATGCAGAAAATTTGGCAACACTTTGTGGACAAATTTATGATGTTGGAAGACCTGATCATAAAATTTCACAACTTATACGTTAGTAATTTTAATTTCATTTAAATATACTATTAAAAGCGGACCGTTTTTGTCCCATGTTCAGTATTCAAGTTTAATGTCTCATCTTAGTTTTTCATCAATGTCACCAACATTCATGAAAACATTTAACACGAAACCCTGAGCACGAACATAATAATAGGTATCAGCCGTTTAGGTTTGACTTCTTATGTGTACTATTGAATGCTACATTCAGAATGTATTGGGAACTCTTGCAATTGGAATGTTCTCTGATGAGTAAATTATAAACCAGAGCTGGTAGGTTGATGTTTCCCAGTAGATTGACTGCTAGTAGATTAAAATATTAAGATCCGCCCCCTGCCAGATATCCCAATACAAGTTACGCGCTTAGATGACAGTAGTAAGATGAAGGGTTTTTTTGTATTGAAGACCGTGTATTTAAAGTTTTAGTTTGTCATCTAGATAAAATTAATATTCAATTAGCTTTAAGGAAGTTCCCAAAGAGCAGTCGTGTTCAACTTAAAAAATTCCATTATGTAAACTACAATAGATCAAATGAAATATAGTACACATATGTATTGAAGTACAGTGTTATATTTTGCCGCTGCGTGCATGCGCAGAAATTCAAAAATAGCTGTAGGTTTTTGTAAATAAAAAATTAATTTCTATAATAAATCAAATATTCTGTTTTATTGATTTATACTAATCAGCATCAAGTTAACGTTATAAATAATAGATAATTATCAATTTTGAAGTATAATTTGTAATATAATTTAAAATGTATTATTATTTTTTACCGACTAGTAATTTCTTATTACTTATTTTTTTTTTTTTGAACACTTTAGATTTGGCGAATTTTGATTTTTTTTAAATCTAAGACTTTTGCGATAATGTTTTTATTTTTAGTTATTCGCGGCTTGTTATCATCTAATTTTTCCGTAAATAATTTATAATAGCATTTTCACCTTCTTCATTATACTTTCTTTTTAAATTATCACATGAAATATCATTTAAAGCTAGCTTTTTGCATATGTTAATAGAAATAAGATCTTTTAATTCAGCCAACATTCGTAAATTGATTCTATTTTTATCAGACTTAGATAATTCTTGCAAATAATAATCACACGTTTTGTACGAATTTAATAAATTTTTTTGTAAATTAAAATAAGTGAGAAGACCAAATGCCCCTTAAACTCGGCCTGTCGCATTACCGTGCTCTACATTGTTTACCAAGTCATCGTGAAATTTTTACTTAAAGTTTCTAATTTAAATTGACCTGGACCTCTTCTATCAACTAAAACGGTTCGAAATAAAGTCAACGTATCAACAAACCCTGAAATAAAATCTAAAATTCCGGGTACTTTAGCATTCGCTATAGCTAGTAAAAGTCGTGGAACATCAAATCGGGCATTATGAGCTACTAGCAAACAATTTTTTTGTCCATTAGATAATTTATATAAAAATTGTTCGAAAGATTCCAAAGCATTCAAAATTTTGTATGTTTCAACTTTTTTATCTTTATAGAACAAGTCTCCATGTTTTTGGTAAAGTTGAGTAACAGCGCTGGCTGACGGTGAAATTTTGGTCTTAGTATGTACGTAGACATTGAAAATTTTACAATCACAGATAGCTGCAATTTGTAAAATGTGTGCATTTGCAGCAAACCCGGTGGTTTCGATATCAAAATATACGACTTTTGTCTTATCTGGTATATTAGTATATTATTATTATCATAGTTTTTAGATATGGAATTAATTATCGCTCATTCCACAATTACTTTGATAAGTAATACCTTCATGCTTTTCGGTTCTTTTCCTCAATAGTTCTCCTTTTTTTTCAGTTCAAGTCGTCTCAGTTTCTTAACTTTAGACTGACTAAGAATTGCTCGCTTCTTACGTTTATAAAAAAATGTTTGGGGTGGACCACACTTATCACTTAGGGGTATGAAAAATAGATTACGACTGATTCTCAGACCTACAGAATATACATATAAAATTTCATAAACGTAGATCAAGCCGTTTCGGAGGAGTATGGCAACTAACATTGTGACACGATAATTTTAAGTACAATATTACGAACTTACCTAGGACTACGGTTGAGTTGATATCAGAAACTTTATTACTAACCAGCCCAGTGTTAACTAAATTACATTTAGTACTAGTTTCACATATTATTTTGAAGTAAATATGAAGTCCTTCTCTCTTAAAATCTTTTAACTTTTCCATGTCTAAAAGACTTTTACAGCTGGTACATTTGAAGTTCTTTGCTAATTCCCTCAATGTAACTATACAGTTTTCATCAGGAATTTCAGAACTTGTTTCATTGAGTGTAGTTTCAATTTTTTTTTAGCCTCAGACATACGCGCAAGAGCTTTAACTATTTTATCACTGTTTTTTTTTTTTTTTACGAATCTACCATTCTTCAAACGGGAGCTCATTATTATTTTATTTACACTATCCAATATAAAAAAATAACCTTCGAAAATTTTACAGCATGTCAACAGTATAAAAATAATCTAAGTTAGAATGACATGTTGCCGGATCGGAGAAACGACGCAACGAACGTATTTTTGAATTTCTACGTATGCAAGCAGCGGCAAAATATAATACTGCTTGATCTATTGTAGTTTACATAATGGAATTTTTTTTTTATTTGAGCATTTAAACAATATTTATAAGATAACTAATACCGCTTGCTTATGTTATTTTTGTAGAAATATATTTGTTATATCTTCAATTACTTATTCTCAGTTTTCTAAAAGAATCTAAAGAAAATTACTATTGATATTTAATAAAACGTGTGTGACAACATCAATCGGGGTATGTTTTATAAGATTAACATACAAATTTTAACTGTCAATATTTGCAAATTTAGTACCGTAAGGACCATTAAAAAAATATTCTACGTGTGGAAGATACTTTTAACTACATATATTCAAAATAACAGAAGAGTGTGAAAAAAAATGATTTTCTTGGGAACGTCCTTAATAAAAAATGTAGTCATAATTAATTTTTGACTTGTGCTTGGTCCAACTCATACTATATATATTTTTTTATAAAGATAATCAATTAAATTAGCGACGAGTAAATCATATCTCCTTATAGTCGGCATACGTATTTGTGAAATACAAATATTTAATCCAACAATTGAGGCAAAATGTAATTTTATATATTTTTAGATTTATTTAAAATTTAAAAACGATATCATGTAATTAAAATTCGTACTATATATTTCAGGTAATAGAATATTAGAATTTTTGCAACTTATTATTTCATCACCAACAGCTGCTCCAGAAAAACTACCTCCAGGGCTGTCATCGTTACAAACAGAAGTATTTAGCGTAGCTGGAAACTTTTTACGAATTGTTTCACATAATCGTTCGGTATTCGGAAAATATTATATAGATATAATTGATGCATTAATTGTTCCAAGTGCTTCATCTAATTAATAATAAAACTATAAAACCTTATAGCATACTATACAATTTTATATTTTCATAAAAATACTAAAATAGTTAATATATATTTTATCAAATCTTTATATTAAGATTTTTAATATTTATGCATACATGACGTCATCTAATTTGTAGTGTATGTAGTAGTAATTACGATTTTCATCTAATATTTTTAATATAAAAATTGAAATTTATTACAATTTTTTGTTTTATTAACGTTCACTTTTGTTAGGTATGTTAACTTAACTTTTTAGCGAATTTCCTGAAAGGAAATAGAGCTATCGGTCTCGTACTGACTTCAAAAATTTCTTCAAATGTCCATCGATCCTACCTAATAGATGTCGAAAATCGCCATCTGTAAAATTTATATATATATATATATATATATATATATATATATATATATATATATATATATATATATATATATATATATATATATATATATATATTCATAAAAATACTAAAATAGTTAATATATATTTTATCAAATCTTTATATTAAGATTTTTAATATTTATGCATACATGACGTCATCTAATTTGTAGTGTATGTAGTAGTAATTACGATTTTCATCTAATATTTTTAATATAAAAATTGAAATTTATTACAATTTTTTGTTTTATTAACGTACACTTTTGTCTATATCTATGGACTTTAATTTTCTTTGTAAATAGTGTACCGAGCTATTTACTTTGTAAATAGCTCGGCTCGTTAATAGGGTATCATCACTTTTTAAGGAACAACTATTATATGAAGTATCTCCCCGAAAACTCGACCCTTTTTTTATATTTATTTTTTTGATCGGATATATATTTATATATAGGCGTAGGCGGCTCTCCGGAGCCACGGGGCTCCTCATAAGAAAGTGAGAGTAAGTAAGCAAGGTATGTTTTGAAGTAAGACGGAACGATGTTTGAATACAGGTTGGCCTACCAATGCATCATTATTAATATATAATTTTTTGGCGGACGATGATTCAAAATAATTATTTTTTAAAACAGCAATTACGCGATCGCGTTCTGCTCTCCCTATTTCGAATTTTTCAAACTCGGCAGAATGTTTCGCGGTATAATGACGTTGGAAATTACTTCTTTTTAAAAAAATAAACGTTTTACCACAAAATAGGCAAATTACCTCTTTATCAGTTTTGTTAAATATACCAAAACGATGCTCCCACTCGTTAATGCCAAAAAATATCCTCCTTTTCTTCACAGACGCCGCCGCACCTCCAGTGCTGAACTTCTCCAAGAGTGTATTCCGTAATGGTAGCATGTGTAAATTGTAAGTTGATATCACTTAAAAAGGAGGGGTAGGGATGGATGGAGCTGTATTCCACCATCATAAACATCATCAATCTTAAATCTTCTGCTGTAAGAATCATGCAATGACTGAGAAACAAAAAATTAAATAAAATTTAATAAAAACAAAAAATTATATTTTAATAAAAAATAGCGATTCATTTAATAAGATTTTGTTTAATAACAGATAAGCTTTAACTAAGTATAATTTATATATAAAAAATAATAAAAATTATTCCTCTATCATTACAATAGCATACGTCATACGACTTTTGATGATGTTTATGATGGTGGAACACAGCTCCATCCATTCTACCTTTCCTTTTTAAGTAATGCCAACTTAAAACTTATTGATACAATCATTACGGAATACACTCCAAGACTGCTTGCAATGTATTCTCCATTATTAAAATCACTACTTTTATTTTTTGTGAGAAAAGAAATTATGCGAAAAATAATTTTCAATAGCACGAATAGTACTTTTCACTTTTTTTATTCAAAGTAGTCTAACTCGAAGAAACTCAGTCAAGTTGAGTAAGCTGACATAAAATTCTCACTTTATATAAAATTTAACCATTTAGAAATTAGTAACAAATTACCACCCCCCTCACCCAGCTTTATCATTGGCATGTTTATTGTATCCTGTGTACTCTCTCTACTAAGAAAAAATATTTAACTCAGGTAAATAATTGTTTATTAGTTCTCCGATATGAATAGTTTAGATTCTAAAATCTAAACTAAAGCTAAACCATCAAAAAATTTACAAGCGGTTTACAATTGTCAAGCGGTAAACGTAAAAGATCAAAAGATTTATATTTTATGACATATATAACATTTATATTTTATTCATACACAAATATATTAAAAAGGTACATTTTATGCCCCGAGTTACCAGCCCAAAATTCCAGAGTATGTATTCGATGTATTGTATACTTTGTATAATAGTGACCATAAAAAAGAGTTGGTATTTTTATATTTTTTTCAGAAAATGTTTTAGTTAAAAAAATATAATAATAATAATTGGTAGGTACCCTGTATTTACTCTCTTCCTACCCCTCCCTCAGAGCTTGTTAAGTCAAACCCTGCACACCTATGCAATAAAAGACATTACATTTTCATGTTGATACTTGATCGTACCAAACACATATGTTTTTCATAAAATAAAGGGGGTCGAAATATGTTATTCATACCTATTGTATTTTTCAATATCTTTGAAACATTGACACATAGTATCCATCACTTATATAAGGACATTAAAAAAACTGCTACATTAAATAAAATAAATTTTTCACAATCAAATATATAAGTATTTTCATTTCACAACAAGATCACCAAGTGTCCAAAATCCTATATCTATATATATATAAATCTATATATATATATATATATATATATATATAAAATCTATATATATATATATAAAATATATAAAATCTATATATATATATAAAAAATATATAAATCTTATCCGTCCATATCTATATATAATTTTCTTTTTGTTTGTAAAGTACATTCGCCAAATATTCGCATCGTTTCTTGCGAATGCGATTATTCGTTACATCACTAATATATATATATATATATATATATATATATATATATATATATATATATATATAATAAGACTAAGATTGTGACTGCTAGAGAGTGATTTATGTATTCTAAGGAAATTCGGTAAGTTGGCGAAGCTCCTGCGTAACGATTTTTTTTTGAGGTGAAGGAGGAATTACCATCTTTTTTGGATTCGAGATAGATGGCGCTGATACTCTACGGAAGAATGAAGAATAATAAAGTACGAGTTCATTTACTTCCAAAAACCATTCAATGGTGCTAAATATAAATCCTCAACTCCGTTAGGTGGAGGGCAACTTTGAAATCTTTATGGGATAATTTTTTTGAATACTATTAATAAAGATATAAATAATTACTTATTTAGCGAAACAAAAAAAATATTTATTTTAAAAAAGGTAGGTGAATTACCTGAAACCAGCACCTTTATAGCATAGAAGACTAGTATGCCCTCGTCGTTGTTTCTGGGTTACGCTAAATGTAATTCTTTTTTTTTTTGTAAAGTTAAAATGCCTGAATGCATTTTCCGTAAAATTTATTTGTTGCGATTACAGCGTCATCAATCTATCACAAATCGAAAAAAATGTTTCGGACTTTATAGGTATCTCGCACATTCTTAGAACACAGCCTTCTACACAGTCACACATCAACACAGTCTAGTTCAACACAGTACCAATTTATTACCAGCACAGTAACAACTTAACATTGGTACAGTAATAATGTAACATTAATACAGTAACAATTCAACATTAGTTCAGTAACAATTTAACATTCGCTGAAATCAAAAAGTTAATACAATTCAAAAGTATAATCTAAAAGTTGTAATTGTTATCCAAAAAGTAGTGAAATATGGTTTACAAAAATATACATTTCAATATATTCTTTATCACACGCACCCTTTAGCTACAGCTTAAACCTGACTTGCATGTTTTTAATTATGTTGTATGGAAGTTGTCTGTACGTCTCCTAGGCATGGCAGGACCTTGTAGTTGGTGGAGAGGCTTGTGTGTATCGACGAAGTGCTGTGCTATGCCGACGGCAGCTTCTTTGCTGATAGGGATACCCTTGCCGAACAAGAAATTTCAGAGACGTCGGACTAAGAATCCTTGCAAAACCCAAGTTTCGGTGCGAGGCATTGTGCCAAAAGCATCTAGCCATAGGCTGGGGCAGCAGGGTTAAATGGTGAACTCACTGGCTCAATTGTACAATCGCCCTCGCCATCAAGTGGCCGATGGGGTAGTATGCAGCCATATTTCTCGTGGAAATCAAAAAATGGAAAATCTAAGAAAATACAAAAAGTCTGGGGCTCAGATCCTCTTAACTAGTGAATCAGCCGAGGCTGCGCAATCTAACCTCGCTGGGACACAAAAAACTGCAGGCGCACTTAATCCATCAGATAATCTGGACAAGAATTTTCAAGCTCTTCCTGAAAAAAAATCTCTGGTGCAGCCCGGAGAAGAGCGGCAATAGAGAAAGCTTGGGCTGAGATGAAACCGATTCGTCCGAGGAGAAGGAAGAACCAGACAAATAACCCTACTGCCTCAGTTTCTAATGCGTCGATATCTATGCGAACCAGTTCAGGGAATCAACTTCTGACCCACAGCAAAAGAGGTTGTGATCTGATCTGAAGACGGGAATCCAACCCGAAACAGATCTCAAAAAATATAAGAAGGGAGGGGGAAAACAAGCCAAGGCTAAACAGCCTTTACTAAGACCGCCTTAAATACAAAAATGTTCATTGCACTGCGAGGGTATCCTGAGGTCAAAATGACTCAGGAACAATCCGAAAAGGTTCACAATATCGAGGCTGTTATCTGTACAGGAGGTCCCTCGTTGTGCAGTGGCGCAAGAGCGGTAAACTGCTTCATGGAGAAAGATCCTAATATCAGACCATTGGAAGGAGACCAACTTATCGTCGGGAGGCAAAAAACCCCTGATGAATATATAATTTTTTGACATCAAATGCTTGATATGAAAAATCATACACATCTAGGGATGGGGAACGAACTCACGACCTCTGGCATTCTAGACCAATGCTCTACCAACTGAGCTACCTTAGATGTTATGGTAGTACTATGCATATGATCTTTCACTATCATTTTTTGATGCCATTGTATTATTAAGTTTGTTTATTTACTATTAACATATTTTTCAAATTGTTTTTTGTAAACTAGCGTCTATTTATTTCCATTGTTAGTATGGTTGCCTTTCGGTTATATTATACCAACGGAAGAGCGGTAAACTGCTTCATGGAGGAAGATCCCAATATCAGACCATTGGAAGGAGCCCAACTTATCGTCGGGGAGGCAAAAAACCCCTGATGAATACCCGGAAAGTTCTGCTGTATACAACGGATCTATGGTTGATTCAAGAACGATGGTGTAAGCTATACCTCGGGTTTGGTCAAATCAGCCTCAGACCGCTAAAAGTATAAGAGGGCGACAATATCAGCTCTACAAGTGTTACAAATAAACCTCCAGCACAATAAGGCAGTCTTCTGCCAAAATTTGCTGGCAATCGAAATATCCATAGCCCTAGTCCAGGAACCTTGGGCTGTAAACCATAAGATTCTTGGACTAAGAATTTCTGGAAGGCCAATTATACATAACAAAACTCCAGAAAACCCAGAATATGTATATAAGCAAGGTAAGGCATAGGGAACGAAACTGGATTGGTAATAATCACTACGGTTTACCTTTTGATGCATCAATTCCACCACCAACAACGGAGATGATAAACCTGATTCAGTTTTGCAAGGCAAAAAACCACCAACTGATGATATGTGAAGATGACCACCAACTGAATGTATTTTGGAAGTTATTTCATCAATACATACCTACGTGTTTCAATAATAAGAAAAAATACAATAAATTTCAATAGTAATTTTTTTTACTGTGCAGATTCCTTCATCAAAAATAGTAAACAAGTTTAGAAATATTTAATTTACTTATTTCATTAAATTTTCATAAGAATTATTAAATTATTGAACAAATATTTGAAATTTTCATAAAATATATTTTTATTCGGGACTACTTCGGAGACTATTTCGGTTTCTTCGGATAAAATAACAATGACTTTAAAAACTACTTTCGGTACTACTTCCGAAACTATAATCACTAAAAAAAATTTCTTTTACGAAAATTAATTTAATTGTTTAATTTAATAATTATAATGGATTTTTGTCAAGTAACGACCCTTTTGTAACAGAAAAAATGACAAAACAAAAGTAACAAAATTACAGCAACTTTACTTCTTATAAATTTTTCTAATATTAAAGAAGTAATGCCAAATTTTGTGTTTCCCCCTTCCTCTAAACCCCACTTTCCCCTTGGCCGATTTTACCCATTAACGAACTTGACCTTTTGAATACCAAAAGTGGCTGAAAAAAAGGGAAAGTTTTCGGGAAAATCCTTAATGTAATAGTCTTACTCTTTAAAAAGTAATTTATTTTTTTTTTCATTCAAATATTTTAAAACTTGCCGCGTTATAAAATTTTAAAAAAATACTAAGAGAAAACTTACGAAATAAATTACAACCAAATTTTTTCTTACCTTTCATTACTCTTAATACATCAATTTACCTCTCATTAATTTTCTAAGGAAAAATTTACATAAGAAATTTATATTCATTTCAACTCTTCAGCATTCTTTCAATGTTTCAGCATTTCAAAAAGGAGTGATATCCGATCAAAAACATAAATGTAAAAAAGGGCCGAGTTTGCGGGGAAATCTTTAATGTATGCTGCTATATATATATATATATATATATATATATATATATATACATATATATATATATATATATATGAACGATGGAACGATGTTTCAATACAGGTTGCCTACCGATTATTGCCCAATAATTTATTCAATCAATTTAGAATTAGTTTTATAAAATATTTATTGTTTAAAAAATATCTTTTACTATATGGAGAGATACACCAAAAAACATAATAATAATAACAACAATAATGATAATGATAGCAATAACAATTATTACAACAACTATATATATATTCCCACTTTATGTAAAATTTAACCATTTAGAAATTAGTAACAAATTACCAACCCTCCCCCCACTTTATCATTGGCATCTTTTTTGTATCCAGTGCCATCAAATTCCCACGACACTATACCCCCTACTAAGAAAAAATAATTAAATCAAGTAAATAATTGTTTATTAGTTCTCCGATGTGAAAAGTTTAGGCAAATTATTCGGAATTTCCTAAAATCTAATTCTAAAATCTAAACTAAAGCTAAATCATCAAAAAATTTACAAGCGGTAAATGTAAAAGATCAAAAGATTTATATTTTATAATTTATATAACATTTATATTTTATTCATACCCAAATATATTAAAAAGGTACATTTTATGCCCCAAATTACCAGCCCAAAATTCCAGAGTATTTATTCAATGTATTGTCTGTATTGTATACTTTGAATAATAGTGACCATAAAAAATAGTTGGTATTATTATATTTTTTTCAGAAAATGCTATAATTAAAAAAATAAAATAATAATAATTGGTAGGGTAGGATACCCTATATTTACTCTATCTCTCTTCCTCTCTATCTCTCACTTAGATCTGAGTGCAGTCAAGGTCTGCCCACCTATGTTATATACTGCTGTGATCTGTAAACTGTTTTTAAATTTTATGGTTATTGCTTCTATTGTTAGCGTGCTGGGTATTTTTATTTCAACATAAGGAATATTATTTTTTATTATTATTGCTAGTCCGCCCACATAAGCCGTTCTGTCTTTTCGTATTATTTGGTAATTTTTTATTTTAAATTTGTCTCTGCCTGTCATTTTTGTTTCGTTAATAAGTATTATGTCTAGTTTGTGTGTCTGTATGAATTGCTTTAGTTCTGTAATTTTGGATTTTAGTCCGTGTTAGCATTCCATGTGCAAATTTTAGTAGCCATTTAATTTGTAAATTGGGTGGCAGAGAAGTCTCTAAATGCAAGAAATTTTTCAACTTCAGTTTTGCATGTTATTGGTATGCCATTAAGGTCCTTAATGGCTTTTAACATCTTTGTTACGTCAATTAGGCTATTATGTAGATTCATTTCACTTATCAGTTCGTTTATTGGGTCGTTGTTTGTTGTTGTAGTTTGTGAGTTTGTTTGTTGAGGCGTGTTTCTCCTGTTGAGTGGGTTTCCCGAGCTCCATGCATTTGTTTTGGGGATGGGTGCTGGAATGTATGTTGTGCTTGATGGTTCAAATTTTGTTGTATTTTTGTTGGTTTGTGTATTGATGTTCTTTTGTATTCAATCTGTTCTATTTTTTTAATGTATATTGGACATTCTGTTGAATTTGCTGGATGGTTATTTTTGCAGTTTATGCATTTTAGTAATTGTTTGTTTTCTTCGCTTTTGATTGTTATTTTTGTACAGTCTTTCGTCCAATGTTGTTCTGCACATTTTAGGCAGTTTGGTGTTGCGTGACAGTTTGTAGTAGCATGACCCCAGACGAGAACTGCTGTATTCAACATGGTATGGCCGTTGCCATCGGTTAAAGAAATTTTAAGGGATCTTATAGTTTTAGAATTAATATTGTTTTTAATAAGTTGAGAAGTTTAATTAATTAATCGAAATAAATCAAGTAACACCTTATATATACTAAATTTTAATAAAAATATATCACTCTTATTTCACATTAATTTGTGGCCTTTGAATAAAAGGTCTATGATCGATGAATATTATTATCAATAATCCAATGTATATAATTTATGCTTTCTTTTCAGTTTTCTTTGGCAATAACACTGCTTGAATATTTGGTAATACACCACCTTGGGCAATTGTTACACCAGATAATAATTTATTTAATTCTTCATCATTACGAATTGCTAATTGTAAATGACGAGGTATATTACGAGTTTTCTCGTTATCACGAGCTGCATTACCAGCTAACTCAAGAACTTCAGCAGCTAAATATTCCATAACTGCTGCCAAATAAACTGGAGCACCAGCACCCACTCGTTCAGCATAATTTCCTTTCCGCAATAATCTGTGAATTCTTCCAACAGGGAAATGTAATCCTGCACGACTTGATCTTGACTTTGCTTTACCCTTACCTTTACCACCTTTACTACGTCCTGAAATTTTTGTATTTTTTTTATTAATAAAAAAATTAAATGTGTAACACTTGTATGCTGTATTGTACAGAATCTCGTACAACAATGTTAAAATGTTAAGGTTATTACAATAGAATAGAATAAGTATATTTTATCATCAATATTTTACATAACTTCTAGTACAATACATCTTAAAGTGTAGTTCCTAGCCTATGCTTTACCTATAATATATCATCTTATTAAATTATATACATCGAGATTATAGAATCGTTTTAACATCGTTTAGAAATGGGAAAAAATTAATACAAAAACTATTGACATAAAACTTAACCTAAATTGGATGGATAAGCCATCCCTACAACTAAACTTAAATAGAAATACGAAAAGAAAATATATACAATTTAGAAAACAACAGTATTAGTTGTAATCGAGATCATGTGGCATGTGGAATCTTTTCCCGAAGAGCTACGTATTCGGGTCAAATTGACCCAGTACGTTGATTTCCGGGAAAGGATTTTCGCGGGAAGATTGGAAAAAGGATTTAGAGATAGTTTGGATAAATTTACGGATAGTAGGATGTCCAGTTTCAACGTGGAGAGCTTCAGACGGAAATCTTAGGATTTTTTCGAAATCGTCCGAAGACAACGATTTTGAAATTTTTGCATTTTCGCAAGGTGCGAAGGAGTAACGTTTGACCATATTGGGGCTGTGTATGTGAGTACGGGCCGGATACATCACTTGTAAAGTCGATGTTTTAAGCGTTCGTCCAGCTTGCTCTTGGTGTTGAGTAACGGGTATAGTCCTGCAAAGGATGCGTTTCAATGGACCTGACGCCTGTTGGCGGCTTCTGCCCAATTCAACTTTGAAGAATTATTCCTAGATACACAACACTTTGAGTTTGCCGGATTTCAGTGTTAAACATCTTCAATTCAAGTGGGTAGGAGGAAAATTTATTCCTCCTAGTAAACAAAACGGACTGAGTCTTCGTGGGATTTATCTTGATTTTCCATTGCTTGAAATAGTTTTCAAGCCTGGATAGATGGGAGACATCTCGAAATAGCTTTTGGTTGCCAAGAAGAGCAATAGATTGACGTATCGTTGGCGCAGAGGGCTGCTTCAGTAGCTGGATCCTTCGGGATATCGTTGATATAATATAAAAAGAGCCGGGCCCAAGCAAGGACCCTTGAGGGACACCAGCTTTGACACGGTAGTGGTTAGATTTACTTTGTTGGATATGAATTTGTGATATTCGGTTTGATAAATATGAAATCAGTAATTTCAGGATATAGGTTGCTATATCGAGTTTGGATAGTTTGTGGATAAGTCCATCGTGCCAAACCGTATCGAAGGCTTTTTCGATGTCCACCATGCCTGTGGATTTATTCCAGTTAAATCCGGTAGTAATGTGGTCTGTGAGTCGGTGAAGCTGACTCACTGTTGAATGGTTTGACCTGAAACCAAACTGTTGGGGGATAAGCAGTCTGTGGATATCTTCATGCAACTGTAGCCGGTTTAAAACTACTTGCTCCATGACCTTGCTGAGAGATGGCAGCAAACTGATGGGTCGGTAGCTTTAAGGTGACTTAAGTTGCTTTCCCGGTTATTTTCCAGAGGTCAGGAAAATAACCAAGTCTCAGGCACGCAGTATATATATAACTGAGCTGCACTACCGTCTTTCGAGGAAGATAGCGGAGCACAACATTAGTTATACCATCATCACCAGGAGCCTTCCTACACTTAAGTTTCCTTAAGATGTTTGAAACCTCATGGGGTGATACGCATTCGACATCGATGGGGTTAATGACGGAAGAACGAAAATTTTCCAAGGATTCGGACACCAGGCGGGCCGTTTCTTCGTCGCCATCAGTTAAGCTGTGCGCCTTAGAGAAGTTGTCAGCAAGCAGTTGGGCTTTGTCAGAATCTGAGTAGAGGTTCCCATTTTCTGACGAGAAAGTGGGCAGTCTGTTGGAACATTTACGCAAACACCTTGCAATTTTCCATACGTTGTTGTCACGAGTGGTCAGAGTCGAAATCCTCTCGTCCCACATTTCATCTTTGGTGCGCGTGACTTTTGCTCGAATATCAGCTGACATTTGCTTCATGGCGTCATGAAGCTCCGGCAGCCTAACTCTTGGCCAAAATTTTCGTAGTTTGTTCCGAGTCTGTATTAGTCGTAGTGTGTCATCATCTAAGTTAAGTCAATAGCCGAAGGTTCTGGCTTTCCTAGGAATAGATTTTTCGGTAGCAACTACGATGTTTCTCGTGAGCTTACTAACCTCCAAGTCTATTTGGTTAACGGATTTGATCTGTGGAGTGATCAAAGTTTCGACGTTGACATACACTTTGAAAAGTTTCCAGTCTGCCTTCTCAATGCTCAACTGGGTTTGCAAAGTTGCAGCGCCCTTTGTTGCACCCAAAGTGAAACTGTTGGGGCGGTGGTCGCTTTGCAGGTCCAAGTGAACATCTAGATCCGACATGAGGTCGCAATTCTTTAATAACGCTAAGTTGATGGTTTGCGGCGGTCGCCAAGCAGCGTCTGGGTAATAGGTGGGTTCTTTCGGATACGCAACAATGAAGTTACGTTTGAGAGAATGCGCAAAGAGGTCGCTTCCATTGGAATCGTTAGATATACAGTTCCAAGATATGTGACGCGCTTTAAAATCGCCCATGAGCATGACGTGATCATAAGTTCTCATAATACGATCAATATCCGTTCCCTGTAAGAGTGGATTAGGAGGGTTATATAAAGATGTAACTTTATAATTACCACAATTGGCCGAGATAAGAATAGAGATGGCTTCAAGGCTGCCGTCTTCGGGAGGCAATAAAGAATGTTTGACGTCGTGTCGAACTAGAAGGGCGACCCCACCGCCATTTCTGGTGGCTGAATCGCGGCGGTAGGTGTAGAATCCAGGGATTCTAAATTTCTTATCCGCCTATAACCATGTTTCGCTGATGGCTGCAACATGGATCTGCTGCTGTTGGAGGAATGAATAAATCTCGGGATGTTTGTGCAGGAGACTTTGGGAGTTCCAAAAGAATTGCAAAAATCGGATTTGGGACCTAGAATTTGAAGGATGGAATGCCATTTTCGAATAAATGAGCAGTCATCTGGAAAAACTTGAGAAGTTTTTCGGAATTCGATGTGCAAGATTTCCATGCAACTTCCACGCCGATCCTGAGTTTCAGGAGTTCCATGAAATCGAGTTCAGGTTTCGGGCTTTCGCCCTTTTCCAATGCAGACGGAGAGAGTGGAGAGTCTAGGATGGACTCAAAAAATGAGTTTGTTGGAGAAAGGGAGGCAGTGGGCAGGATCTCAATTACCTCATTTGCTGATGGCTTCCTGGTTGTCCACGGGTTCACTTTTGAGAGTGGTGCTGGAATGAACTTCGTCCTTGGTGCTTGTCATCCGCTGCGCTGGGAGGCCTTTGCTAGGGAGGCCTCTGGCCTGGAACGATGGTGGTGGGCGGCGTTGCTCCTCGCCCTGAGTGGCCTTGCGCCTCGCTCCTGCTACTCGGGATGCCGTTGCTGCCACGTATGTCCTGAGTGCGGGACACTCCATGGAACTGGCCGGGTGCCCGTACAGCTGACAGCGGTAGCACTGAACTGCACCCCGTTTGTTGATGTACCTTTCTACTTTTGCAGGTACGCCACAGATCCATTTTATTTTGAGGACGCTTTGGGCTTGCGCCTCCTTGGCGAACTGAACCAATCGTGATACACGAATGGTTTCTGCGCCTGTTTTGCTGAACTTTACGACCTTATTAGGTTCAAGGCCGTGGTTCTTCAAATCCTCTGCCACCATATCATCCGAATGGTGGCGCATGGTACCATGGATCACGAATTTGGGTTTGTGATCTCCCTTGGTACCTTAAAAATGGTGGGGCATCTGTAAAGCTTCCAAACGCTCCTTGCACTTTGCGTAGTCATGGTCCGACTCACAATGGACGCTAATCGTTTTTGGTCCAAATGTGAATCGGACGCTATTCTTCGCTGCCGTTTTAATAGCTTCCTCGACTTTGGCGAAGCTCGTGAGGCCCATGTGAACCACTATGGGCGAGGGCTTCTTTTGTTTTAGGATGGTGGCTGCTGGGGCAGCTTGATCGTTGATGTCGATCAATGTGGTGTATCTATTCGACACTTGAATAGCTGCTTTTTTGGAAGCAGTACTTTCCACCCTTCCTCGTCGTCGTTTGCTGTCGTTTTTTACCAGATGGAATTCTTCTTCCATTAGATCTGGCATTGGTGGTGGTGCTGGTGTTGCTGAAGTCGCTGATGCTGCCGGTGGTGACGGTGATGATGGTGATGTTGTTGCTGAGCCTGGACGCATCTTCGGCTTAGGGGCCGCCGCCTTGATGGCGGTGGTAGGCATTGCTAGGGATTTCTCCAATCTAGATATCAAAAGAAAATCACATTAGTTGATAATATATAAAGTTTAAGAGCCTAGTTTGTAAAATAAAAAGAAATTTATGATGGTGAAAAAACCAGAAATTATATTTTATTTTAAATAAAAAAATTTCAATTCAATTCTGTTACAAAAATCCCCAACAATAGAATCTAATATAAATAAATTATATTGTCAAGAGTAAATCCGTAAAAGAACGAGATAACTCTTTCATTGGTTTTCCTGAATTGTCAACTCAGCATGAATCCAGTATAATAAAGTATTATCAATAGATTCAATAAAGTGTAAAAACCCAGAAACAACAAAATTTTTTGTTTTCGACAATAAATAAATATATTGTTAGATGATAGCAGGTGAGAAATCTCAATTGTTAACAAAAATGCCACCTAAAACAAGTGGAAAGGCAACAAAAAAAAGCTGGTAAAGCACAAAAGAATATTTCAAAGAGTGATAAAAAGAAGAAGAGGAAGCGTAAGGAATCATACACAATTTACATATACAAAGTATTGAAACAAGTACATCCTGATACTGGTATATCTAGTAAAGCTATGAGTATCATGAACAGTTTTGTTAATGATATTTTTGAACGTATTGCTGCTGAAGCATCACGTTTAGCTCACTATAATAAACGTTCAACAATTACAAGTCGAGAAATTCAAACTGCAGTTCGACTATTATTAGATCAGGTGACAGCAAAAATTAGTAAATACACTTATCTTTTGCGCATGATCAGAGATACGGTACCAAAATCAATTTTACTCAGCATATACTACGCGTATATTGAAAGCAATATGCGATATGGAATTGTGTTCTGGGGAAATTCTCCTCGTGTAAAAAATTTATTTATAGCACAAAAAAGATGTTTAAGGGCGATGTTTGGCATTAGCCAACGATCCTCTTGTAAACTGCATTATAAAGAAAATAACATCCTTACTTTATATGATTTGTATGTGTATGAATGTTCTGTATTCTTTAAACAATATTCCGACCTTTTCGATACTCGTAATAAAAATAAATTGAAGATAAATGCATGTACATTAACAAAATCGTTAAAAGGACCTCCCAATTCTATCATTAGAATTTTTAACATGATACCAGAAAATATTAAACATTTACCATTTCACCTCTTTAAGAGGAATTTGAAAAAGCTTCTTTATACATTGAATCTTTATTCTGAAAATGAATGAATTTTGAAATCAACATAGTATTATAACATTTTCTTGCATTTTTATTGTATGACGTTTTGTATACCTGGTATTGGTCGAAAACAAATAAATATGATTATTATTACCTGGTGAATTAGCAAAACATGCTGTCAGTGAAGGTACTAAACCTGTCACAAAATATACAAGTTCAAAATAATATAATTCGAAGTGATATTTAATAAATATACAAACATCATCCTATTAAATCGGCTTTCTTTTTAAGAAAGCCATCAAATATTTTCAAATAAGAGTAAACTATTATTAATATCAAATAATTAATTAATGAGGGGTAAATTGATTAAATGAAAAAATTTGGTTGAAATTTATTTCGTTAGTTTTCCCTTAGTATGTTTTTAAATTTTTATAACGCGAAAAAACCAAACCTTACTTTTTATTCGAAAAATTTATAAGAAGTAAAGTTGTAGGTACTCAGTTTTACTGTAATTTTGTTTCTTATCATTTTTTCTGTTACCCAAATATTTACAGAAATATTGGCGGTTTAAGATTAAAAGTTAAATTCCTCAATATCTCTGTACACATTAGAGTTTGAGCAAAAATGATGAGGTGATGATTTGTAGCAAAAATGATTTTCTACAACTTAATTCCTTACGCATTTTTCGATTGTTCTAATATTAAGGGAGATATTTTGTGATTTCTTCTTTCTTTATACCCCCCTTTCCCCTTGACGTATTTCATTTATTAATAAAATTGGCCTTGTAAATACTAAAATCATATACGACATTTGTGACCGCTAGAGAATTATTTATGTATTCTGAGGAAATTCGCTAAGGGGCTATTCATAAATTATGTAAGGCATTTAGGGGAGGGGGTGTTGATTGAATATTATAAGTTCTTACCATAGGCGGGGGGGGGGGGGCTGGAGAATCTAATATTACGTAAGATTTTGAATTGAAAATTTTACCACTTTCGCGCTAAGAAATGGCATTATTGGATAATGCCATCTGTACTTTTTTTCTCTAACTTAGTATTGAATCTTATAAAAATTATATGCTCTCTCTATTATTCTATTGTTGTTCTCGTTGAACGGGGATTTCCATGTTGCTTGTAATCTTAAAAATATACGTTATTTAATTGTATTATAATTATTCTATCTAACATGTCTGGATATTTACATCCACTGTTATTTAAAGCGTGGGTAGAAGGTTTCCCAGATTAAACACCGAAGGTTTGTCAACAAGAGTCAAACTTACTCTGGAAAACCAATAAAGAAGTTTTCAAAAATGACGACAGTGCTTTTGAGAAATTTATTTCTCAAAAAATAAATGATTTAAAAAGCTTGCTGCTAAAAAAAAAACCAACATGCTCGGTTTTTTTTAAAACGGGTTGTAATAGTTGACACTTTTTTTCTGAATATTTAAAAAAAATTATTATTTAAAGGCTATTTTTAGAATAAACGGTGTTTTATTTTATAAATATATTCATTTCTTACGAAAATTTCTTATTAAGAGGCAGGGGGGAGTAGTTGCAATCTTATGATGTCTTACAGTAGAGGGGAGGGGCCAAATTAGCTCTCAAAACCTCTTAGGTAATTTATGAACGGTCCCTAAGTTGAAGCAGCTCCTGCGTAACGAATTTCATTTCAATTATAAGATAGATATTCCAAATTTTGTGATTCCCCTTCCCTATAATCCCCCTTTCTACTTACCGATTCCGGTAATGCTTACCATAAAAATGCATTATCATCAGAACTGAAACAACATGTAAAAATTCAACTCCGCAGGATAAGAAGAAGTGGGTCAAATTTAACTTGCAAGTTTCCATTACAGACACCGGGACAGGTAAAACTAAATAAAAGCTTATAATATTTCAATAAATGTACTCATATTCAGGCAAACTAAATAATGGATGGAACTTTTTATTTAAATTATTCAAAAAACATAAAATAACAGGTTGAATGCAAAAAAAAAATCGTTACGCAGGAGCTGCTTCAACTAACCGAATTTCCTTAGAATACATAAATAACTCTCTAGCAGTCACAATTTTAGTCTGATCAGAATGAAATGTTGTATATGATTTTAGTATTTGCAAGTGCAATTTTATTAATAAATGACATACGTCGAGGGAAATGGGGGGGGGGGGGAGTATAACGAAAGAAAAAAACATATAAACCATATTTTGACAAAATGGAAACCCGACTTCAAAAATCAAATATTCTATAACAAAAAATGCACTAAAAAGTAAAAAAATAATTGCATATTCTTGTGTCAATTTTAGTTCACCTAAGCACAAATTTTAAAATATATATGTACAATTATTGTTATTTTTGGAGGCGGTGTCAGCATAGAGAAATTCACATAAAATTTGGACACCGCCTCCAAAAATAACAATAATTGTACATATATATTTAAAATTTTTTGCTTAGGTGAACTAAAATTGACACAAGAATATGCAATTATTTTTTTACTTTTTAGTGCATCTTTTGTTATAGAATATTTGATTTTTTAAGTCGGGTTTCCATTTTGTCAAAATATGGTTTATATGTTTTCTTCTTTCGTTATACTCCCCCCCCCCCCCCATTTCCCTCGACGTATGTCATTTATTAATAAAATTGCACTTGCAAATACTAAAATCATATACAACATTTCATTCTGATCAGACTAAAATTGTGACTGCTAGAGAGTTATTTATGTATTCTAAGGAAATTATGTATTCTAAGAAGTCGGGTTTCCATTTTGTCAAAATATCGTTTATTTCTCGCTTTTTAGTGGCTTTGAAGTTCTATAACTGATTTTATTTGTCTAAATATTGGTAGACCTACTAAACGATCTACTAATTTTTAGTAGTAGATCGTTATTTTTTTATAACACATTTAGTAGATCGTTATTTTTTTATAACACATTTTTTTTTACCCGTTTTTTTTTTTTTTTTTTTTTTAATTTTTAGTGCATTTTTTTATAACAGATTTTCAGTGTTTTTTACATGCATTTTGTTTTTTTTTTGTAAAAATTTTTTTTTGGGGGCGGTTATTTCTTGTAAAAAAATTTTTGAAGTCGGTTTTTAAAATAATTTTCTTATTTTCCCATTATGAATGAGTATACCCTTTCAAAAAGAAAAAAAAAATTCGCAGAAATTGGTTATCACATATAAAATGAGGATTTTCCTCGATTTCCCGGGGAAATACTTCCCTCATCAGAATGCGATTTGGTGGCAATGGGACCAATGGGAAGCCAAACCCTTTAAAACAAAAAAAAATTCAAAATCGGTTCATAAATGACGGAGTTCTGAGGTAACACACATAAAAAAAAAAAAATTAAAAAAAATACAGACGAATTGAGAACCATCCTCCTTTTTGAAGTCTTAATATTAGAACAATCGAAAAAAGTATATGAAAATATATGAAAACCGATCTTACATGAAATACAAATGCCGTACGTTGATTGGTTCAGATAACACTTGTTGAAATTTTTTAACAAAGAAATTTTTTGAAATTTATCAAAAAAAAATTTGGATCGGTTTTTAGCCAATTTTCTGAAAGGAAATAGAGCTATGTCCCGTACCGAAGTCAAAATTTCGCAAAAATTTGTTCAAATGTCCATCGATCCTACCTAGTGGATGTCAAACATCACCATCTGTAAAATTTATATATATATATATATATATATATATATATATATATATATATATATATATATATATATATATGTATATATATATATATAACTCTGCAAGGTGGAGTTGCATCCTGAACGCTCTTCGATTGATGCAGGTTCCACAATACCTGCTGAAGATCATCAGCAGCTATTTCTCGAACCGTGTCCTTTCATATGACACGGAATCGGGTACACGGTCGTACAACGTTACCGGCGGTGTTCCGCAGGGTTCGGTTCTTGGGCCCCTCCTGTGGAATATCATGTACGATGCCGTGCTGAAGCTGACGATGCCTGAAGACTGTACATCAGTAGGCTTTGCCGACGACGTGGCAGTGGTAATTGTCGGCAAGTACCTGGAAGAGGTCACATTCAAGGCAAACAGAGCAGTGTCCTGCATACGCCAGTGGCTGACCTCCGTTGGGCTGCAACTGGCCGACCACAAGACAGAAGTCGTCTTGGTAACCGGCCGAAGAATAAGGGAGTCCATCACCCTTTCCATCGGAGATTGCGAGATTGAATCTCAAAAGTCACTGAGATACCTGGGCGTCCAGATCGACACGAAGCTTTGGTTCGGCGAACATCTTCGAATAGTTAGCCAGAAAGCATCCAAGGTGGTAAACGCACTGACCTGGTTGATGCCAAACACAGGAGGACCACGACAGAGCCGTAGACAGCTCCTCTCAACGGTCACCAGCTCGATCCTTTTGTACGCCGCACCAAACTGGTCGTCGGCCATGGATACCGCTTCGTACGCTCGCCCAATGATTAGAGTCTACAGGAGAAGTGCACTGCGCGTCGCATGCGCTTACCGCACGGTATCGTATGATGCTGTGTGTGTAGTGGCTAGTCTTCCGCCAATCGAAATCTTGGCAGACGAGCGACGGAGAATCTACCAACGAAGGCAGAGTGACACTGACGACATCAGGACACTCGCATCAGAAGAAAGAGACCGCACACTTGAGATGTGGCAAAGACGCTGGGAATCATCGACAAATGGAAGATGGACGAATCGTCTGATTCCAGACATCGCGAAATGGTTCAGCAGGAAGCATGGAGAAGTGGACTTCTATGTCACGCAGTTGCTGACCGGTCATGGCAACTTCCGAGCCTACCTCAACAGGTTCGGTTTGGACTTCGAACCACCATGTCCAAGTTGCCCACATGAAGAGGAAACGGCGGAGCACATTTTCTTCTCGTGCCCCCGTTTCGCTGCAGAGAGAGCGGTACTAGATGCAAGACTCCATTGCCATGGTACACCAGAAAACCTCGTTGACCTGATGGTCCGCTGTGAGGAAAATTGGAAGGCAGTGGCCGACGCAGCGGCCAAGATGATGAAGATTCTCCAGGGAGATCGACCAAGGAGACGTCCACAGCGACAATAATTGAATAGGCAGTAGTAAGCCAGTCCTCCCCGGGCGAAGTAGTGCCTGACGGCGGTTCCGCGCGGGGTACAATGGAGTATCCTCAAGAGTTTAGGGTTTTAGCGGGTATGTTCTAGACTTCTTCTGGTCCGAGCCCCACACCGTGCCGAAAGTCCCCTGAAAAGGAGACTTCTCGGTCAGTGCAATTTCATGCATTTCCCCCTCTTGATATCAAAAAAAAAAAACATATATACACATATATATATATATATATATATATATATATATATATATATATATATCAAAAGCAATTTCATGCATTTCCCCCTCTTGATATCAAAAAAAAAAATATATATATATATATATATATATGTATATATATATATATATATATATATATATATATATATATATATATATATATATATGTATATATATATATATATATATATATATATATATGTATATATATATATATGTATATATATATATATATATATATATATATATATATATATATATATCTATGGACATCGCCTCAAATATCAAATTTCATTCCGATAAAATGAAAACTGTGATATATATATATATATATATATATTTATATATTAATTAGAATAATGATAAAATAATTGCCTGAATTGACAAAACTTAGTGAGATAAAATAAGATAACCTGACGTTTCGGAAACCCTAAGTTTCCATTTTCAAAGGTATATAGATCAAAATCACAATTCGTGACATGAAAATAAAGATAAAAAAGGAATAAAGAAAAGAGAAAAACAGGGAGCGAATTTTAACAAAAAATATAGAAAACAAATAGCGAAAAATGTCAAGAAATATTACTAGTCCAGTTAAGATCTACATCCGTGCTTGCAAAAGGTCCGGTCGTTCTGAATTTTTTATATGTACCAATTCCAATCAGAAGGATGGAAACAAAAGATCGAGGTCGTACAGCAGTTATCAGAACATGAGAAAATGACACACACTTCTGCTTCCATGCTTCAAGGGGCCACGCTTGTTTTTGAGAACAACAGTCTCAAAAAATAGCTGTACTGAGTGTCCCTTTGTTGAAGCCCATCTCCAGTATGACTATTTCATCGACAAAACGTTTTTGGAGGTGAGTTTTCGTTGTTCTCACATCAGGGATACAGCCACCCTTAATTTGCTGCAGAAGGTGTGATAAAGAAAACTGACATTCATCACTGTTTTCCAACAGGTAATCGTACACACAATCCATCGCTTCTTCAGTATTACTGGCAGGAGGATACCGTCTTTTATTCCACGACCACTCTTTTCTTTTTAGAAATTTAAGAGATAATTTAAGTCAAAAAACATTAGCTATGGTATACTATTCATTGGTTTATAGCAGACGTAAATATGGAATTTTGTTATGGGGGTCTTCCTCTCAATCAACACAAATTTTCATAAAGCAAAAGAAAATATTACGAGTAATTGTTGGTGTTGGCCAGCAAACTTCCTGTAGACAATATTTTAAGGATCTGAGAATCTTGACGCTCTTCAGTATATACATACCCCATTGAATCGCCCACATAAAGAAGAATATTCATACGGTAGATCAAAATAACTTTAATCACACGTATTATACAAGACATGGTAGCGACTTAAGAGTATCCAAGCACAACTTAAATGTCTTCGAACATGGTCCATCTTACAATCGCTTAAAATTTTTCAACAAGTTACCATCTCATATAAAGCTTGAATGTAACCAAAGGAAGTTTGAAACCGCCTGCAAGAATTTACTGCTCGATCATTGTCCATATAATGTGGATGAATATTTTTCTAACAACCTATAATGTTGGGAATATATGATGAACCAATATGTATTACATTTGTACATCATTTCTGGTCTAATAAATTATTATTATTATGATCATTATTCCCAGTAGCAAGTGGTAATCTAAACAGGCTCCTGTAGCACAATCGGAGCGCCTCCTCGCCATTGACGACCGGGTTGCTGCAGACGGGGCGTACCACAGATTGTGCTACAGGAGCCTGTTTAGATTAACAGCTGCTACTAGGAATAAGGGAGGGTATCGTCTAACCAGTAATACTGAAGAAGCGATGGATTGTGTGTACGGTTACCTGCTGGAAAACAGTGATGAATGTCAGTTTTCTTTATCACACCTTCTGCAGCAAATTAAGGGTGGTTGTATCCCTGATGTGAGAGCAACGAAAACTCACCTCCAAAAACGTTTTGTCGATGAAATAGTCATACTGGAGATGGGCTCCAACAAACGGACACTCAGTACAGCTATTTTTTGAGACTGTTGTTCTCAAAAACAAGCGTGGCCCCTTGAAGCATGGAAGAAGAAGTGTGTGTCATTTTCTCATGTTCTGATAACTGCTGTACGACCTCAATCTTTTGTTTCCATCCTTCTGATTGGAATTGGTACTTACTTTTACCGAAAATATGGATACAAACATCTGGTAAATATGTGCGCTGCGATGGTTATCTGCGCTGGTTAACTTATGACTGTTTTTGGTTATCTGCCGTTTTTGAGAGAACCGCTGGGCATACAGGTACCAGTCTGATCTCAAATGAAAACTAATTAAATTTACTACAAGTTTATTATATATAATATTTGACGTGGAATGCGTATTTTAGAAGATATTTTACGAAATAAGTGACCATTTCGAAAAAATTGCACTTTTTGGAAAAAATGGCCTATTTTCTAAGAACTGTATCTTGGGAACCAATAGCTGTATAGAGCTTGTTTTGATCTCAAATTGTTGAAAATTTAGTCTTCTTTAAAAGTGTATAGAATGACTATACCGGTCAGACCCTTTCTTCACTGAGATATTGAGCAAAAACTGAAAAAAGTTCGAAAATTTCATGGTTTTTTGGGTACACCGCCACTAGCACAACACTTTGGAAATTGCAAATCTGGTTTTTTAATATTGGTTTAGGTCCTAACAACATATAAAAAATTCAGAACGACCGGACCTTTTGCAAGCACGACCGCCTTTTCATGTTTAACTTTACTGAACTATACATGTAATCACAAATTGGATTTTATGTGCACACAACACAATGAATCCAAAACAACCGAACCACAAAAATCTTTTGTGAGGCAAACTGATCATAATATAAGCAATACAATCAAATGATAAAAAGGATAAAAATCAGTTGCCAAATACAGAAAAATAACAATAGAAAAACTATAAAAAATGAAAATCCATTTAGAATAATGAACATCATAAGTGAACGAACTTAATATTATATATTTATATATTAATATCGATTAAATTTTAAATTTTAAAGAAATAAATAGAATGTTTATTGCACTGGATTAAAATATGATAATATAACGCAAAGAACAATTAAACTAGAAAATTATGTATAAATTAGTTGAGTTGTGGAAATAAATAATAGAACAACAAAAATCGCAAGAAATCACAATAAAAAAAACAGAAATATCACTGTAGAAATCACAGAAAGAAATATTGAAAAAAATCACAGTAAAAATGTTACTCGTGAGATGTATACACAAAAGAAACAAAATACAATGACCCAAAAAAAAAAAAAAAGATTTTTTGAAAAATTGTGTGAACAAAATTAACAAATGTCAAACACAATGAAGTGAATCTCTCGTGGGTAATACAGAATGTGAAAATAGAGGTCGGTAAGAATTAGTTACCCAACACACCACTGATACATGATGGGGATCTACTACGCATGCTCGAACGCAAAGTGGCAATAATGTAAAGCGTCTAAAAAAGATTGTTTTTTGCAAACAAGAAAATTGAATTATAGTGACTTAAGAAATGGTTCTGGTCCGTTAGTCGATTGATATTATCTAAAGAGGACATATAGCAATTTTCCAAGTGTAGTCTGGTGTGTAACTGATTTTCTCGTTTCAAAATCTGAGGATTGTCAAAATCCATTCTGTGGTCATCTTCTAAGGCGAGTATGGGAGGCCTGTGGTAAGATTACCACGGCGTAGATCATATTTATGATGGTAAATTCGGTCTGAGAGGACCTGTGACGATTGTCCAATATAAGACTTAGTACAATCCAAACAGTTAACCTTGTAGACGTCATTGTGGGCCTGTAGTACGGGTTTAGGTTTTTTTAATTGCGTGAAAAGTGAAGAGACTCGATTCTTGTATTTGAAAATAGGTTTCAATTCTATTTCCTGTAAAGATTTTTTCAAATTTGGAGGAAAATTGTGAGAATAAGGCAGGGTGATATATTTGCACGATTGGGCATCGGTCACAGTTTTCATTTTATCGGAATGAAATTTGGTATCTTAGGCGCTTTTTGTATTCAAAAGTTCAAGTTCGTTAATGGGTAAAATCGGACAAGGGGAAAGGGGGGTTTAGAGGGAGAGGGAAACACAAAATTGGACGTATCTCCCTTAATATTCGAAAAATCTAAAATTTTATAAGAAGTAAAGTTGCAGGTATTAAGTTTTACTGTAATTTTGTTTCTGATCATTTTTTCTGTAAACTAATATTTACAAAAATATTGACAGTTTAAGATTGAAAATTAAATTCCTCAATATCTCTGTACGCATTCGAGTTTGAGCAAAAATAATAAGGTAATTAATTGTAGCAAACATGATTTTCTACAACTTTGTTTCTTACGTGTTTTTCGATTGTTCTAATATTAAGAGAGATATTTTATATTTTGTGTTTTCTTCTATCTTTATGCCCCCCTTTCCCCTTGACGTATGTCATTTATTACTAAAATTGGCCCTGCAAATACTAAAATCAGATACGACATTTCATTTTGATCAGACTGACATTGTGACCGCTAGAAAGTGATTTATGTGTTCTAAGGAAATTCGCTAAATTGAAGCAGCTCCTGCGTAACGATTTTTTTTTATTGTGATTTCTTGCGATTTTTGTTGTTCTATTATTCATTTCCACAACTCAACTAATTTATACATAATTTTCTAGTTTAATTGTTCTTTGCGTTATATTATCATATTTTAATCCAGTGCAATATACATTCTATTTATTTCTTTAAAATTTAAAATTTAATCGATATTAATATATAAATATATAATATTAAGTTCGTTCACTTATGATGTTCATTATTCTAAATGGATTTTCATTTTTTATAGTTTTTCTATTGTTATTTTTCTGTATTTGGCAAATGATTTTTATCCTTTTTATCATTTGATTGTATTGCTTATATTATGATCAGTTTGCCTCGCAAAAGATTTTTGTGGTTCGGTTGTTTTGGATTCATTGTGTTGTGTGCACATAATATATATATGATATAATACATATAATATATATATATAATACATATATATATATATAATAATAATAATAATAATAATAATAATAATAATAATAATCGACTTTATTCTTAAAAAATTAAAAACGTACATAGTACATAGAATGCGTCATCTTTGACAAAAATAAATTTGTAAACAATATTAAAGTTTAGAAAAATAATAATAATAGATTTAGTATGCAAGAATAGTAATAATAATTCTAGTAGACAAATCCTAACGGTAATGGTAACAATCAATAGTAAATATTAGTAAATTCTGTTGACAATAATAAACATTAATAAATATAAGTAAATTTTGAGAACCATAATAAACAGTAACAAATAAATATAAACAAATTTTGTAAACCATAATAAACATGATACTAATCATTTCAACAACAATAATAATAACAATAACAATGGAATATAAATATGTAAACAATCACAATGATATAACAATAATAACAATAATATAGATTTAAAACATTAACAATAATATAAGTAACAAATAAATATAAGTAAAGAAAATTTTAGATCTTTGATTACTAAAAAGCAATCAATGACAGTTAATTAGAAAGGTTTCCATTGATGTTCTGCCATAAATTCTTTGAGGGCGTAATAGTTTTTAGTTAGTAACAGTTTTTTAATTTCGTTTTTGAAGTTGCGTGTATTTAAATTTTTGATTTCTTTTGGTATCTTATTGTATATGCGAATGGATGTGTTCAGAGTTCCGCTATCAATGTACCCTTTGGTTGTTTGCATAACGATTAAATTTTCGTTATTCCTTGTGTCGTATGGATGTTCGTAGTGGTGGTTTTTGAATAGATTAAGGTTGTTTCTAACAAATAACATGCATTCCAGGATATATGTGTCTATCACTGTCAGGATTCCAAATTTTTAAAAAATAGGTTTAGCGTGTTCATTCGATTTGGCGTTATCCATTATTCGCAAGCATCTTTTTTGGACCTTCAGAACTTTGTCGACTGCCGAGGAGTTCCCCCAGAACAGTATACCATATTTTAAGTTTGAATGGATGTGTCCGTAGTAAACTTATACGACATCCCTTAATTTGTACAATAGGTATCCTAATTTAGATAATTTTTTAGTTAAATAATCTATGTGTGTTTTGTAGTTTAAGTTACTGTCCAAATACAGACCTAAGAACTTCACATGTTGGGACACATCTATTGTAGTCATGTTTTCAATTTCTACATGTTTAATGTTATTTTTGAAGCAGAGAATATTAGTCTTTCCTATATTTAAACTTAAGGAATTTTCTTCAAACCATTTATTCAGGTTGACAAAAGTTTGGCTTATATTTCGTTTAACATCTTCTGCACTGTGCCCTCGAAGAAGTACCGTGGTATCATCGGCAAACAAGACTATTTTGTTCTGGGTTTTTTTAGGAAGCTCGTTGGTGTATAAGATAAACAACAAGGGGCCCAATATAGACCCTTGCGGTACGCCTCTAACCATTGCTGTATAGTCAGAAAGAGATTTTTTTTTATTATTGTTGACAATATATCTTAATTTTACGCACTGTTTACGATTAGTCATATATGATGTAATCAGATCCAATGATTTACCTCTTATACCGTAAAATTTAAGCTTGTGTAACAGTAAATCAATATCTAGGCTGTCGAATGCTTTGCTCAGGTCTAAGAAAGCGACTGCTGTAATTTCGTTGTTGTTCAAAGCTTCAAAAATTTCTGAGAACGCCTTAAAAATTGCTTGATCAATTGATTTACCTCTGGTAAATCCGTGTTGTTCGTCAGAGATTATATGGTATTTTTCCAAAAAGGATATTAATCTGTTATAAATTAATTTCTCAAATATTTTTGAAAAGGTAGGTAGCAGTGAAATTGGTCTATAATTGCTTAAATTTGTTGAATCACCTTTTTTAAAAACCGGAATAATAATAGCTTTTTTAAGAGCGTCTGGAAAAGTACCAGTAGACAATGTCTTGTTGATGATGTCCAGCAAAGGTTTTAATAACTGAATTGCACACTGCTTAACTATTGTAGTTGGAACCTCATCCCATCCACAAGATTTCTTATTTTTCAATTCCATTATTAAATTTACCAATTCTGATTCAGTGCATGGGTATAAATATAATGTATTATAAACTTTTTCTATTTTTACATCATAATTTGGAGATTTTAGTTTAAGGTTTTCAGCTATTGAGGAGAAGTATCTGTTGAATTCATTCGCTATTTCACCTTTATTAGTAATTTTTTCGCCTGCAGAGTTCCCAATGGCTTTTATTTCATTTTTTTCTGGGCATTTCGCTTGGGTAAGACTGTTTACTAGGGTCCAACTCGCTTTAGTTTTATTTTCTGAGGAGTTTATTTGATTACAGTGATATTCCTTTTTTGCTTGTTTAACTGTCGATTTTAGTTTGTTGCACAATATTTTATAGAGCCTTTTCGTTGATGTCTCATGTACTGAATGATGTTTGGTGTTAAATTTAAGTCTGTTCCAAATCTTGTACTTTTCTTTGGATAATTTTTTAATTTCTGGGGTAATCCACTCATTTTTTTCCCTGTAGCTGTAGAAGACAGTTCTTTCAGGAAATGCTACATCAAAGTGATATTTAAAAGTTTCATAGAAAGTGTCCATGGCGCTGTTTGAGTCTAATTTCGACAAAGTTTCTTCCCATTTTTCTGCTTCCAATAATGTCTTGAAATATGTGATGTTGCTTGTAGAGAAATCTCTTCTCTTACAGTAATACCCGTTACTGGTCAGGCTTTTAATTGTGGTTGTACTAAGTATTTGGTAAGTGTGATCCGATAATGGACTATGTAGCACATTCACTTTGTAGTTATCAAAATTCACAAAAAAGTTGTCAATACATGTGGCACTTGTGTTTGTAATACGTGTGGGTTCTTTGATTGAAATTTTATAGTTATATGATGCAAGAATCTGTTCCATTGTGTTTGCACAGGCACTCGTTTGAAGCGTATCTATATTAAAATCCCCGCAAATGATAACCTTTTTGTAACTATTCTTGTTTGACACGTAGTTTAGGCATTTCTGAATCTGTTCAAAAAATATTTCAAGATTGCCCATCGGTGTTCTATATATACACACGACAATTATGCTTTGATCTTCCAATTTGACCGCGCTGCACTCAAAATGCATTTCAATTGACAATTTTTCTAGCTCCACATAGCTTTCCACTTTCAAATTTTTGTTGACTAAAATACAGCATCCACCTCGCTTTTTTATACTTCTAGTAAAATAGGATTTCACTATTAAGTTATTAATAGTTAATACTTCTATTTCAGCCTGAACCAACCAATGTTCTGTGATGCACATTATATTTAATGATATCTGTGTTTCTGAAATTAATAGCTCTAAAAGGGGTGCTTTATTTGTAATGCCTTGTACATTGAAATGCATAATATTAGCATTATTGATTTTCTTCAATAATGCTGTTTGTGGTTTGTGTCCATTGCTTATCCGTGCTTTGTTTGTTCCGAAATAAATTCAGGTTAAATCTTCTGATAATTGTACCTACTGGCCAGAAGGTTGGATCGTACATCTGATCCTTGTATATATGGCTTACACCCACTTTGAAAGCTTTGTTGGAACCTATTGTTTTGAGTTCCTCACAGATGATTTTCTCTTCTTTTGTTTTATTTGAAATATATTTAATTACATGATCTTTTGTAACGTTCGGACTAACTCTTCCAACGTAGACCCAGATGTTTGTTTCCGCAGCTTGAAATTCTTTATCCGCATCTAATTTTCCTGTTCCAATAATCGTTTCCTTCTTTTTTTTCTTGTAGGTAACCATTTCGAAATCTTCGTTTCTGCTTCTACCTAGTTCATTTCCTTCATTAGTGTTGGCACTTGTAAGTGCATGCTTGTACGTAGGTTTGCCTATATTAGGATTACTTGTACTTTGTGTTGGTATATCCCTTCGATTTTTTACATTTGAAGGTACTTGCTTGTCACTTACGTTGCCTATACTTCCTGTGTTACAATTTTTTGTAATTTCAACTAAATTTTCTTGAGGGTTTTCTTTACTTGTCTCTTGCGTTTGTAGGATGCTACAGCTATTGTTGGTATTGTTGCTGATAGCTTGGTTCCGTATACGTTCTAATAAATTTTCTTTTACTATCAATTTTTCTTCAAGTAATTTGTTTTTGTCTCTTATCTCTTGAACAAGAAGTTTCAGCAATTCGTTTTCTTGTTTGAAAAATTTATTTTCTTTAATTATTACTTCTATCGGTACGTACCGGTCTTGTTCTGGCAAATACACTTTTTCAATTTCACTATTTTTGTTTGTAGCATTGACGTTAACTTTTGTGGTTATGTTGCACTTTTTACATTTCCAGTCTTTAATTTCTTTCGTGTCATTTAACTTTCTGAATTCTTCCAAGCTAATATTCACACATTCGATATGGTAATTTTCATCACACTTTTCACATGAAACTGAATCACCATATCGATCGATACCTTTTTTACACTGTACACATGTAATACCACGTCCGCCTCCCATGGCGGCAGATAGATATACTCATCAAAACGTGCCAAGTATAATGGAATATATATATATATATATATATATATGTATATATATATATATATATATATATATATATATATATATTCCATTATACTTGGCACGATATATATAGTATATATATATATATATATATATATATATATATATATATATATGTATACTATATATACCAAGTATATATATATATATATATATATATATATATATATATATATGTAATCACTCTAGTGGTATATATATATATATATATATATATATATATATAAATTTTACAGATGGTGAATGGTGAATCTATACATCTATATATCTATATATATATATATGTCGGAATCGTACGTTTATCAAAGGGATAAATGTGTTTTTTTATTTATGGATACGCCTGTTCGAACATTTATAATATGTTTACAGTTTTACACTTTTATTTATAAGGTCAAAGAAACTATTTTTTAAGAAAAGGTTTATTTTATTACAGTATGTCTGACATAAAGAATCCTCCAGACATAGAGGTCCGGAAATTAGATATTATCAATACTTATATATTCTTAGAATAAAATAAATTGTCTAAAAGTGCAATAAAGAATAATTGCTTTAAGATTTATCAATTAACATAGTAAGTGTTCAGCTGAATGGGGCATGTTTGACCTCTACTTAGACGCAAATTGTACGATACGGATGTAATAAACCAATTTTTGTGATATACCTTAGATGGTACATAAATATGATGTAGTAATAGGATGACCCCTTTCCAATATATTTTTACAAACATCAAGGAAGGGAGATGAGTTTCAAAAAGGAAGCAGGACGGCCAGTTCTGAGAGGACAGCACCCGAGTACAGACCGTATCGTGCAGTTGCGTATTAGTATCAACTGAACTCTGCTGAAAGTTACATGAAAATAGCATCACATGGAAATAGTGTTTGGATTATTGGTAGCCCTTTTGGACTAGTATAATTAATTATGTTTATTGATGAGATAACCGTGGTATGGCATTTGTTAGTATTATTCGTGTTGTATCTGTATTGTTAACTGGAGCTAACTTACCGTGTCGTAGGTTGAACTAATTGTAATTACTAATTGTGAAAGTGCGGGACACCGGGTATTATTGTAGACTAGTGCGTGTTTGTGAAAATGCATCTTTCAGTGTGCTATTGGAAAATTGGTAAGTGTTTGTATTTTATAAAAACAACAATGCCTGACAACATATATACTGGTTCAAACGACCATAATCCCAATAATGCAACTCCGACATATATATATATAAATTTTACAGATGGTGATTTTTGACATCCACTAGGTAGGATCGATGGACATTTGAACAAATTTTTGCGAAATTTTGACTTCGGTACGGGACATAGCTCTATTTCCTTTCAGGAAATTCACTAAAAACAGATCCAAATTTTTTTTTGATAAAATAATTTTTTTGGGGGTGGGTTTTGGATGGGGGGTTTGGGGGACTGCGCATAAATAGGTCTCACATCACATTTCGGGGGGGGGGGGGCATAATTTTTTTGGAGGGGTGTGTTAAGGATGGAGGGTTTGAGGGGACTGCGCATAGATAGGTCACACATTACGATTTTCAAGGGGTAGCGATGAAAAAAATTTGGTTTTTCGAATGGGTAATTTTTGGGGGCGTTTTTTCCATTTTCAAGGGGGAGGCGATGAAAAATTAAAGTTTATCGAATGACCCCATTAGTTTTAAGAAATTCTCCACCAAATGCAAAAAACCCCATCTTTCTACCATGAATAGAAGTTAAAAGTAGTTTAATGGGTTGTTTTCCCATTTTTTTAGGGAGTGGTGAGGAAAAATTTTAAATTTTTCTAATTACCTTCTTAATTTGTGGCTATTAAGCGTCGAATGCAAAAAACCGCATCTTTCTAGTATGTATAAAAGAAAAAGGGTGGTTTTAGGGGTGTTTTTTCCATTTGCCAATGGTTGCGATGGAAAAATTTACTATTATAAAATAATCCTGTTAATTTAATCCTGTTCCACGTTGAAGAAAAAAAAACCCGATCCTTCTATCATGAATAGAAGTGAAAAAGTCAGTTTTAGGGATGATTTCACATTTTCGGTGGGGTTGCGATGAAGGTAATGAAATTTTTCAAAATATTATGTTAATTTTACGTTATTTCGGGTCGATTAGTAAAAATCCCATCTTCCTAGCATGTATAGAACAGAAAAACGTAATTTTGGAAGATGTTTTTCCAATTTTCCGGCGGGTTGCAATCAAAAAATTGAAGTTTACCGATTTTTCTCGTCGGTTTAAAGTAATTTCACATCGAATACAAAAAACAGCATCGTTCTAGCTTGAATAGAAGTGATAGGCGCAGTTTTAGGGGAGTTTTTCCCATTTCCGGGGGGTTGCAATGTAGGTAATAAAGTTTTCAAGTGCAAAAAATCGCATCTTTGTAGCATGTCTAGAAGTGGGTTAGGTTTTATATAGATGAGTGATTGTGTCAGCTTCACTTTCAGTTTTATAGTATATTAGATTAGTTTTATCTGAACCAATCAACGTACAGCAATTGTATTGCACATAAGATCGGTTTTCATATTACAAATATACAAACACAAAATATAAAATATCTCTCTTAATATTAGAACAATCGAAAAATACGTAAGCAATAAAGTTGTAGGAAATCAAGTTTACTACAATTTATCACCTTATCATTTTTGCTGAAGCTCTAATGTGTACAGAGATATTAAGGAATTTAATTTACAATCTTAAACACATAAATTTAATTTTTGATTTTCCATATGTTCCGTTGGAAAAATTAAATTTTCCCAAACATTCTTATTTAAAGTATCAAAAATTCCGCGTTGAATGCAAAAAACCGCACCCTTCTAGCATTTCTGGAAGTGGAGCAACAAAGTTTTAAAAAATCGCGCACATTTCTCACAAGTGATATGTGCTAACATTTTGCTATAAATATAGAAATATGGACCAATCATAGAGCAGCAATATTTCCTATGTTAATTTTATCAAAACAAAAATGCGAAAGTTTTCCCATTTCCCGGTATAAATTTCGTGGTTTGATAATTTTCCTTTCGGTTTTGGCACTATATCTAACTGTATGCCAAATATCAACTTTTAAGGACTTATGGTCTAGGCCACGGAATTATGATTATATTCCCAAAAATTGTGGGCGTTTCCGCTATTTTACGGGTTTTGAACCGAAATAACTGTTTAACCGTTTATTTCTTGACGGAGATTGAAAAAATAATCTCTTATAATTACCTAAATAGCTTATATTCGAAAGATCAGCACTATTGCTCGTTTCGTTCAGAAGATATTTCGGGGTCAAATCTGCTCTGATATTTCGTGTAGTAATAGTACTGTAAGCGCGAAGGCAAAAAACCCTTAAATTCGGCCTGTCGCACTACCGTGCTCTAGATATGGCACTCTTTTAATATTATTTAAACACAATTTTTTTTTTAAATCCAACCTCCTAACCTGATTTACCGCTACCACATATATAAAGAAGGGGGGAGGGGGTAGCTAAAAAAATATAAATAATTTAAAGTCAAATATTAGAAAAACAAACTTAAAATAACGAAATCTAACGTGAAAAAATAATACGGTTGCTTTCCTTTTAACACACAGCCACGGAGTGTGACACAGTGTGTAAGCAATGTGTGTTCTATTAACAACTTCGTTTTACAGCGTGCGCACACAGAGAGACACAAGAAAAACTTGTGTGTAACCAATAGTACTACCAAAGAATACAATATACATAGAGGCGTATAAGTACGATTTTTAGTAGTACGAAAATTTTGTCACTAAAAATTTTTAGTGTGTATGCTGACCACTAGATGACAATAGCTGTTCGATATCGGTATTTAGTGCCATTATTAGCACAACCAATTGTACTTTGACAGAACTAAGTACCAGTTGGCCGGATCACATCGAAGCGGGGATGTACTTCAAATTTGTATTAAAAGGGAATCCACCAATATTGATGAAATTTTTATGAATTTTTAGAATTAGTCAAAATTTTTTAATTTTTTTTTACAAGCTGTATAAAATATTAATATTTGTTTTTGTAGTTTCAGTTGCTATTTTAAAAGAATACGCTTTAAATATAAGTTTTTTAAGTATAACAAATATTAATATTTTGAAAAAATTTTGACAAATTAATTCTAAAAATTCATAAAAATTTCATTAATATTGGTGGATTCTCTTTTAATATAAATTTGAAGTACATCCCCGCTTCGATGTGATCCAGCCAGCTGGTACTTAGTTCTGCGAAAGAATACAGTTGGTTGTGCAGGTAATGGCACTAAATACCGAAATCGAACAGCTATTGTAATCTAGTGGTCAGTATACACACTAAAAATTTTAAGTGACACAAAAATCGTACTTATAGGCTTCTATGTATATTGTATTCTTTGGTACTACCAATAATTTTCAAAAATTTATTTTTATTAATTGGTAAATTTTGTTCATAATAATAATAATAATGGGGTTTTACCTCAGTTTTTGAGATTTCATGGTCTATAACATGGAATAACCGCATTATTATTATTTAACCTTAATTAATTTTTAACGATACATTCATGATGTGAGTGGAAAGCAAGGAATTTGTTTGCAGACTAGGAATTGGCATGTTGTGCGGCTGCAGTCGACTTTGATATGCAGTGCTAGGGATGGGCGATATACATCGATGTTTGGACTTTCGATGTTTTTTTTCCAAAAATATCGATGTTTTTAACCGATGTTTTTGAAATGCGATACATCGATGTTCGATGTAAAATTTTGTCTCAACTATCGCCATCGTAAAAGTGGACGTAAATTAAATTTCTATTAATTTAAATTTAAAAATGAGTTTAAAAATTACTTAGTTTGATAATAAATCTCTATTTTCTAATAAATTACTCGTTGTTACTAAGATTATTTAATTATCATATTTCATGCCTCATTTAACAGTGATAGTAATTGAAAATTTGAAATTTTCGCGCTCTTTTGTAATTTTTTATAATTGCATCTATAACTTTTAAAATTTTTACGCTAGCTTCTAGCATCGATGATAATAATCGATGTTTTCGGAAGACTATCGATTATTCGATGGTTAAAAATTTTAATAATCGATGTTACGATGTCGATGTTTTTTTTTCAACATCGCCCATCCCTATATGAACTATGTTGATATTCATCTGGTGTTTATGAAAGGAAACTGCAGAAAACCTTCACAATGTCGGTTATTTCGTTCTCGATGTAACGTCAATTAACCGCCACATTAATTTTAATTAACAAACTGCCACTGCCAGGATTTGAACCCATAACCTCCCAGTTCCAAGCAGAGCGTGGTAGACCGCTTGTTCATTTGGACTGGTTTAATAATTATTAATAACTAATAATAATTCAAAATTATTTATTTATTGTTCTAACATAACAGTTTGTCGCTTTTAAACAGATTATTTTAAATTTCTCTGAAAAATGTTTATGAACAACATCTGTAAATCATGTGAAGAATTAAATAACGTTCCATTTATCGCCCTTTCTCACATACAGCGTGTTTTGCTGCGTGCACACAGTGTACCACACACTCATTGGCTGTATGTTTAAATGGAAAGCAACCAATATGTTTTGTTTTTAAAATCAAGATATAAACAAATGTGTCGTCAAAAAATATGTAAAGCTGGAACTACATTGAGACGGCATATATCAATTTTTTTTAAATTCCATATGTTTCTCAGGTCCATATTTTCATTATCTTTTTCTGAAAAAATATTGACGATAAATGTTTTTATTAAATAAAAAAATTATTTTTATTGGAATTTATAAGGTTTGATTTGATTTTAATTTTCTACTATAACTACATATTGATAAGGCTATTTAGACTTTGCATTCAATTTATACTGAACTAATTAATTTACGAAAAAATTTTAATGTATTATAAATTTAAGGGAATGCCCGTTTTATCTCCGTATAAATAATATAAAATATCTCTCCTAATATTAGAACAATTGAAAAATACGTAAGGCATACAGTTGTAGGAAATCAAGTTTGCTACAATTCATCACCTTATCATTTTTGCTCTAGCTCTATTGTGTACAGAGATATTAAGGAATTTAATTTTCAATCTTAAACACATAAATTTAATTTTTGATTTTTCCATATGTTTCGTTGGGGAAATTAAATTTTTCCAAAGATTTTTATTTAAAGTATCAAAAATTCCGCGTTGAATGCAAAAAACCGCACCCTTCTAGCATTTCTGGAAGTGGAGCAACAAAGTTTTAAAAAATCGAGCACACTTCACAAGTGGTATGTTCTACATTCTAGTATAAATATAAAATATACGGACCAATCATAGAGCAGCATATTTCCTATATTAATTTATCAAAATAAAAAAGCAAAAGTTTTCCCATTTTCCGATATAAATTTCGTGATTTCATAATTTTCCCTGTGCCTTGGGTACTAGACCTAACTATATGCCAAATATCATCTTTAAAGGATATCTGGTGTAGGCCCTACGTTTTTATCCTGTCTAATGAAAATTGTGGGCGTACCGGCTATTTTACGGTTTTTGAACCGAAATAACTTTTTAACCGTTTATTTCGTAACGAAAAGCAAAAATTTGTTCTCTTATAATTCCCTAAATAGCTTATATTCGAAAAACCAGCACTGTAGCTCTTTTCGTTCAGGAGATATTTTGAGGTCAAATCGAGTCTGATATTTCCTGTAGTAATAGTACTGTAAGCGCGAAGGCAAAAACCCCTTAAACTCGGCCTGTCGCACTACCGTGCTCTACATAATATATTCAATTGCCTTTTTTTTCAAATAAAATTACTAAACAAATTACTAAATTTAAAGAAATTTTAACTTTTGCTATAATGTATTTTTTCAATTTTTAGCGAATTTGCTCCAAAGGAAATCCACTATTGTTTTTGTACCAAAGTTGTGGAAAATCATGTTTGCTACAATTAATTACCTTATTATTTTTCTCAAACCCTAATGTGTACGTAGAGATTTACAATTTTAAGTTTCAATATTAAATTGTAAATATTTCTGTAAATATTAGTGTAACAGAAAAAATGATAAGAAACAAAATAGAAAAATAATAAGGTAATTAGTTGTAGCAAACATGATTTTCCACAACTTTGGAGCAAATTCGCTAAAAATTGAAAAAATACATTATATTAAAGATTTCAATCTTAAGTATCTCTATATATATTACAGTTTTAGAAAAAACCTCGCGATGGATTATTTTGCATTTTTCAAATATTAAGAGAGATATTCTATACTTTGTGATTTCTTCTTTCTCTAAGCCTTAGTAACTTAACGCGAAGTGTTTGTAACTTAACGTGACGCGTAAGTTTTCTAACGCTTCACTAATCGCAAAGCGAAGGTCACTTATCGCCAAACAAAAGTAGTTTACTTTACAAAATCGTCTACTTTACGCATCGCGTTGGTTGCTTCACGCAAAGCGTGGCTAAATGCGAACGAAGCGCTTCTAAATGCAAAGCGTTAGTTACTTTTCGCGGAAGCGTTAACTTCATAACCCGAAATGTTAGTAACTTAATGCGTAGTGCTAGTCACTTTACGTGAAGCGTTGAGTAAAGCTTCGATTAATTATCGTTTCACGTTAACTAACGCAAAGCGTTGACAAACCGACGGTTCGCGTTGGCTTACTTATGCTTCGCGTTAACTTATGCTTCTCGTTAACTAGTGCTTCGTGATCACTATCTCTTCACTTTGAATAACTAACGCTCCGCGTTGACTTACTTGCGCTTCGCGTTGTCTCACTTACGCCTCGCGTTATATTAACGCTTCACGTTAATTAACGCTTCAGGTTAACTAACGTTTCGCGTTGACCAACACTTGACGTTGACTAACTGACGCATCGCGTTTACTAACGCTTCGCTTTGACTAACACTTAGCATTGACTAACGAACGGTACGCGTTGAATTACCAACGCTTCGCGTTTGCTATCACTTTATTTTGACTAACGGTTCGCGTCGACTAATGCTTTGGTATAACACACTAACGCTTCGCGTTGGCATAATTACGCTACGGGTTGACAAATGCTTCGCGTTAACTTACGCTTCGCGTTAACTAGTGCTTCGCGTTGAATAACTAATGCTTCGCGTTGAATAACTAATGCTTCTGGTTGACTTACTTACGCTTTGCTTTAGCTAACGCTTCATGTTTACTAACGCTTCACGTTAACTAACGCTTGGGATTAATTAACGCTTTACGTTAAATAACGCTTCGCGTTGATTAACTATGGCTTCACGTTGACTTACTTACGCTTACCGTCCACTTTAGCTTCGCGTTGAATAACTAACGCTTCGCGTGCGTTAACTAGTGCTTGGTGTTAACTGATGCTTCGCGTTGAATAACTAACACTTCGCGTGGACTTGCATACGCAACGTACTAACTAATGCTTCGCGTTATAAACTAGCGATCCCCGTTAGTTTACTAGTGCTTTATGTGCACTGACGCTTCGCGTTGACTAACGCTTTGCGAAGACAACACTTAAAATAAGCGTAAAATAACGCTTCGCGTTGATTAGCTAACGCTTCATGTTGACTTACTTACGCTTAGCGTCGTCGTACGCTTTGCTAACTAACTTACTTACACTACGTGCTAACTAACGCTTCGCATTGACTGGATTACGCTCCGCGTTAACTTACGCTTCACGTTAACTATTGTTTCGTGTTGACTGACGTTTCTCGTGGACTAACGCTTCGTTAAATCACTGATGCTTCACTTTGAATAACTACACGCTTCGCGTTATCTTAACGCATCGTGTTGACTCACTTACGCTTCTCGTTATCATAACGTTAACTAACGCTTCAGGTTAGATAACGCTTTAATATTATAAAAATCGCAAGAACATTAATATAAATTTTTTTAAACGCAAGAACATTTTTCCTGTTTCAATATTATTAACACAAAACAAACATTTACAAATAATTCACATTTTATAAACATTGACTTATCACTTACAAACAGTCGATAATTAATACTAATACCGATGTCGATTAATTAATAGTAATACCATTAATTATATTCAGTCTTTTTTAATTTTGATTGCGAAAAAAATCAAGACTAATAAAATAACGTTGAATAGCAATATAAGTTGATATTGCAATCATAATTAAATTTAATTCAACTTGACATTTAAAAAATTTAATATAATATTTTACGATAACTTTTAAGATACAAATTGTTGAAACATCTGCTTCAATAAGAGCCCAATTTGCGACTTGTAGTGCAACTTTTAATTTGTTAGCAGATGAGTGACAAAAAGAACATAATTTGCTACTCAGTGCACTTCAATTTGAGTCATAAAACTGGACCCTTATTTCCACTCGAAGTTCTTAAAAGGCTTAGTTTTATCGTTTTTCTTATTTAAACTAACAAAAAATATTTTTAAAAAAAAGTTTTTTTAAACGTTTTTATCTTTAGCCTCTGTAGCTTGAGTTTAGTAATAGTTTTTAGCAAAGATGTAATGTGTTCACTTCACTGACCTCTCTATAAACTGGACAGATTATCCGTATGGGTCTAAACGTGAAATTACGGCTCCAACTTAATGATAGTCAGCGCTGCCAAAACTAGCCAAAGTACTATAACTTTATGTTTGTAGTGTAAATACATGTGACAGCCACACAAACACTAACACACATGCTTATACACATACATCATTTGCCTCAAGCACTGACATCTATTCTCAACTAACTAACTATTTGTTTTTTTGGTTTTGTTACAATTTAATGATATTAATTTCATGATACTCGTCCAGCATATCTGGCATTCAAATTACACAAACCAGAACGCCTCAGCATCTAGAATCATCCAGGATGCAAAACTGAACTGGGATGATCATTTGGACTGGAGATAACCCAAGGCAAATAGTATCTTCTGGATGTGCAGAGAGCATTTGAACAGTCTTGGGGACTCCAACCTCACATGGTGTACTAGTTATTTACAATGATCGTAAAGCCAATGCTCACATTTAGCTGTGTAGTATGGTGGACAAGACCCTCTCTGACTGTAGCCAGGCAATAATTGGACCACCTGCCCAAAGTCGTATGCCTTAGTGTCACTGGAGTCATGCGAACAACTCCTACTGCTGCGCTGGGCGCGCTTCTAGGTATTCTGCCGATTCATTTAATGATTGAAGTGGAGGCCATGACAGCTGCCTATCGACTTAGGAGTTGCAGACATTGGCACTGTAGGACAAACACAGGTCATGCGAGTATCATGAACAGGTTGGAGACTGACTTCAGTTGTGGAAATGGCACAGGATTCCACTGTTCCGATTTATCGTTTTGACCGCAAATTTAGGGTAATCGTTCCTTACCGTGAGGAATGGGATCGAGATGTACCTAACTTTTCACCTCCTCCCGGACCACATCTTTACACGAATGGGTCAAGGGCCGGAGATTTATCTGGTGTGTGGGTTTATGGACCTAGGATAAAGGAATCGATTCCTTTTGGTCAATACGTGACGGTTTTTCAATCAGAAATCTTCGCCATGCTGAGAGGTTCCCAGATTTGTAACACGAAAGGTTACAGTGGGGCACATGTCAGCATCTTCTCAGATAGCTAGGCAGCATTTCGGGTCCTTGGGGCGTCAAGATTCCAATCGAGGATAGTCTATGAGTGCTTCGAAGAACTGAAACACTTGGTACTGAATAACACAGTTAGGCAGATTTGGGTACTGGATCACTCTAGCGTTAAAGGGGACGAAGTAGCGGACTCGTTGGCACGAGAGGGGTAATCTCAAACGCCCCTTTCACCTGAGCCTATCATTTCTATAGCAAGATGCTCCGTAATTTACCGAATCAAGTGGTGGCTGCGACCAGCTCATCTCGATTACTGAGATTTTGCGCAGGGCATGCGACAGGCAAAGTTGTGCATTAGCACAGCTAGGCCATTCGATGGTGCTCGGTTGAAACTCAATAGAATGCAGTTGAGAAGGGTGATGAGGCTCTTTACAAGACACTGTCGATTGAACTACCATAACTTGAGGATCTCCGATGATCCCACTTGCAGGGCCTGTATGTTATATGCCATAGTGTTATATGCCAGGACCATACATGTTATATGCATCTTCAGAAACCTGTAGGGTGTCAGGTACAGAATGTTTGGGCCTTCTGTGTGGCATCTGGCCTCGACAGAATCCTATAGCCTCATCTGCTTAAAATAGCACCTCTTACCCGGAGACGTGTCGTCTTCGGGTGACAGGTTGTTCTCAAGGAGGGTACAGAAGACCCCTTGGTTTAGGTGCTAGGAGCCCATTATTATTATTTATGATACTCGTCTCGCGTAGTTATAAATATAAATTTTTTAAATCCTAATGTTGTGGTACGTTCCACCGTACTATAATACGGTGATACCACCGGACTATAATTAATAAATAAAGTAGAGAATATTCTGTTTGAGTTTTGACAGTTGGACAAGGATTTTGCAAGAACATGTATTATAAATGATTGAATTATGTATTAAATTAAAGAATGTAATAAATTGTGTTAATATAATTAGATTGAGTTTATTAATGATAATTAATACAACATGGTGACAGCGGTGGGATAAAAGTATAAGAAAAATCATATTAAAAGTGACTATTAGTGAATGAATACAATCTTTATAAGTGAATGAAACGTGAACATAAACTTTTGAAAAAATCCTATGACTGAAAAAATAAATTATAAACTATTACAATGGTTTGCTTCGTATAACATTGCATCACCAGAACCTTTTGATTTTGGTAACCCACAAGAATGGCCAAAATCGAAAAGGCGTTTTCAAAGATTCAGGTTAGCATCTAAACTAAACGAGTGTTCAGAAGAAGAACAAATTAACTCATTAATATATTTAATGGGGGACAAAGAAGATGACATATTGGCACAATTTAACTTAACTGATGCCGAAAGGACAAAATTTGATATAACTCTGAATAAGTTGGATAATTATTTCGCGCCCAAAAGTAATGTGATTTTCGAACGTGCTAAGTTTAACAGTAGAATGTAAAAGATAGGCGAATCAGCAGCGGATTTTCTAACAGATTTACATAATCTTGCAGACAAATGTATGTATCAAAATTTAAAAAACGAACTAATACGCGACAGAATCGTTGTGAGCATAGTGGACAAAAAAGTAAGTGAACGAATGCAGTTGGACGAGTCATTAACAAATAGACACTGCAATTAAAATGGCTAAACAATCTGAAGACATTAAAAAGCAACAAGAAACACTAAGTTTAGCCTACTCTAGCAATGTAGATCGCGTCAAGTGGAATGTGTCGGAAAAAACTCAAGAAAAACATAAATATTACATGTTATCTCCATTCCACGAAAGGAATAAATGTCCAGCCAGAAACGCAGATTGTCGAAATTGCAACACCAAGGGCCATTTTGCTCGAGCTTGCCAAAAGGTTCGTCCAAAAAATGAGAAAAATAACACACAAAAATATAAGAGCAAGATCCAAGAAATCGAAAAAACTTCAGATCTAAATTTCGATTCTCAGTCGTCAGGTGGATCCATCTGCAATGTTCAAGCAAGCCAGAGTCAAAGTGACTAGACGGCATCAATTCGTATAGATTCGGGAAAAGTAATAAAATTTAAAATCGACACTCAAAAGGTGCGATCAACTGCTAACTACAGCTGACGGTTCAAAACTTAAATGTAGAGGCGTACAAACTGAACGATTGACTTATAGGAATAAATCTATATCACAAAAAGTGTTCTACATTGAGGGACTCCAACGTCCACTTCTGGGAAGAGAGGCAGTAGATCGATTACAGTTACTAAAACGGGTCAATGAGGTAAAAACATTAGACGAGATTTTCGCCAAATTTCCAAAACTTTTCAAAGGGTTTGGAAAAATCCCAGCCCCTTGTAAAATAACGTTGAAACCTGGCAGCATCCCTATGGCTATTACCGCTCCCCGATGAATCCCTATCCCCCTAAGAAGCGCAGTGAAAAATAAAATTCAAGAACTGCTAAACCTGGGTATCATAGAGAAAGTCACGGACCCTATAGATTGGTGCTCACCCATGGTAGTAGTCCCTAAAAAATCCAACAACAAAACTTACAATGTCAGAATCTGCGTGGATTTACGACATCTAAACTCTTGCGTACAACGAGAATACCACCCTATTCCTGACGTGACTTATACACTAAGTATGTTGGGGGAAGCCAAATATTTCTCGAAACTCGATGCAGAATCTGAATTTCATCAAATCGTTCAAGATGAATGGACGCGCCTAAACTTATAACGTCCGTGGAGTGGACTGTATGACTAAATTAACATTTGATTCTAAAACCTAATGATGGTTAAAAAACAATTATACAATTCAAGTCTCCTTCGGACTTACCTTGACTAGATTCTGCCGTTGTTCACTGGTGATATAGGATAAAACGGGAAAAAACGGATTATCGGTAAATCACCAATTGTCAGCTTGTAGATTTTATTACCGCCAAATTGGGTATGGTCCAAGTTCACTTTTATTTTTATAATTGTTTTTTCTAACTAAATGTTTTTTGAATCACTAATGCTTCGATACTAATCCTTTACTCACTATCTAAACTAACTGACAATAGATTGTACGAAAACAGTATGCATCCCAAACTAACTGGATGTTACTACTAACTAAAAATACAAAACCTATTAATTCTGTGCCCAATTCAAATTTTTGGTAAACACAAAATCAACAAGTCTGTAAACATATTTACAAAAAACTAATAAACTAACTAACTAAGACCCCTCTAGGGATCAGTTCGCTAAACAGGATCATTGAAACCTATTTTATCAATTTATTTGTTCAATAATATGAGTATACACCTCTGATATCAATTATCATAGGCGTCAACACAGCCCCCACTCAGAACGAAATTTTCTGATCCTACTCAGAAAAATACTTCTGAAACCGGCTAATAATATAGATATTATCAAATCAAATCCTGTATAATATGTAAGAACTTATTCCAATTAATATGTCTGCCTAAAATACTCAATTTCTGTATATTTTACCAAATAAAGATGTAGGAACGATAGACATTTAATAAGTCACAACATAATATACGTCTGCGAAACAATAAACCAGAGTAGTACGGACAATTCAATAATTTTGAATTTTGCACAAAAAAAAAATTAATTAATAAAATGGTGGTTATATAAAAAAAATAGATGAAAAACGCAAAATATTATTGTGATGGTAATGGACATAACCTCACAACTGGTCGTTTATACAGACCGGATTTAGTTTTTACCTCCACCACCCTGTATGTAAAAAATAAAATTAGAGTTTAATTTAAAAAAAAATTGGGTGTTTAGTTTTAAAAAAAAAGACTAAACACTTTATAGAAAATAATTGAATTATCAATCATTTTCATAAATATGAAATTAAGTTAATTTAGTAATTCCAATTAAAAGAGCTACTATGATGTATTTTTAAAAAAAAACAATGAAAACCAAATATACGGTACTTTAGAAAAAAAATCCAAAGCAGAGTATTGTATGTGGAATTATGAAAATTGGAAAACGATCGGTGCTAACGCCATACACGTAAATATAAAAAAAAATAACACGTTGAACCGAAAGTCTTTCAATAAAAGCTGGGCCCATTAAAAAGATAATATTGAGGTAGTAAGATCTTTACTATCCAGTAAGTGTCTAAGTTATCGACAAGTGATTCGAATCTGAAAAAAATAAAAAAGCACAAAAAAAAGAACAAAACGAAATATATGTTAAAATAAAATATATATTTGAAATAAATAATTTTTAATCTAATACGCTGATAGTACAACTATCCTTAAAACATTAACTTTGGTTGTACAAGTTATGAAAACAAAGATTACATGAATATGTGCTAAATTGAACTGTAGTAAAAGAAATATCGTATATATAAAAAAAAGACACTACAGTAAAAAAAAAATATGTTCAAATATGTCTGATTTGCAAAAATATAAATATGGATTACAAATTTAATTCAGATACATAGTTGTATATAAAAGAGACATTACGCTTCTGTAAAGAAAAAATACACGGCCAAAAAAAAACCAAGCGTATACAAACAATATAGTTATAAATTGAAAAAGTCAATGCATATTCACATAAAATATAAATTGTACAGCAAAAGTGTGTATAGAATGTGTATTGAATTGTTACAAGTTTGAGAGACCACAAGTTTCGGAATAGTGAATTAAATAAATTATACAAAAAAAAATATACTTAGATACAATCAGATAGAAACCATAAATTCGCCCATTCGATACTTCAGCACAATCCATAAAAAATATTCAATTTGTAAATTGAAGAAATAAAAATTTTAAATACCATCTGATTAATTCATGTGAATCAACTAATTTTAGTAACTGTCTTGAGACAAGTACTTTTAGTAATTGCTTTCTTTTTGTAACTCACTCCATGAGATTACTTTTGTAACTATTTTTTTTTTTTTTGTGACTCTACTGAGCCAACTAATTTTTGTAACTCCCAGAGAGAAATACTCTTTTCAACTGCTTTGAAATATGTGCAGAAATATCGAAGTAGGCTTGGATATACGCAAGTCATATCCAATCTAAGTAAATGTTTGTTGAAATTATGTAAATTCTCAACTAGCATAAACCAATAATTATATAAATTACTTTTTTTGAATAATAAAAATATGAAAAAATATCAATAATAAATTTTATACAGTGGAGTAGTAAAAAAAATTATTCTCCAACCCGAACAATGCCATCAATGCCGGGGAATAGTTTTTCAACTATGCCGACGGGCCAACGAAGGACAGGTATGTTATCTTGTTTAATGATAACAATGGTTCCCAGTTTGATAGGAGAACCAGAAACATTCCACTTTTGTCGTACTTGCAGTTGCGTCAAATAATCATTTTTCCAACGTTTCCAGAACCCTTGTACCAAGTGATCCAATAATCGTTTCCGATCGAGCAAATTTACCGGAGTGTTTGGGACACTTGATGAAGGTAATGCTTCTAATGCAGTCATGGTCAGAAAATGAGCTGGCGTTAAGGGTATGGGATCCGTTGGATCAGTACTCAACCAAGACAAAGGTCTCGAATTTAATAATGCCTCTATTTGAACTAATACCGTATTTAGTTCCTCATACGACAGAATTTGATCCCCAACAGTCTTGTACAAATGGGTCTTAACACATTTTATTTGTGATCCCCAGACTCCCGAAAAATGTGGACTTAATGGAGGTTGGAATTTCCAGGTAATTTTCCTGTGAGCTAACTCATTAACCCATTTTTTCTCGAATTCATCGGAATTCAATAATTTGTATAAATTATCTAATTCATTTTTTGCTCCAATGAAATTCGTACCATTATCGGAATATACCACTGAGCACGCACCCCTTCTGGACAAAAAGCGCTTGAATGCAGCCAAAAATAGATCGGTTGATAAATCCGACACAAGTTCCAAATGGAGGGCTTTGGTACATAGGCATATAAATAAACATAAATATGCCTTTTGGCTCTTTACTCCACGATTTCGACTCATGGTAATGAAAAATGGTCCTGCAAAATCGATTCCAACATGCAAAAAGGATTTAGAAGCTTCTGCAACTCGAACCGAAGGTAAATCCGCCATTTTGGGAAAAATGGATTTCGGATTTAATTTGAAACAATGATTGCATTTTTTCAAGTTATGCCTAATTGTATTACGGGCGCCAAGTATCCAATATTTTTGGCGTAATATGGATGAAACCAACGATGGTCCATCTCTTTTAGGTAGGAGTAGTGGGTGCTTCTGCTCAAAACTAATATCAGCGTTTTTTAGCCGCCCACCTACTCGTAGCATCCCATCGTGCAAAAAAAGGCTAAGTGGTCGTAAATTTGCAGTAGGCAAACTACCCTTTTTCAACGATCGAATATCTTCTACAAAATGGTGATTTTGAACCACCCTAACTAAAGCTAATTCTGCCCGAACCAAATCCGAAGCACTAATACTTCCCGATATTAACAGATATTTGATTAGTTCGCGTAACCGTTCTAATATAAATCATAGCGCCATAGGAATCCAAACATGCGTCACAAAATCCGATCAACTCTACCGGTAAATCTTTAACCGCCCCAAAATGACGAGGAATTTTAAATGTTTCTAAACATTTTAAATCGATTTGGAAATTTTCCCAAAATGTACAAATCTCCTTATCAGGAGCCTCGTCCCAATCCAATTTTAAAATCCATAATTTTATTAATAGCGTTACGGGTGCTAGTATACCTAACGGATCTAATAATCTAGCGACTGTCGAAAGTACATTACGTTTAGTGCAGGGTCTAAGTTCGGCATTGATACTAAAAGAGAAAACATCTGAATGAGGGTACCACTGCATACCCAATATGTTCAGGCTGTCCGAATCAAAGGACACTATTTTTGGTGAACGACCCTTTTCAGGCACGAAAGAAAATAATTCTTGAGAATTTGTCGCCCATTTTGTTAATTCAAATTGGGCCGATGCAAATAGCTGAATGAGCTGCGAATATAATTCCGTAGCTTCCTTGGCTGAATTGACACTTGTGACTAAGTCGTCCATGAAGAAATCCCGTTGAACAATTGGCGAAGCTAACGGGTATTTGTCGGCTTCATCTAACGCCAATTGTTTTAACGTTCTCAAAGCTAAAAATGGCGAACTCTTTACACCAAAACTAATGGTGTCTAACGAATATACCGAAACTTCGTCGGTTTTAGAGTGTAACGTTTCGCTTTTCTTTGCTTGTATTTTATTGCTGTTTTATTTATTTTTTTTATATTAATTTAAGTTAAATAAAACAGTGCCACTGAAACATATAATTATGTGGTACTGAACCATTAATAATTTGACAGTTCTGTTAGTGTTCAACTGAGCCCTCTATTGCTTCGTACAATATGATCAGTGTGCTTAGAAAAAAAAGTGACGTCCTTCGCTATCCGTACGAAATTAATTAACTTGACTGGATAAGCGGCTATAATTGTGAATATTGTGTAAAGTGTTTAATGAGTGTGTCTGTGGATTGGATGAAAACAAAGATTACATGAATATGTGCTAAATTGAACTGTAGTAAAAGAAATATCGTATATATAAAAAAAAGACACTACAGTAAAAAAAAAATATGTTCAAATATGTCTGATTTGCAAAAATATAAATATGGATTACAAATTTAATTCAGATACATAGTTGTATATAAAAGAGACATTACGCTTCTGTAAAGAAAAAATACACGGCCAAAAAAAAACCAAGCGTATATAAACAATATAGTTATAAATTGAAAAAGTCAATGCATATTCACATAAAATATAAATTGTACAGCAAAAGTGTGTATAGAATGTGTATTGAATTGTTACAAGTTTGAGAGACCACAAGTTTCGGAATAGTGAATTAAATAAATTATACAAAAAAAAATATACTTAGATACAATCAGATAGAAACCATAAATTCGCCCATTCGATACTTCAGCACAATCCATAAAAAATATTCAATTTGTAAATTGAAGAAATAAAAATTTTAAATACCATCTGATTAATTCATGTGAATCAACTAATTTTAGTAACTGTCTTGAGACAAGTACTTTTAGTAATTGCTTTCTTTTTGTAACTCACTCCATGAGATTACTTTTGTAACTATTTTTTTTTTTTTGTGACTACTGAGCCAACTAATTTTTGTAACTCCCAGAGAGAAATACTCTTTTCAACTGCTTTGAAATATGTGCAGAAATATCGAAGTAGGCTTGGATATACGCAAGTCATATCCAATCTAAGTAAATGTTTGTTGAAATTATGTAAATTCTCAACTAGCATAAACCAATAATTATATAAATTACTTTTTTTGAATAATAAAAATATGAAAAAATATCAATAATAAATTTTATACAGTGGAGTAGTAAAAAAAATTATTCTCCACTCCAGGGGGCCAAAAAAATTAGCGACATGCTAATTGAAAAATATTAAAGCAAGAATGACATGAATAGATGAATAAAAAATCTTACAAATGTGGATTAGACGTGAAGATTTAAATACATTTAGATGTTTAATTAGGATGCAGTAACATTACCATTCCCTTGATATCCTCTGAGATAGTATGGCCGAATGTTGTATATCGACATGCCGAAGGTTTTCTTATTAGATTTTGGAGCTTTTAGCCTAACTGAAGTTGGTGTAGTGAACTTTATTATCTTGTACGGTCCATTGAATTTTGAAGCGAATTTAGGTGCGATATTCTTGTTCATATTCGGGGCCAAGTTTTTAACCATGACCAATTGACCCACTTTATATTTAGACAGCGTTGGTTTATTTAAAGTTTGGTTGACTCGTTGTTGGTGAGCAATCTTTAACGCATCTTGTATATGTGCTTGTGATGGTTTAGCAGAACTCGTGATTAACTCAGTTAATTCGTTTATAATCACAAACGGCGTCATTAACTTTCTACCAAAATAAACTTCAGCTGGTGTTGAGTCGATTGTACTTTTGTAGGAGTTGTTGTAATTGAAAATTACAAAACTCAAAAATTTTGACCAATTTTTATGGTCTACAGAATATTCTTTGAGAATGCATCCTAAATTATATTTTATCTGTCGATTGAGGCACTCGCTCTTGTTCGAAGATGGTGTATAGCTTGAACAGTAGGCAGCTCTAATACCATTATTAAATAAGAAGGTTTTCCACTTGATCGACGCAAAGGCTGGTCCGTTGTCGGCTACAACAACCGTCGGATATCCGTTTTGCAGGAAAATCTTCTGTATCAGTGAAATGGCAACGTCACTGGTCTGCCTTTTACATGGAAAGGCGAAAGCAAATTTTGAAAATCCATCTACAATAGAAAAAATATATTTAAAACCTTCACTTGATCTAATAATAGGACCGATAAAGTCGACGTACAAAGTATGTAGGGTATACTCCGGCACGGAACTACTCAACTGAACCTTATCGTTACGTGTATATGGCCTTATAGCCTGGCACACTTTACAGGTTCTGACATAGTCCCTTACTTTTGCATAGAGGTTTTTGTAGTAAAATATTTTACTAATTTCACGGAATGTTTTAATTACTGAATTATGCGCAGCATACTTGGAATCATGATAATATCGAAGAACGTAATCGAGTAAATTATCTGGTAAAAATATACGTTTAAGTCGATTCCTTCCGACGAACTTATAAATTAACCCATCCTTTATGCAAAAATTAGGGACATTCATCTGAGCCTTAAGGTTTTGATAAATGATTTTACATTCGGGAGAGTTACGTTGCTCGCTTTTAACAGAAAGGTAATCAAAATTTGTATTAGCTAAAACGTTAATAAAGTTCAGTTGCGCATTGTTCCTGATTTCTTCATTCACCGATTCTAAGTCAGTTTGATCCAAAGTATTGGTTATCTTTTTTAAAAGGTTTGCATAACCTGGATCATTGCTATGCAACTCTTTAACTTTAATGAAATTTTTGCCTGAATCTTGATATGAATCAGAAAATTTGTTCACTATTAAATGGTCAGTTTCGTATAACCTAGATAGAAAATCGGCCATATTGTTCAATTTGCCCTTAATATGTTCCGGGGTAAAGTCATATCTCGAAATTTTAAGGATCCACCTAGATAATTTATTAAATTTATTGGGGGTATTAAAAATCCACAATAACGACCTGCAGTCAGTCTGTAGAGTAAACTTGCGGTCGGTTAAAAAATCTTTAAATTTATCTAGGGCCGTTACTACTGCGAGAAGTTCTAATTCATGACTGTTATATTTTAATTCGGCTGGATTCAATTTTCGAGAACAGTACATAATGGGGTGCAAACCGTCATCATACTTTTGAAGTAATACCGCGCCCAGACCTGTAGCTGATCCGTCAGTTTGTAGCACAAAAGGTTTGTCAAAATTAGGAAATTTTAAGACAGGCGCACTTACTAAAAATTTTTTTAAAGTAGAGATTGCATCAAGATGAACCTTAGTAATTTTGAACCTAACACCTTTCTTTTTTAAATCGTTTAACGGAGCTACAATCTGACTGAACATGGGAATATAGCGGGAGTAAAAAGCCGCAGCCCCAACTAGACGCATAACTTCTTTGACGTTTTTTGGAGTTGGCATGTCATTGATTGCTTGCACCTTAATAGGGTCTATAAAGCGTCCCTCAGCGGATATTACGCTACCCAACAAACGTACCCTCGACATACAAAATCGAGCCTTAGAAGGATTAATAGTGATACCGATAGACTTTATTTTAGTGAACAAGAGATTCAGGTGATTCAAATGTGATTCAATGTCGGGCGAATGTACAATTAAATCGTCATAATAAATAAGAAGAAATTTATGACGAAATTCTGCGAGACTGGAATTTAAAAAACGAGCCAATGATTGACTAGCCACCTTTAGCCCGAAAGGCATGGTATTGTACTCAAACAGACCATATTGTGTGACGATCGCGGTGACATGTTTCGAGTCATCTGATAATTTTATCTGATGAAAACTGGATTTCATGTCGAGGAGTGTAAACACTTTCGAATTACCTAAGCTAGCGAAAATATGAGCCATACTGGCTGAACTCATCGGATCAAACTCTATATGTTTGTTAACAAACCTATAGTCAGCGACTAACCGATAAGAATCGTCTTTCTTTTTAACAAAGAAGACGGGTGAGCTATAATTAGAGTTCGAAGGAGAAAGTACCCCTTGTGTAACAAGCTCTTGAACATGCTCGTCCAAAAGTTTGGCTTTATCGGGTGCCAGATAGTAAGGAGCTTTACAAACCGGAATGTTATCGATTAACTTAATTTTATATTCAAAACCCTTGGCAAGACCAGGAATGTCAGAAAAAATCGATTTAAAGTTTTGAAGAAGTGTTTGCAACACTTTGGTTTGTTTGCTATTAAGATTTACTTTCGCTTCGACAATGGTATTAATAATTCGATTATTATTACAAAAACCCGAAAACGGTATTTCAACATTAGGATGAAAATAAAATTTGATCGTCGACTTAAAGAAGTCCAAAATGATGTTGCAATTTTTAAGTGTGGCAACACCTAAAATTACCTCAAACGGTAATGAATCTACTATAAAAAAAGTTTGAGTCCATGAAAAATTAGCCAATTTAAAATGAAGTTTCGCAGTTAAATTACATTTTAAAAAATTATTTCCCGGCAAAGAAATAGTTTTATCAATTGATTCGGTGACGATGTTTCTATTGTTAGCTTTTAACTTGTTAAAAGTCGCAGTTTTAATAGCATTAACAGTAGCACCGGAATCAAAAAGTGTTAATAGAGGATAACCTTGAATGAAAATGGTTTGTAGAGGTAAAATAGTATAATTTAAAATAACATCATTAATAAGAAACTTGGGGTCTATTGCGAGTTTTTTGGAACCGTAGTACTAACATTTATATTATCCTTCTTTCTTTTAAAACAATATTTAAAATTGTGATTAGTACCTTTACAGAAGGTACAAAAAAATTTAGAGTCATTATGCGTATTTTGAATTGAAGTAACGTTTACACTGACGGGTGTTGTAGTTATTCGCGCTTGAATTTCCTCAATTTTAGTGATTAGTTGATACAAATCTTTATAAGTATCGGGAATTTGATATAAACCAAGAATAGATAGTACAGAATTATTGGCATGAGCAAAAATAATTTGTATGATTTCGGATTCAGATGAATCATTAAGTAGGATGTTCGCGAATTTTATTATTGAAGGAACAAATGTCGAAAATTTTTCAGTGTCAGGTTGATTTCGCCGGACCAATCTATCAATTAATATCTGTTTAGTCAAAGGTGGAATATAAACTTGTAATAAATTATGTTTAATATTTTGCCAAGACAAAGAGTCAGCCAAACAAGTAGACCAAAATGTTTGTGCGTTCGAAGCACACCTATTGATTAAAGATTTCAAAAGAACGTGTATAGGTAAAAAATTAATATCAACTAAATGTTGAGTATCGACAATAAACTGTATAATATTTTCTGGAACAGAAATGTCCAGAATAGTGATTTTATTTATAAAGGAATCTATACTCGGCTTTGCAAAAAAACTAAAATTTGAAGTTAATTGATTTGAACCAGTGTTATTATTTGATAGAGTAGTTGTTATTGTTGCCAAGGCACCGGTAATGCTACTTATCTGCTTGCTTTGCTGTTGTATTTGTTGCTGTACATCCGAAACGTGCAGCACTGACGCATGGAACTGTTGAGCTGTAGTCTGCATCTGCGTAGTTATAGCCGCTAAGTTAACTGCTGATACTTGATGAGGCGTGATGAATAAGTCATCTGGTGCAGCTGGAGGATCGTCATCTCCTGGGGTACCTGGTGTATTACGAGTTGTTCTCGGCATAATGAAAATTTAAACCACAAACAAAATAGAAGAAAGAGAAAAAAAATTAGTACTAAGTTAAATATAATTATAGAATTAAAGAAAATGTAAAAGATATAAATGTATAAATATAAAGAAAAAATTATAATCATTTCAACTTTCAAAAAGAATTTCAGAATCACAAGTCGAGCTTTGTGAAAACTATCGAAAACAAAAGACACATATGGATATTTGCTCTGCTTCCATATGTGTATGTAAAAAATAAAATTAGAGTTTAATTTAAAAAAAAATTGGGTGTTTAGTTTTAAAAAAAAAGACTAAACACTTTATAGAAAATAATTGAATTATCAATCATTTTCATAAATATGAAATTAAGTTAATTTAGTAATTCCAATTAAAAGAGCTACTATGATGTATTTTAAAAAAAAAACAATGAAAACCAAATATACGGTACTTTAGAAAAAAAATCCAAAGCAGAGTATTGTATGTGGAATTATGAAAATTGGAAAACGATCGGTGCTAACGCCATACACGTAAATATAAAAAAAAATAACACGTTGAACCGAAAGTCTTTCAATAAAAGCTGGGCCCATTAAAAAGATAATATTGAGGTAGTAAGATCTTTACTATCCAGTAAGTGTCTAAGTTATCGACAAGTGATTCGAATCTGAAAAAAATAAAAAAGCACAAAAAAAAGAACAAAACGAAATATATGTTAAAATAAAATATATATTTGAAATAAATAATTTTTAATCTAATACGCTGATAGTACAACTATCCTTAAAACATTAACTTTGGTTGTACAAGTTATGAAAACAAAGATTACATGAATATGTTCTAAATTGAACTGTAGTAAAAGAAATATCGTATATATAAAAAAAAGACACTACAGTAAAAAAAAAATATGTTCAAATATGTCTGATTTGCAAAAATATAAATATGGATTACAAATTTAATTCAGATACATAGTTGTATATAAAAGAGACATTACGCTTCTGTAAAGAAAAAATACACGGCCAAAAAAAAACCAAGCGTATACAAACAATATAGTTATAAATTGAAAAAGTCAATGCATATTCACATAAAATATAAATTGTACAGCAAAAGTGTGTATAGAATGTGTATTGAATTGTTACAAGTTTGAGAGACCACAAGTTTCGGAATAGTGAATTAAATAAATTATACAAAAAAAAATATACTTAGATACAATCAGATAGAAACCATAAATTCGCCCATTCGATACTTCAGCACAATCCATAAAAAATATTCAATTTGTAAATTGAAGAAATAAAAATTTTAAATACCATCTGATTAATTCATGTGAATCAACTAATTTTAGTAACTGTCTTGAGACAAGTACTTTTAGTAATTGCTTTCTTTTTGTAACTCACTCCATGAGATTACTTTTGTAACTATTTTTTTTTTTTTTGTGACTCTACTGAGCCAACTAATTTTTGTAACTCCCAGAGAGAAATACTCTTTTCAACTGCTTTGAAATATGTGCAGAAATATCGAAGTAGGCTTGGATATACGCAAGTCATATCCAATCTAAGTAAATGTTTGTTGAAATTATGTAAATTCTCAACTAGCATAAACCAATAATTATATAAATTACTTTTTTTGAATAATAAAAATATGAAAAAATATCAATAATAAATTTTATACAGTGGAGTAGTAAAAAAAATTATTCTCCAACCCGAACAATGCCATCAATGCCGGGGAATAGTTTTTCAACTATGCCGACGGGCCAACGAAGGACAGGTATGTTATCTTGTTTAATGATAACAATGGTTCCCAGTTTGATAGGAGAACCAGAAACATTCCACTTTTGTCGTACTTGCAGTTGCGTCAAATAATCATTTTTCCAACGTTTCCAGAACCCTTGTACCAAGTGATCCAATAATCGTTTCCGATCGAGCAAATTTACCGGAGTGTTTGGGACACTTGATGAAGGTAATGCTTCTAATGCAGTCATGGTCAGAAAATGAGCTGGCGTTAAGGGTATGGGATCCGTTGGATCAGTACTCAACCAAGACAAAGGTCTCGAATTTAATAATGCCTCTATTTGAACTAATACCGTATTTAGTTCCTCATACGACAGAATTTGATCCCCAACAGTCTTGTACAAATGGGTCTTAACACATTTTATTTGTGATCCCCAGACTCCCGAAAAATGTGGACTTAATGGAGGTTGGAATTTCCAGGTAATTTTCCTGTGAGCTAACTCATTAACCCATTTTTTCTCGAATTCATCGGAATTCAATAATTTGTATAAATTATCTAATTCATTTTTTGCTCCAATGAAATTCGTACCATTATCGGAATATACCACTGAGCACGCACCCCTTCTGGACAAAAAGCGCTTGAATGCAGCCAAAAATAGATCGGTTGATAAATCCGACACAAGTTCCAAATGGAGGGCTTTGGTACATAGGCATATAAATAAACATAAATATGCCTTTTGGCTCTTTACTCCACGATTTCGACTCATGGTAATGAAAAATGGTCCTGCAAAATCGATTCCAACATGCAAAAAGGATTTAGAAGCTTCTGCAACTCGAACCGAAGGTAAATCCGCCATTTTGGGAAAAATGGATTTCGGATTTAATTTGAAACAATGATTGCATTTTTTCAAGTTATGCCTAATTGTATTACGGGCGCCAAGTATCCAATATTTTTGGCGTAATATGGATGAAACCAACGATGGTCCATCTCTTTTAGGTAGGAGTAGTGGGTGCTTCTGCTCAAAACTAATATCAGCGTTTTTTAGCCGCCCACCTACTCGTAGCATCCCATCGTGCAAAAAAAGGCTAAGTGGTCGTAAATTTGCAGTAGGCAAACTACCCTTTTTCAACGATCGAATATCTTCTACAAAATGGTGATTTTGAACCACCCTAACTAAAGCTAATTCTGCCCGAACCAAATCCGAAGCACTAATACTTCCCGATATTAACAGATATTTGATTAGTTCGCGTAACCGTTCTAATATAAATCATAGCGCCATAGGAATCCAAACATGCGTCACAAAATCCGATCAACTCTACCGGTAAATCTTTAACCGCCCCAAAATGACGAGGAATTTTAAATGTTTCTAAACATTTTAAATCGATTTGGAAATTTTCCCAAAATGTACAAATCTCCTTATCAGGAGCCTCGTCCCAATCCAATTTTAAAATCCATAATTTTATTAATAGCGTTACGGGTGCTAGTATACCTAACGGATCTAATAATCTAGCGACTGTCGAAAGTACATTACGTTTAGTGCAGGGTCTAAGTTCGGCATTGATACTAAAAGAGAAAACATCTGAATGAGGGTACCACTGCATACCCAATATGTTCAGGCTGTCCGAATCAAAGGACACTATTTTTGGTGAACGACCCTTTTCAGGCACGAAAGAAAATAATTCTTGAGAATTTGTCGCCCATTTTGTTAATTCAAATTGGGCCGATGCAAATAGCTGAATGAGCTGCGAATATAATTCCGTAGCTTCCTTGGCTGAATTGACACTTGTGACTAAGTCGTCCATGAAGAAATCCCGTTGAACAATTGGCGAAGCTAACGGGTATTTGTCGGCTTCATCTAACGCCAATTGTTTTAACGTTCTCAAAGCTAAAAATGGCGAACTCTTTACACCAAAACTAATGGTGTCTAACGAATATACCGAAACTTCGTCGGTTTTAGAGTGTAACGTTTCGCTTTTCTTTGCTTGTATTTTATTGCTGTTTTATTTATTTTTTTTATATTAATTTAAGTTAAATAAAACAGTGCCACTGAAACATATAATTATGTGGTACTGAACCATTAATAATTTGACAGTTCTGTTAGTGTTCAACTGAGCCCTCTATTGCTTCGTACAATATGATCAGTGTGCTTAGAAAAAAAAGTGACGTCCTTCGCTATCCGTACGAAATTAATTAACTTGACTGGATAAGCGGCTATAATTGTGAATATTGTGTAAAGTGTTTAATGAGTGTGTCTGTGGATTGACTATTCCTCAAGATATGCCCGAATTCCGTGGATAGTCTAATGGTGTCGATAGGCGTGGGCTTATTGACACGTAAGTGGACTAATTTGAATTTGACAGTTAATTAACCGACAAATTCAACAATCATATTCAATCGTGAAATATCCAGACTGTAAAATAAAATGTTTGAAAAGAAAATAACCTGAATAAATAAAATGTATGAATTAAAAAAAATGTATTTATTGAATAAAATAAACGAAATAATATGGGATATGAAATATAAAATAAAATAAATAATGATTCTTGTTTTATTTTACAATCTAAATTTCTTAAATATAATTGTTCTTGTAATCAACTTACGATGCCAAGTTAGTTATTCCACGTGGAGTCCAGTATTCGTAGAATGTTCTCGCAATTCATGCAAACAGCATACAATTAATTATATTATCCAAATTGTATTTGAATTTGTTAATTCCAATCGTAGATTTGATGAAATTGTTTTAATATTCAAATGTTGAAATTTGTTATAATAGTAATTGCTGTTGTCGGCTCGAATGTCTCGTACGAAGTGAAGTTGTTTATGCCTTTCCGTATGGCGTATGGTTATTTTGGTTGTTATTGCCCGCGATTTTTGTTGTTGTAACTTGGTGCAATTAATTACCCTAGAATATGTTTGTATCTAGTGATTTTAGTTATTTTGTTGAAATAATTAATTACACCATCGTTACATTCTCCCTCGCACGGGGAAAAAAAAAATGGAAATATTTTTTTTTTCTAGGTATCTAGACGACGGTAAAAGGGCCGCAAGTGTGTGATGTGTGCTTTTGTTGTTTTTTTCGTTCCCTGTTCTTTTAATACGGCTGTCACTGGAGATGAAAATTTCGTTATTATTTTGGGATTTGACCATTTTTCTTTAAATTTCGATGACTTTTCTCGATTTTGATTTGGAGCGAAAATTTTTTGAAGAACCAGCTGCCCAACTTTAAAATTATGTTGATTCGGCTGGTTTTTATTGTAATGTCGCCTTCGAATTTGTTGTGCCTTTTCTAAATTTTCCATCACCTGTTCCTTTGTTGGTATTTCGTCCGGATTTAAAATATTTACCAGGTCCCATTGCAGGTCCAGTGGGTTTTTTAATTGGCGTTTTAGGAATACTTCGGCCGGCGAAGCATTTAATGCTGTGTGGTGAGCTGCGTTATAGGCGTAGGTAACAGCATTTACAAAGGTATCCCATGTGTTGTGTTTTTTTGAATATTGTTTCAACAATGTGCCTATTCCATACTTTATATTTTTAATAGCCCTTTCAGCTGGATTGGACGAAGGGTGATATGGAGATGTGGTGACAGGTTTTATGCCCCATTTCAATGCTGATTGTTTCATGAGTTTTCCAGTGAAATTTCTAGCGTTGTCAGATATTAAAAATTTTGGTGGTCCGTAACGTTTCCATAGATTTTCTAAAGATGCCACCGTGTAATTTGCTGTTGCTCTTGGAAGTGGAATTGCTTCCAACCATTTTGAAAATCCATCCAAAATTACCAAACAGAAACGTTTTTTGTTTTTTGATAATGTTAATGGTCCCACAAAATCGATGTATACGTGAGACCATACGTCATCGGGTATTTTGGATGCCATTTGTGCTCCGGTTTTTTTGTTGTATTCTTTTTGTTGCCGACAAATTTTACACGTCTGCACGTAGTCTGTCACGTCTTTATAAATAGTTGGCCACCAAAATCTTTTTGTTATGTGGCGATATGTTTTTGTTTTTCCTCCATGAGCTGCCAATTCTAGGTCATGGAAGTAGTATAGTACCATTTGTCGAATTTTCTCCGGCACGTATACACGACGTAATCTATTTTTACCAACTCTCCTACATAAAATACCTTGGTTATTATCAAAGTTTTTTGCATCTATTCCGTTTTTAATGTCGCGAATGATGCCTTGACAATATGTATCTTCTTTTTGATGTTTGGCAATATCTATAAAAGACAATGGGATGTTAGTTAGATTATTTAATTGTGTATACGATACCGTTTTTGTTGATGGTACTTCTGTGATGTCTAAACATTCGTTGTTAAACATTCTTGAAAGCGCGTCCGATATGTCATTTGAAATACCATCGATATGTTGAATTTCAAAATCGTATTCGGCTAATTTTAAAATCCATCTTCCAACTTTTCCGAGCTGTTTGGGATGATTGTACATATACGTTAGAGCAGCGTTATCTGTTTGTAAAATGAAGCGTTTTCCCAATAGGTAGTCCCTAAATTTTTCTAAAGCCCAAACAATGGCCAATGCCTCCCGTTCGTACGTACTTGTTCGTTGCTCTGGTGGTGTTAATTTACGACTTGCAAAAGAAATAGGATGTAGCCCGTCATCGTGATGTTGTAGAATCGTGGCCCCAAGGCCTATATCGCTTGCATCTGTACGTAATATAAACGTTTTATTAAAATCAGGGTACCTAAGTATTGGAGGGGATGTCAACGCTGCTTTGATTTTGTTGATTGCTGCTAGCTCAAGATCTGTTATTTTAAATTTCCTACCCTTTTTCTTCAATTCTTGAAGAGGAGCGATTATTTGCGCCATGTTCGGTACAAATTTTCGAAGATATGATACCAACCCCAAAAATGATCTGAGTTGCTTAATATTTTTAGGTGTATCCATGTCTCGTATAGCCGATGTTTTCTCAGGATCTACTTGTACTCCGTCTTTTGAAATGATATGTCCTAGGAATTTTAATGAAGTCATACCAAATTTTGATTTGTTGGGATTTGCTGTGATTCCGTTGTATCTAAGACGTTTTAATACTTCTTTAATGTGTTTGATATGCTCTTCCATTGATCTTGAATGAATGAGAATATCATCAAAATATGGAATAACGAATTTGTAGCGTAAATCTCCAAATATATCCGTAATAATTCGATTCAATGACTGACAGCTCACAGCTAAACCAAATGGAACGTAATTGAATGAAAATTGTCCTTGAGGAACGGTGAAAGCTGTGATTGGTTTGGATTCACGTGTCAATGGAATTTGATAGAATGAGCTTTTTAAATCAATTACTGAATATATTTGAGAGCCCTGCAAACCTTGAAATACATCTTCGCTTCGAGGAGTTGGGAAACTGTCAAACTCAATGTGTTTGTTGAGGTGTCGATAATCTACACATAAACGATTAGTTCCATCTTTCTTTTTTATTAAAAAAGCTGGAGCTGCGTAGGGGGATATACATTTTTCTATTATCCCTTCATCCATGAGAGCTTTGATATGATCGTCCATTTCTTTCGCCTTTATTGGGTTCAAAGGGTTCATTTTGTCGAACTGGAATTTGATCTAAAAGGTTAATTGAATATTTATAATATTTCACTTTACCTATTCGATCTGTGAGGACATCTTGATATTCTTTCAGGACTGATTGAATATCTTGCTTTTCTTTGGGTGACATCGCGGCTTGTTTTTCAAGTATCATGGTTATATTTAGATCATCGTTTTTATTTTCATTGAATGGAATAGCGAGAAAATTATCAAAAGAAAATTGTATTTCGCTGTGACCAAAAATTCTATTTTCCATGACAGATGTCGTATTTTCATATATGCTAGTACTGTTTGACGAATGTACACCGTGTTTCCATCTGCCATTTGAACAGTTTTTTGATTTTTAATTATCTTAACTCCTGGTTGTTTTTGTAGCTGCGAAATAAACTTTCTATGAATAAAGTTTGCGTTTGATCCTGAGTCTAAAAGAGTATTTAAAATAACAGATTTGATTTTAATGTTTATGATTGGAAGATTTATTTTTGGAACGATAGTTTTATTATCATTATAATATAATCGGACGCGCTTTTTTAGTTTTTTTGTATTTCGACGTTTTAAAACTCGACATTCGCTTGAATCATGTGTGGCACTTTTATGATAAGAACAGTATTTATTTGTTCTCTGTGCAGTATTTTCCAAACGAATGTTGTTTGTGGGTTGTGGGTAATTATTGACCTGATGACTATGAGGGAGTTGTGTTTCATTTTCATACTGTTCGCCATGATGTTGCAGTATTTGAGCCGTTTGTGCTGCTTCCGAAAGTTCTTGAAGCGTTTTAGGAATAGGAATAACATGTAGGTATTTAAATGTATCCTTATTCACATTTGACCATATCAAATATGTCAGTTCCGAATCAGATATTTCGTAGTTGAGTGACTTCGTTTTTCTTGAAATATCATCTATGTAAGATGTTAAAGACTCGCCCTCACGTTGTTTCCTTTTAATCAATTTTGTGATTTGGTTTTCATAAATATGCCTCGGAAAAAAATATTTAATTACGCCATCTTTCATTGTGTTCCAATTTTCATGCAATGTGTATTTATTCAACCAGTACGTCCTTAGTCGAGCAGCTGTCTTTATTAATAAAAATTTAAGAAATTGTTTTTGATTTAAGAGCTCGAGTTCTACAGCGTCATCTACCTCCGTGATGAAATCTACAATTTTGTCAGGATTAGTGGCATCACATACCTGTATTCTATCGGTGATTTCATTATGGTTTAATTTGATTTCCATTGTAGATGGTGTCGGAGTACTCATTATCTGTAACATTTGTGCTTGTAACGCTCTTATTGCGTGAAAATTGGCAACTGCTACTTCCATTGCAGGGGTTAATGGCTGTTGATCTGGGATATGCATGGTTTGGGGAGTTTTAAGTTGATCGGCTTGTCTTGGCGAATGAAATTCTTGATCATCCTCGTTATCCGTATTATTTTTGGACTGGCTGCGAGTTTGCATCTTGCTGGTTCCACATTCTTTATCACTCATTATGAATCGATAAAATATTGATGTTGACTGTAGATCGAATTATTTGTTGCTCTGCTACATGTAACGTTTCGCTTTTCTTTGCTTGTATTTTATTGCTGTTTTATTTATTTTTTTTATATTAATTTAAGTTAAATAAAACAGTGCCACTGAAACATATAATTATGTGGTACTGAACCATTAATAATTTGACAGTTCTGTTAGTGTTCAACTGAGCCCTCTATTGCTTCGTACAATATGATCAGTGTGCTTAGAAAAAAAAGTGACGTCCTTCGCTATCCGTACGAAATTAATTAACTTGACTGGATAAGCGGCTATAATTGTGAATATTGTGTAAAGTGTTTAATGAGTGTGTCTGTGGATTGACTATTCCTCAAGATATGCCCGAATTCCGTGGATAGTCTAATGGTGTCGATAGGCGTGGGCTTATTGACACGTAAGTGGACTAATTTGAATTTGACAGTTAATTAACCGACAAATTCAACAATCATATTCAATCGTGAAATATCCAGACTGTAAAATAAAATGTTTGAAAAGAAAATAACCTGAATAAATAAAATGTATGAATTAAAAAAAATGTATTTATTGAATAAAATAAACGAAATAATATGGGATATGAAATATAAAATAAAATAAATAATGATTCTTGTTTTATTTTACAATCTAAATTTCTTAAATATAATTGTTCTTGTAATCAACTTACGATGCCAAGTTAGTTATTCCACGTGGAGTCCAGTATTCGTAGAATGTTCTCGCAATTCATGCAAACAGCATACAATTAATTATATTATCCAAATTGTATTTGAATTTGTTAATTCCAATCGTAGATTTGATGAAATTGTTTTAATATTCAAATGTTGAAATTTGTTATAATAGTAATTGCTGTTGTCGGCTCGAATGTCTCGTACGAAGTGAAGTTGTTTATGCCTTTCCGTATGGCGTATGGTTATTTTGGTTGTTATTGCCCGCGATTTTTGTTGTTGTAACTTGGTGCAATTAATTACCCTAGAATATGTTTGTATCTAGTGATTTTAGTTATTTTGTTGAAATAATTAATTACACCATCGTTACAAGAGAAACGCCATAGTATTGATATTTTCTATGGTGTGGATGTATTCCAATTCTCAGATACATTTAACGAATATCTGCTGTGAATGCGACCGAAAACAAGCGAAAATTCAAAAATAAACTAACTACATCCGATTGTAGCTTAGCGCCAGTATAGAGCAAGTCATTCAAGGAAACTTGCTTTGTAGTTTTGGCGCTTGCGTCGAAAATGCATCGAAGGGGAGTGGACACACTGTCCGGTTTGAACACACCATGGTGTGGAATGTAATAGTGGGGGGCAGAAGGATTATTTTTTATTAACGATATATAACCCTTTTCTAAATGTTTCCTAATTACGGCACTGTATTGTTGCTTCAGGGTTGGGTATTTATCAAATTTATTCTCTAAAGCTTTAAATCGTTTTAGAGCATTTTGATACGATTCGCCTAATTTATTGGCGCTATATTTAAATGGTAGAGATACCACATGTCGTCCAGAAATCTCACGCAACACGGTCGATGCATAAAGTTTCTCGCATTCCACATCTTCTTGACTCTCAAGCTTTTGTGTTGGTATGTCCTCTAACTCCCAAAACTTACGCACCAACTTTTCTAATGGCTGTTTTACCTGATTGTGAAAAGATTGTACCGACGATGTTTCCAATGGAAAATTAGGTGCACAGCCCATTACTACGAAACCCAATTTTGTTTCAAGGGCAATAAGTGAATTTATTTTACTTGTGACTTTACGTGATTCTAACAAAGTGGCAAACATCTGAGCCCCTAATATGTCCTCTATAGGACCAGGCTCATAAAATTTATCATCCGCTAATGGTAGATAACTAAAATGTTCCCACGACTCTCGTAAAATTTCGACATTAGGTAACCGGTCTGTGATCTTTTCGATTATAAAAACATTAACTCTATAGTTAACACACGAATTGAGACGTGAATAAATAATCAAATCCGAGGCTCCTAAAACCAGACTATCACCACAAAAGCCCTTAACAACCATCTTAGATGCCCTTATATTTAATTGAAGTTTCTTGGCACAATTTTCCGTCAAAAAATTTCTATGACTTCCTGAATCTAACAAGAAACGTACGCTATGCTTGACACCGACATGATCGTAGACATGAACAATTACCGTTGACAACAATACTGTTGACCCGTATTTGACTATAGAATCGACTGTCGAACAAAATGCTGACGTATCACTTGGAACTACACCGGGACTACTTGGACTAAGAGCGGAACCACCTTGACCTACAACGGAATCATTTTGAGGGGGGCTTGGCGAAGTGTAGCAAACTATTGTGCTTGTATTGACAGACGTTACATACGGACGGACTTTTACATTGTACGACTTTGTGACTAGCAAAACAATTAATAAACAAACCTTTCCCTTTTATTATTTTAAATCTATCCGATGCAGATTTATCTAGGAATTTTTTACAATGCGCTAGATCTATATGTTGATTGGAGCTACAAATTAAACATCGATTGCTTTCCCGATTGGTTTCCCCAAAAAATGTGTGCGATTTCGATTTTGCATTTTGGTATGTCGAATTGGATTTCCCATGGCCCAAGGTGTTATTACAAATCTGAATTTGTTGCTTAATAAACTCAGTAATTTCTACATAAGTGAAAATACTGGAATTCCTACGAGTATTTTCAAACAAATTGCGTGTTTCCGAATCTAATTTCGACCACAATAAATACGCGTACGTGAAATCCAATAAATGACCTATATCCAATTCTTGTAGGGCACGGTATGATGCATCGCTGTCCAGGATGTTATCCAGATTGTTGACGGAAGCTGACTGTGCAGGTTTAAAATCCAAATTTTGTTGCAAGTACGAACATGCTAGGATACGTGGATTTTGGTACCTTTCACAGAGCTTGTCCCAAATAATTTTATAATTTGATCCAATAGGGGGTAAGCCTATACAAACATTTTTAGCCTTTCCCGAAAGCTGTCCTATTAAATAATTTATTTTGTCCAAATTGCTCAATCGACTGTTAGTGTGGATGGAGGACTTAAAACACTCATAAAAAAGTGGCCATTCTTGAATATTACCGGAAAATGTAGGCAGGGATAATTTAGGCAGCTTAGGCAACATTCTAGATGATGCCTCTAAATTGGAAGCAGATGCCTCGTTTCTCATAACTTTTGGGGTAATATCTTCCGCACAAGCCAATATTTCGCAATATAAATCGTCGAAAGCCTCGAGTAATTGAAAATTGGTAACAAAATCAGGGTCTAATTTCAATTTCAATTCATTTATCCGTTCAATAATATCGATGTAATTAGACTTGGTTTCCTCCAAACATTTTAATTTCGTAAGGAAATTTTTCCGCACTGTTACATTATCGATATCCTTGGTATATTCATATAAATTTGCTGTTCAGAACTTTCAGTTTTCCTTCATCATTCGACATGTTGTAAAATATTATTTTTACCAAACGTTATTCGAATGTAATTAAATGCAACTAAATATTAATGTAAATTAAATATAAATTGGAAACGAAATATTTATCAGAACCTAATAATAATTGGAATAAATTCTTGAATCGAAAATATAAATAAATTTACGTCGAAAATAATCAATATTAATAAAATAATTATAATTGAATAATATAATTTATTAATAATTCAATAAACAGATTTTTTTGTAGGCTCACTGTTATATAATTTGAACAAATAAATTTTATTTTTTACACAACGACAATATGCAAAAAACAAGTCGAATAATTATGTAATACAACACGTGTATTTCAACTTAAAAATAATTTCGATAAACTAATTTTGATATTTATATTAAATCAAATTAAATCAAAGAATATTTGATTTATTGAAATCTATGAAATATAATATTTCTAACGAAATTTCTAAATAAATTGAGCCAAATATGGTTCAAAATTATCCTGGGTCGATGGACCAAAATATGGACGCGCCTAAGCATATAACGTACGTGGAGTGGACTGAATGACTAAATTAACATTTGATTCTAAAACCTAATGATGGTTAAAAAACAATTATACAATTCAAGTCTCCTTCGGACTTACCTTGACTCGATTCTGCCGTTGTTCACTGGTGATATAGGATAAAACGGGAAAAAAAGGATTATCGGTAAATCACTAATTGTCAGCTTGTAGATTTTATTACCGCCAAATTGGGTATGGTCCAAGTTCACTTTTATTTTTATAATTGTTTTTTCTAACTAAATGTTTTTTGAATCACTAATGCTTCGATACTAATCCTTTTGACAGTTGGACAAGGATTTTGCAAGAACATATATTATAATTGATTGAATTATGCATTAAATTAAAGAATATAATAAATTATGTTATTATAATTAGATTGAGTTTATTAATGATAATTAATACAACACCTAAATATATCGAGAATGGAAAATTTGATTAGTTCTAAATTTTGAAATCATAGTTTAAAAAAATAAGTATTCATTTTTTTTATATATATATATGACGCATGCGCATTGAAGCAAAAGTCAGTTCCTTGGCTAGTTGATTGTGCTTCAATTGGGGCATGGAGGTTAGAGTATAGCAGGAGAGTTATCTCATATGGTTGTTAAACTAGAAACAGAGACTAATAGACTAGAAAAGTGTCCCCCGAAAAATAGTGAAATTGCCAACCGGAAGTAGTATAAAATATCACAAAATTATGGAGGTTAGATTATAGATAGAATATCATAAAATATACATACAGTTTAATATAGAAATATTCAATTTATGCTTCATTAAATTTTTATCAAACAACTTTTTAATTTCTATCTTCGATAAAAATTTGATTATTCTATTTTTTGAACAAAATTTATTAATTGAAATATATATTACTTCAAGTGTCTTAATTATAATTTTGTTATTAAAATACCTTTAACTTTTCAAATATATTGTGACTTGAAAATTCATCACTAATTTCTTATATTCATGGAATTTCTTAAATAAATAGTCTTTCTACTTCTCTGAGGTTTCATATGATTTATGTAATAATTTAAAAATTCCGCCTTTTTTAATATAGTTTTTTTAATATTGGTATTCCAGTACACCAGCGCCATCTTAATTTTCTTCTATTTAGGGGACACTTTTTTATAACATGGAGATAGCTCTCCTTCTATACTCTAACCTCCATAAACTGGGGTGAATGGCGTAACTTTGCATAATCTGTCCAGTTTATATAGAGGTCATTGGTTCACCTAGTATAATAAAATATACTTTGGATTTAAGTTAAGACGGTGTTGTTCTATCATAGTCTGACACTGACCAAAGAGGATAAATCTAACAAATAATAATTGACAACTGTAATTGAGTACGAAGAATCTTTAAAGGAACGCAACAATAAATAAATTGAGTACTACGTGATTTATGTATGTGGATAGTGAGTAGTAACCATTACCTCAATAATAAATGTAAAAAAATTAAGGGTTGTTCGTGTTTAGTAATTTAATAGTTTACTACTGTTAAGTATGGTGTCAATAATTAAAAATCAGTTGCTTAAACATTTATCCAGGTATGTTTTACAAGTGTAGATAGTGATCTATTTGTTTTGTATATCTAGTTATTAAGAAAGTGTTACGTTTAAAATAATCCAAACAAAAAATTGACACGGGATTATTACTTCTAACAAAGTTTATTTTTAAGATAATTAGCAATCTATCATTTGCCATTAGTACGCAGTATATATTACTTTTTTTGTATTGAATGAAAATAGGAACATTTTGATGTAATTTTCTATGAATACAAACCAAGTAAATCTCTAGAGAAGTAAAAATATAAAATATAAAAAACTTAGAATAACATTAACAGGAGCTTAGAATAACATTTATCGGAAAACATATTAATAAAATATGACAGATTCCGTTACATTGGAGCTTAATTGCGATAGGACTATTTTGAAATGAGTAAATCTTTGTATTTAATATGTTATTTTATAGTCTTATTGAGTCCTTGAACGTATGTGAAATGTGCTATCAATTTTGCATTCTAACTATCAACAGTTTACAATCAACCAAAATAAAAATTATCAATAATATCAATAGATCTATACATAGATAAGGGAGTTAGGTTGTAAGATCTATGATTAATTCGTAACAAATTTGAAATAGAAAACTCAAACTATACTAGTAATATCGGTTTATTATAAGTGATTTTTATGTCTTGAAGTATTCTCTTTATGGAGGATTCTACGATAACCGAGAGAGACGTCACGATTTGATCGTGAATTCAAATTTTTCTATATCTCGCTTAGTTCTTAGTATATCGAATTTAAATCCCCTTACATATATGCATGAAGAATAGATATATTAGGAGATTGAACGACATAGGCAATTCGTCTGTTTTTTCGTCCTCAAAAACGTGTAGAGATCATAGTTATTATTTTCGCCACTAGCGGCAGTGCGAATCTGCCCGTACGGTATTATTATTATTATTACATTTTAAAATCAACGGTTATCACATCTTACAAATAAAAATTGTAAGTATAAAAATTGTTTAATTTTATAAATGTGAAAAATGGGACGATGTTGTACAGGGAAAGCATAGATATACTGCTATATATCTATGAGTGAAAGGTTGTTTAAGGTTAGGAATGCGTGTCTGCATTTACGAAAGGAATATGGTCTGCAATTACCGGTTTTGTGATCTTCTTTCTTTATCTAATATATGTCAGTTATTGTAAACATATATTATTATTATTATTAATTGCAAAATTATCACTACGATTCTTCATCTTTTAATTTATTGCAATTATTAAGAATTCTCTATTATTAATATTTATTTAATTATTACTTGATAATCGAAAACAATTTTTTATTATCTATAAAACTAAGACTTCTTATTAACTGAATGAAAGTGATTTCTTGGCGCCTACATTTAAACATTTAAATTCCGTATGGCACTGACACCAGTGACCCCTACTGATAAAAGATAGTTACACCAATTCTTGACCGTTTTTTTAACATTACGTTCGCTCTCCTAATATATCTATTCTTCATGCATATATGTCACAACAAAGGGCTACCCGCCTGGATTGCCCATTTTTATTTATCACTAGCTTACTCGACAGACGATTTCCTGTCCAAAAATCTCATAGAAAAAAACACTTAATTTTCCCGAATTTTCCGGACAAATTTTCCAATTTTTCTTTCCCTTAAAATCTTATTCGGAGTATTAAAAATATATTTTTTTTAAATTAGTAAAATCGGTCAAGCCGTGTTCTCAAGAGATGCGCTTACCAACGAACAGCACTTAATTTTTATTATTACAGATATGAGTGCTATATAATTATACACATAGATAATATTTATATTAATTACGTTAAAAAATTTGAATTGTGATGTTACAATTAAAGAGACCCCTACCACATGTAACATTTTCTTACTCGTGAATATTCCACACTCGTGAATATTCCGTTGACAGAACCTTTTTATACGAAGTAGTCTAGCCGCAGTGCGCATGTAGCCCCAAAACATATCTGTCGTGGCGCGCAAGTAGCTTAAGTCTGGAAATTTTAAATGAATTTAAAAATTTACATTAAAAAACAACAATAGTTTACTATCCCGATCAAAAACATAAATGTAAAAAAGTGCCGAGTTTTCGGGGAGTTACTTCATATAAAAGTTTCTCCTTAAAAAGTGATGATATCCCATTAAAGGACCGAGCTATTTACCAAGTAAATAGCTCTGTAAACTATTTACCAAGAAAATTAATGAAGGGTAAATTGATTAAATGTAAGAAAAAATTTGGTTGAAATGTATTTTGTAAGTTTTCCTTTAGTATGTTTTAAAATTTTATAATTTGGCAAGTTATTCTTTCTTTTGTTTCAAATATTTTAAAACTTGTAAGAGTCAAATTAAGTTCAAAAAGCCGGTTTCAGGCAGGTTGCTCGGAACCGCAATTTTTCAATAAAAGTTTCTCCTTAAAAAGTGATGATATCCCATTAAAGGACCGAGCTATTTACCAAGTAAATAGCTCTGTAAACTATTTACCAAAAAAATTAATGAAGGGTAAATTGATTAAATGTAAGAAAAAATTTGGCTGAAATGTATTTTGTAAGTTTTCCTTTAGTATGTTTTAAAATTTTATAATTTGGCAAGTTATTCTTTCTTTTGTTTCAAATATTTTAAAACTTGTAAGAGTCAAATTAAGTTCAAAAAGCCGGTTTCAGGCAGGTTGCTCGGAACCGAAATTTTTCAATAAATGTTTCTCCTTAAAAAGTGATGATATCCCATTAAAGGACCGAGCTATTTACCAAGTAAATAGCTCTGTAAACTATTTACCAAAAAAATTAATGAAGGGTAAATTGATTAAATGTAAGAAAAAATTTGGTTGAAATGTATTTTGTAAGTTTTCCTTTAGTATGTTTTTATAATTTTATAATTTGGCAAGTTATTCTTTCTTTTGTTTCAAATATTTTAAAACTTGTAAGAGTCAAATTAAGTTCAAAAAGCCGGTTTCAGGCAGGTTGCTCGGAACCGCGATTTTTCAATAAATGTTTCTCCTTAAAAAGTGATGATATCCCATTAAAGGACCGAGCTATTTACCAAGTAAATAGCTCTGTAAACTATTTACCAAAAAAATTAATGAAGGGTAAATTGATTAAATGTAAGAAAAAATTTGGTTGAAATGTATTTTGTAAGTTTTCCTTCAGTATGTTTTAAAATTTAATAATTTGGCAAGTTATTCTTTCTTTTGTTTCAAATATTTTAAAACTTGTAAGAGTCAAATTAAGTTCAAAAAGCCGGTTTCAGGCAGGTTGCTCGGAACCGCAATTTTTTTTTTTTTTGAATTTGTTTATAACAAAAAAGCGTTTTTTCTTAATATCTTTTTTAAAACTAAAAAATTAAAAAATGACAGAATATTATTGAATTCTATATAAAAAAAGAAAACAAATGAGCTCATGAACATTAAAATCGGTTTATTAGAATTCGAGAAAAAAATTTTCAAAGTTCGAAAAACAAAAAATTTTAAATTAAAAAAATAAAATAAAATTTACTAAATTTTTTTTAACAATGGCAAAGTATGCTTTTTAAATGTTAAAAAAAATGTGCCCAATTTTAGCACTTAAAAAAAATTTGGTCCCCGACAATTAATTAAATACCGAGTCACCGATTTTTATATATAAAAAAGGTGCATTGCATTTTAGAAGAATAATTTTTTTTTTAAATGAAAGGTCTCAAAAATATCTATAAAATGAAAAAACAGCTATCTAATTTTAAACTCAAAAAAATTAACCTAGCAATATAATTTATATCTTAAAGAAATAATTATAAATATATTATTTACAACCTGAAACCTACAGATTTTATTCTAATTTTCTTTAAGATATAAATTATATTGCTAGGTTAATTTTTTTGATTTTAAAATTAGATTGCTAAGTGTTTAAGCTTTCGATTAAATCTTATAAAACCTAAAAATATAAAATTATTTATAAGTAAATTAGCATAATGTAAAACGTATGATAACTCTCTTAAAATGTTAAGTATAGAGAATTTTTTTTTAAAATTAAAGATCTATAAAAGATCTATAAGTTAAAAGAAAATTAATTTTATTTAAATAATTTCTTAACTGTTTTTTCTAAATTTGTAAATTTGTTTATAGCGCGCTATAATCAAATTGAAAAATAATGAGTAAAAATACAGTTAAAAAAAAAATTTTCTTTTTCATTTTATAGATATTTTTAAGACCTTTCATTAAAAAAAAATTTATTCTTCTAAAATGGAATGCACCCTTTTTATTTATAAAAATCGGTGACTCGGTATTTAATTAATTGTCGGGGGTCTAATTTTTTTAAGGGCTAAAATTGGGCACATTATTTTTAACATATAAAAGGCATACTTTGCCATCGTTAAAAAAAATAAAGTAATTTTTATATTTTTTATTTTAATTTAAAATTTTTGCGTTTTTCGAACTTTGGGAATTTTTTTCTCGAATTCTAATAAACCGGTTTAATGTTTATGAGCTCACTTGTTTTCTTATTTTATATAGAATTGAATCCGATCGAAAACATAAATATAAGAAAAGGCCGAGTTTTCGGGGAAATCCTTAATGTAATAGTTCCTTCTTAAAAAGTGATGATATGAGAGTAAGGACCATAATAGTTGCTTCTTAAAAAGTGATGATATGGAAGAAAGGACCGAGCTATTTACAAAGTAAATAGTTCTAGACTTCATATAATAGTTGCTCTTTAAAAAGTGATGATATCCCATTAAAGAGCCGAGCTATTTACAAAGTAAATAGCTCGGTAAACTATTTACCAAAAAAATTAATGAGGGGTAAACTGGTTAAATGTAAGAAAAAATTTGGTTGAAATTTATTTCGTAAGTTTTCTTTAGTATGTTTTTAAAATTTTTAATTTAAAATTTTATATAACGCGGCAAGTTATTTTTTCTGTTGATTTCAAATATTCTAAAACTTGCCGCGTTATATAAAATTTTAAAAACATACTAAAGAAAACTTACGAAATAAGTTTCAACCAAATTTCTTCTTACATTTAATCAATTTACCCTCCATTAATTTTTTTGGTAAATAGTTTACCGAGCTATTTACTTTATAAATAGCTCGGCTCTTTAATGGGATATCACCACTTTTTAAAGAGCAACTATTATATGAAGTCTAGAGCTATTTACTTTGTAAATAGCTAGGTCCTTTCTTCCATATCATCACTTTTTAAGAAGCAACTATTATATAATCACTATTTAAGAAGGAACTATTACATTAAGCATTTGCCCGAAAACTCGGCCCTTTCTTACATTTATGTTTTTGATCGCATATCACTCCTTTTTGAAAGGCTTAAATATACGAAGCCGAAGGCTTCGCACAAAACGCTACGCGTTTTGTTACGCTTTAAACGCAAAGCATACGCGAAGCAACCTTTTATTGAAACCTTTCTTTCTTAGGTTGCAATAAAAAATATTAAGTTTTTCGAAATAACTTCCTAATTTGTAGCTATTTAACGTCGATTGTAAAAAACCGCATCTTTCTAGCATGTATAGAACAAAAGGGTTTGTTTTGGGGGTGTTTTTCCCAAGTGCGAAGGGTTGTGATGGAAAAATTTTCTTCCTTCAAATAATTCTGTTATTTTAAACTTGTTCCACGTCGAATGGAAAAAACCCGATCTTTCTATCATGAATAGAAGTGAAAAGGTCAGTTTTAGGGATGTTTTTCCCATTTTCGGTGGGGTTGCGATGTAGGTAATGATATTTTTCAAAATATTCTGTTAATTTGACGTTATTTCGGGTCGATTAGTGAAAATCCCATTTTTCTGGCATGTATAGAACAGAAAAACGTAATTTTGGAGGATGTTTTTCCGATTTTCTGGGGGGTTGCACTGAATAAATTGAAGTTCACCCCGTACATTTATTTCAAAGGAATGCCGGTTCCATATCTTTTTTTGGTTGGTAATCATTTACTTCTGGTGCTGAGCCTCTACATGTCGATGCATGTTGTAACTACGTGAGAAAATTCTTCGGCAATATGAGCATTAAAACATTTTAATGTGCTTATAAACTGAAACTATTAATGCAAGTGAGATAAAATAACTGGCTTGAAAAAAAATTGAAATAACTGGCTTATATAGATATTAAAGTGAATATAGAAGAAGCTGTCAAGTGCCCCGAAACTTCTCCGAAGTGCTCCGAAACCGCTCTGGAACTGCTCTGTACTGCTCCAGAACTGCTCTCGAACAGCTATATACTGCTCCAAAATGCTCTACAATGAAGATATGGTAATTTGGAATTGGATTCAAAAAAATATTCACTCTGGACAAACAGATGGAATTGTTGGTTTATCATTATTTGAATAGTCTTATTATAATGTCTTTCCATCTGACGAATTTTCTGACTATGTTCAAGTTAAAGAAAATTGTTGAAAATTATTTACTAGAAAAATGAAAAATAATGATATAATAACTTAATTTATTTAATATTTTAATTTTATGAACATCATAATAAATAACAATTATAAATGAATTATATAATAACTTAATGTATTAGATAAGATAACAAAAATTTGTATAAATATTATAAATAACAGTAGTATATGATACATTTTTTTTTCTATCCTAATAAAATATTATTATCTGTAACATATGTGTGTTCACAAAAAAAAAATCTCAACCTCACATTTATATGAGTAGACTTTTTTCATCAATATATGAATTGTGTAAAGAATCAAAGCCCAATCATTTAACTTTTACCTTTGAACCACGTTTAGTTAAAACTTTTTCTACAAATACACATTTGGATCTTTAACTTCTGTAATTCTTCAGCATAAAAACCACCCAAGATATTTTCATTCATGTAATCCTTAAGTAAATATGTTCTTGGATTGGTTAGTTTTACTTCACGAATTGTGAATATTTCTGGTGTCCAAGATGGGTGAAATCCACGATCAAAAACTGTTCTAAATTTACTTATTCTCACATGATCACCAATATCAAATTTTTGTTTTGGTCCCACCATCTTAATGTGATTGTATGAAGTATTTTAAATCTGTTTTTCGTTTTGTGTATTTACTTGCACCGGTTTCATTTTAATCGTGCGATGATATGAATTATTGTAGCGCTTAATTAATTCAGGTAATACTGTTATCCACTTATTATGATAACCATAAAGACTAAAATGTTTATACAGCATCGATTTTAGTGTACGTATAAATCTCTCTACAATGCACGCCTTTTTTGTTGAATACACAGAATAATGGTTTATGCTGTACTCCTTCATTAACCTCTTAAATTTTTCATTGTAAAATTCAGTACCATTATCTGTTTGTAGGTTTTGCGGTGTATGATCTTTTATAATCTGCTCCATAGCAGTAACAACATCCACAGCGTTTTTCGACTTTAATGGAATAGCCCAACTGTACTTGGAGAAACAATCAATTACAATCAATATATATTTAAAGTTGGTATTTTGTCTAGCGTACGGTATCATCTCTATCAAGTCAGCCTGATACAAATCATTTATTCCTTTTAGGATCATCCGTCTTCTTTTGAAATTGCGGCGAGCTAATTTATGTAACTCGTTCACAACAATTTTTTTTTATATTCATTTAGTAATTTATATTGTAAACTGATAGTAACATATAAAAACAGAGATTCTCCTAGTGTATATGCTTTATCTTTAGGTAGGCCAAACTGTTAACGATCCTGGGGTTTAATTGTAATAGATTGATTTCTATTCACAGTGACACCATTAATACGCAGTACGATGGTGTAATGTTTAAATGATGTATTTTCGCTGATATCGGAAATTCGAATTAAAAAAATGTTTTATTTGCATCTATTATATACCAAGAGAGGTTAGTGGCTACATCTTCATAAAATTGTGAAGGCAGCGCATTCCGTATTGATAAATGAAAATATCCATTTAATTTTTTCAGAATATTGTTAAACAACTGAGTGGCTAGCATCAATTTTTTCATGTACAAGCGTAGATAGTGTATACAAATCGACAGCATCCGTTGAATATTCCGGACTTGCTACATTAGATATCATTTTATTTTTTCCATCAAAATATGACTCAGATTTATTTGTTGATAAGCACTTTGTTTCAAGAGTTTGCAAGTTCACAGCATCATGTATGTCTATAGGATTTTGTACATTTATAATTCGCTTGGATTTTACATCCAAGTTATCGTCTGATGATACATGATTAGTTTTTAAATGATAACTTTTGAGGAAAGAGCGACCGAATTTATGTATACTGTCCATGATGAAGTCTGAATATTGAATGATGTATATATCAATTTCATATTACTATATATCATCAGCTATATATCACTTACTATATTTCATACTTACTATATATCACTTTAAACAAGGTCTCTTATAAAGAGGTTTTAAAAAACCTCTTTATATAAGAGACCTCTTAAGAGGTTTTTTTTTTTTATAGAAAAACCTCTTAACCTCTTATAAAATGACCTGTTTATAAAATAACCTCTTTTAAAAGAGGTCTCTTTATAAGCAGACCTCTATATATAAGAGATTCAGTATATCATATTTTCTTCTCTTAGTTCTGATATGATAGAGTTTATCTCGTTCACATGACTATTATTTTCGGCTGCTTGTGATGCATACAAAAGGCGTAATCTATCAACCAATTTATCAGCTACATTCCAATATACATAATTTGTAGGTTTATTATTAACTGTAGATAACGTTAAACCATCGCCAGAAACGGATAAGTGTTTTTTAATAATATTTTTATATTTCAAACTTCTAGAACCTTGAATTTGTCCGGCTGAGTCATAATTCCGCTTATGCGCATTAGTAGATTTTATAATTTCTATATATTTATTCAAATCTTCTGTATAATTTCTGGGTGAATTTTTTACTAAAAGTTCAAATAAACCCACAGTTCCTTTATACCACTTATCACCAACTTGTATATTGTTATGGTTAATGTGAACAGAAGTATTACCTATATGCAATGTATTTTCATTTTTAACCCGACAAAAGGAGGATGGTTCTCAAACTCGTCTGTATTTTTTTATTTTTTTAAATATTTTTTTTAATGTTTGTCACCTCAGAACTCCGTCATTTATGAACCGATTTTGAATTTTTTTGTTTTAAAAGGTTTGATTTCAAATTGTTCCCATTGTCACCAAATCGAATTCTGGTGAGGCGATTCCCTGGAAATCGCGGAAAATCCTCATTTTGTATGTTATAACCGATTTTTGCGATTTTTTTTTTTTTTTGAAAGGGTATACTCATTCATAAAAACGGACTTCAAAAAAATTTTTTACAAAAAAAAACCGACCCAAAAAAAAAAAATTTTTACAAAAAAAAAAAAAAAAACAAAATACATGTAAAAAAAACTGAAAATCTGTTATGAAAAACTGCACTAAAAATTAAAAAAAAAAAAACGGATAAAAAAATGTGTTATAAAGAAATGCACTAAAAGTTAGGTCGTTTAGTTGGTCTACCAATATTTAGACAAATAAAATAAGTTATAGAACTTCAAAGTCACTAAAAAGCAATAATTGTACATATATATTTAAAAATTTTTGCTTAGGTGAACTAAAATTGGCACAAGAATATGCAATTATTTTTTTACTTTTTAGTGCATTTTTGTTATAGAATATTTGATTTTTGAAGTCGGGTTTCCATTTTGTCAAAATAGGTTTTATTATTATAGCGCAATCCATAATAGTTATCAATGAGTTTATCATATTTATTTGCAAATACATAAAATAAATACATAAATGTATTTGCCGGCTATTTTTCCATACATATCAGTGAAATAATGACGTGCATGGTGTACATTATCTTCTGATTTTATAATATCCCTAAATACATCCCTAATCATCGGGATTGCGTGTACCTTCATCTACGTATTCAATTGAATGACTTGGTAGAGTGATAGTAATTTTACCAACTTTAAATAATTTTCTTTTCTTAATTGGTGTGTTTGGTAATTGTTCTTCTTGGTTCATTCCTTCCTTAATTGATGTATACGGTAATTGCTCTTCATGCTTCAATTTTACCTCTTGTTTTTCCACCAGTTTATTCAACGGCTCAGTAATGGACTTAAATGTCTTCTAAAAGTGGATACTTGATCACCTGCCTTGAGTGTGTTATACTTTTTACGTATAGCATTACTCAATTCAGCCAACTCTATCTTTGTCTTGATCATGTTATCTCATCAAAATACACAAGTTAAATGACTTTAATTGTTATAGACATATATTAATAAAAGGGCTTAGAATAAATAAATAAAAAATTTGATGTTTAAATATAGTTTTATTGATTATCATATAAAATATTAAAAAAGTTTTATTGAAAAAAAATTTTAACAAATAATTTATATTGGATGTTGTACAGCGATTATGGTGTAAGATACATGTATGATAAAACCTTTGATAGTTCTCCATAATCAGTGGATCCCTGATTCCAATGTAGTCCATGATAATTTTTGGTCAACCAAAACACTAGTTTTTTATCGGAATCACTTAAGGTGTTGAATACAAATGGTGGTTTAAATATATAATGGCCAAAATGATTACCATTTGTACCCACAAAACTGAGTTCCTTAACAATGAACTCATTGTTCACTTTAAATCCTTGCATGTCCACAATGTATGCCATCTTAAACCACTTTGTTTACAATGTTTGTGAGTGGGTTATATTTAAATAATCGATCATGAAAAATTCGACAATATGCACGTGTTTTTACAGGAAAATTAACAGTAGCCTCAAATTCAACACGAATATCCACTGCTGTTGATTTAAGTGATTCAGGGTGATTTGAACAATCAATAACAAATAAAGGTGCATTCTCTATAAATTCATTTTTACCTAACAAAGGTTTAGCTATAGATTGATTATAGTAGGATGTTTGTTTTAGGTTTGTTTTTTCCGAAAATTAAGATTTAAATTTGCGTATGGATAAACTTCATCATTTAAATAGACTTTCATGTTCGTAATATTACAATCATCAAATTGGTTGGAATCTTTTAAAATATTCCTATCACGATCTGTTTGGAAGCATACCACAACATAGTCAGGACACTCTGAACTAGTCTTGACACACCATACATGTCTGTCAGTTTGTTGCATTTCTGGGATAGTTAAGCATTCCAATGATCTAAACCACAAATTTACATCTGTATTTTGATTTACTACATTATATAGTTTTATATAGTTTTATGTCATCAAAAACTTTTACATATGGAACGCACCATTCTAATTTGTTAATAGTAATTTTAACTGTTTTAACTGTTGCGATTGCTGAAGTAAAACAATTGATATCATCATTTGCGCGAATAATAATAAGTTCTTGTTTCATGTTTACCAGAATTCTAGGATAATCTTCAAAGAAACCCATGTATATTTTCAGTGGTATACGAACATTGAATAAACCACCGGCATCTTTATTGAATTCATCACCAAAACCAGCATTGAGTAACGCTCTACTCTGATTTTCATTTAATGTTAAGTAGTTTTTTATAGTGCTTACAATATCAACATTATTAGTATGATCAATTACTTGACCACCAATTTCATAACGAATTTCTTGGAACATAAATGATATAGCGTTTGATATGAATTGTGCTTTATTTTCAGCATCGCTAGTTACCTTCAATATTTAAAACACTCTCACATGGTAATGTATATAAATCTTGTGACTGAATGCAAATTCTATTCTCATCACTAGGCTCAAATTTTGTTGAATTATACGCTTGGTGATTGTGATATTCTAGTTCTGTAATTATATTATCATACGCAGGTACGTTGGTTACTTCTAAAATTTCTGCACTGTTTCTTTTTAATACAACTCAATTTTATACGTATAACTGATTTCTTTAATTTAAGCCAACAACTAAATTTTAACCAACAACCTGCCGTTATTTATTTTTTAGTTTTAAACCAATTGATTGTGGAAATTTTCGATTACTGAGTGATAATCGGTTTCGATTGTTATGTTGTATTTGGTTTCGATTACTGTGCTTTATTCTATTGTTGTCTGATAGAACTTGTTTTATCTGACGGTTTGTTGAAACACTACCTCCAATGTAACGGGTAGGGTGATTAAATACAAAACCCATTATAAAGTTTTCAGATGCAGTCCAATAGTTATATTTTCACCTCTAAAGTTAACTAATTTACCTGATTGATCCACCAAAGAGAGCGTAATGTTGTTAATGGGTCGACAATTGATGGGTAAATAGATAGCATTAGTGGAATGCACTATAATTTTATAGCTGGAGGTAAATTTGGTGAGAAATGAAAAATTGTGTGATTGATTTCTATGTTTTGATATGAACCACTTATAATATTACAAATAACATTTATTGTCTCTACAGAGAGAATGTTAACACTTGATTCGCCCACATGTCTTTTATCTGCACTAAGTTTTTGATTTTTGAAGCCCAATATTTGACCAATTGAATCCGATGGTTCGAAATTTATCATTTTTGTGCACTTTATTTCATATTTAAGGATGTTTGTGTTGGCATGCAAAATAATAGTTGCTTTTCCATCTAGAGAATTACTTAAATAACGTGAAATGTCATCAATCTCATGATCCAACAGGTATTTCAATTACCTTATTATCAGTATTATAATTAAATTTATTATTCGTAGTATCAACATTAGGAATAGCATTATATGTTTGTAAGTCCACTAGCTCCATCACAGAGTTTGAATTTTTATCTAAATCAATAGGTGTGAAATAGTCGATTGTTAAAACAGAACTATTACCTGTGAACGTTAACATGAAAGACATATTGATAAATGATAAGTTTGTAGCATGTGATGGTTTATTTATCCAGCAAAAATTTTAAACATAAATGTCCACATACTGTAGTATTGAATTTTTTTTCTTGATTCAAATTATACCGGATATCACATCCTTTAAAGTATTTAATTAACTCTTGCGGCGGCTGAAGGTTACCAAAGCTATCAAAATAGATAACATTCTTATTAAATATTTAATGCGCCGTCCAATGAGTTCCTATATTCTCGGCTATGTCGTGATTGATAATTCCCGTCTCATATTTGTTTGGTGATTTGGGTAGGGTGTCACGCATAAAAACACCACGAAAATACGGAATATTTAATTTTTTAGCATACTCACGCAGTTCCGTATCATAAAGTGCTCTGCGTGGTAGCGTCGCTATTAGTTTTTTGTTAGGTATAGCCCCATACCCCTGTTGTAAGGTTTTAAATGCAAGCCTTTACCCATTGCTATAGCCTCCAATGTTTTATTATGACGTCGACTTTCACTAAATTGTTCACATGCAATACCTGACGCCCCACCAGCTAAAGCTCCAAGAGCAGAGAGTCCAGCAAATATGGGGGTTAATGGAAGCACGCCACCAGATTTTGGAACTGGTATTAGACGTATTGGTGCTTTAATACGTTGGCCGCATACTGCAGCTTTCGCAATCTTTACTGCGGCCTTTAAATCCACTGGTTGAGATTCTTTTAATGCATTTCTAGCTTTCCTAACTGACGCTGTAAAGTTTATAGCCTTCTTTGCCTGCTTCTTCTTCTTTTTGGTCTTCAATCCCATACCAATAGCAGTTTTTGTTTTCATAGCGCTTGTGACGAATAGAGCTGCTGTCCTTTCACCAACTGTTGAATCGGAGGCCTTTGTACGTTTCCAAGCGGCTTCACCTAATTGTTTATCCGCCAGATGACGCTCCTTTAAATCTTTACTTTTTGAGTAACCGATATCATGCACCATACAAGCCTGACCCAATGCGTTTTTTGGTTTATCACCACGTGCTAATCGTTCCTTTAGCTTAGTGTCCGATCCGCAATATTTATAAGTTGGTATGTGTAACTCAATCGGTAATTTATTTATAAGTGTATGAACAATACCTTTTCCTTGATGTGTCCTCGAACGAGGCATACTTCTAAATGTTTCCAGCAATCATGTTCACGTCTATTTAAATGAGTTGTTTTTATATTTTAGTTTTAGTTGTCTGAAAAATGCAATTTCATAAACAACAGCATTCACTCATTGTTAAAAATTTAATACCCAATAATACAGATAATCACTCCTATCATGGCCCCTATTTTCAGATTCACTACAAGCAATAATATGTGGTTCTAGTGGCTGTGGTAAAACAAATCTTATGCTAATCTTAATTTATCATGAAAATGGTTTACGATTGGAAAACATCCATGTCTACAGTAAATATCTTTATCAACAAAAATATCAATTACTTGAAGATACTTTAAAACTAGTGGATGGAGTTGAATATTTTTCCATTTAGCGATACTAGTGAAATTCTTGATCCGAATGAAGCACGTGAACAAATTCTACACATTTTCGATGATGTGAGCTGCCATTCACAAGAACGAATCAGAGAATTCTTTAGTATGGTTTGTCAGAGCTATGCACGTGTTCCAAAGCATTACATAAGGGACAATACAAATTGTTTGGTGTTATTCAAATCTGATGATTTGAATTTAAAACACATCTTCGATGATCATATAGAGGGCTCTGATATGAATTTTCAAAAATTTCGTGATTCATGCAGTCATTGTTGGACTTTTCCTAATGGTTTTGTTGTAATAATGAAAAATTTCCCCCTTAATGATGGTCGCTATCGAAATGGTTTTGATGAATACATTGAATTATAGAATGATAACTTATACATCTAATTAAAAAGAAAATTAGTTTCTAACACATCCTCTTCTCTAATAATCTGTTTAATCTTTTATAATATTATTTTATTTTGTATTATGTAAAATAAACATGCTAAAATTTTTTTAAATGTTTTTATTATAAAAATACCTAATTACATATATCAGTGATTTCATTATCGTTTACAATATTTGAGAATTGTTTTAATAATTTTTCGAAGTTTTAATCGAACATCTGATAAATACTGACATGAAGAAGAATCCATTTGTATATGTTGCATAAATAAGTCATAATAATTTTCCTCGGGTAAAATACCAGAATTATCCCATGGAATAAATTCATTTGCTTGATCTGGTTGCCATGGAATTCTCTCGAGTCCCAAATTTTCACCATCAGAATGTGGTTTTGATGGTTTATTAGAATAAAATTTCAATGTGTCTTCTATAACATTCGGTTTCGAAGTCACATTATGTACACGAAATCCACTTTGATTCATATAAAAATTATTATTCTTCAGAAAACCATTATTGCTTACTGCTTGAAAATCAGTGTTCTCAATGTGATTGGTTACCGGATTTATATGATCATGAAATCTCATTGAAACATTTTTCACTGACACAAAACAATATAAAAATATTGTTGTAATGCTAATAATGTTTTATTCATGTTTCTAACTTGAGATTCCTTGATGGTATAATGCTACTTACCTACAAACAAGGTATTTTAAATCTGAAAAACACATAATGGTGGGTACAGTATAAAATTAAACAATGACTAATTATAAGAGTTTTTTATTATATATGAATATTCAAATACAGTCAATTTGTAGCATATATCCAAGGTTCAAACCATTCTGGAATAGTTTCAAGTTACTGATACAACATTCGACATAATACATAAGGGTTCATAACTTCATACCACACAAACATATTGTCTATTCTACCACTTATGCCGACCCATTCTTTTTGACGTATATCGTATGTACCCCAATTCTTTCTCAAGTTACTTCCATAAGTAAAATCATCACAACATTAATATAGTAGTTTTTCAAACTGATCGAAATCAGTTGCATACCATTTATATTTCTTAACGTAATTTACAAATAAAGCAGGATCCAAAGTAATTCTAACTATAAATGCTGCGATATGGAAACAATCATCAATTTCCAAATAAGAATATATCATAGCCTCTAATAACTTTTTGGGGATACTCCAACGACACGCATCCATAAATTGATAAAATTTCATCTATAATAAATAAATTTTAATTTTATAAAAAATCGATAAACATAACAAAAGTAAATACTCACATTAAATTTTTCTGGATATATCCTATGCTTCTCCATATTTTCAAATAGATCAATGTGATTTTTCAGTGACATTGATTTCCATAATGGTAAATAATTAAAATAAACGCCATGTAAACTGTATGTATACATAGTGGTATTAAATTTAAGAATAAAAAATTTAAAATATAATAATAGCTAGATTAAAACAATTGTTGTGATTTTTTCCACCGGTTACTCGTAATGTTTTATTGATATTTGCCAGCTACGACCAACATGATCCTCAACACGCATAAAAGAAGGTGTTGAATTGATGGTATTTATTATTTTATCGGATAGTATATTATAGCGGCTCGGTAAGAAAACTGATTCCACCACTATATCCCCATCCATTGAAACTTCCACCGTCGCCTTTATCTGATCGCCATATTTGGTGGTTACCCTCTCCAGTTTTCTGATGGGAATCTTTTCCCTCATTGGTAAGTCCCCCATTTTAATTGCTGGCTTCAAACAGCAACTCTCCAATAGTTTGAGGTCGGCTGCGTTCATTGTTTTTTTGTTTTTGTTTTACTTTTGAATAATATTTCAAAGTTAAAGTAATTTTTGATATGTAATTCTCTTTTTATATTATCCTTTTATACAATTATCCCCTCCTAATTTTTATCTCCCACACAACCATTTTGTATCATCATTTAACTAAAAATCGTTAACGATATTCAAATATAACCATTTTTATATATCAAAGCACACGCCGAAAAAAAAGCAGTTTTATAGATTAAAAATTATCATGCATAAGACACATCAATACTATAATTATACAGAAAAACATTGTAATATGATCAGAGGTGCTGATATACGTATATAAATTTCCTGTTGAAACACGTCATGTCCCTCGAGAATTACCACAATCAAAACACGTGCGAAGGTCATCAATTATCAGATATGGGATCATATATCAAAGCACACTCCGACAAAAAGAAAATGCAAACAAGTACATTGTAATATGATCAGAGGTGTTGATATTGTGTTCTGGTGAAAAGGTGTGATAACTGTATTGGAATTTTGATTAATAGACAATTTTTATATTATAAGATATATCATTACAATAAACGCAAATTTACCGAATCAGCAAAATTCCTTACAACATAAAAAAAAGAAATATGATTCCAAAAAAAATTTTTTAACAACTAATGAATTACGTCATATCCGTCGGGAATCAAAACACCTGCTATGGTTATCAATTAATTGACTCATTATTAAAATGAAATATGATTCCAAAAAATGTGCTGACATGTGATTATTATTGTTTGTGGCTTCTATATTAAGATTGAGGTTTCGTATGACATTGATTTTGTCAGTTTCCTGTTGGAAAGAATAAAAAATTGAAATTTGATTCCATAAAAAAATGAATTTTGATTAATAGACAATTTTTATATAATAAGATATATCATTACAATAAACGCAAATTTACCGAATAAACAAAATTCAGTTCTAGTTAATTTCAACAAAACTAATTACAGAAATAACTAGTTCTGACATGTTCAAGGTTACCATTTACGTCACAACAAAGCATCTGCTATGGTTATCAATTGACTCCTTCCAATTAAATCTCTCGCCAATACGATCGCAGCACCCCACCAATACCATCCTCCAAACTTAGTCGAGATCAGAACCTTTCAGAGAACACGCCGCTGCCCCTCCACTCGCTTAGCAAAGTTCCGAACCACAATCACCGATCGCAGTGCCACCAATGCCTCTGGTGGACAAATTTGGAAGTATGTGCCAGGAGTGACTTGACTCTTCTACTTTACTACCTTATCATTTTTGCTCAAGCTCTAATGTGAAACAAAATTATAGTAAGACTTTATATCTACAACTTTAATTTTTATAAATTTTTCGTTTTTTTGAATATTAAGAAAGATATGTTAAATTTAGTGTTTACCCCTCCCTCTATATTTGAATGAATGTACTCATATTGAGGCACACTAAATAATGGATGGAAATTTTTATTTAAATTATTCAAAGAACGTAAATTAACATTCGATATTCAAAATCTATTGCCTACATTTGATCAAACTACCATGTAGAAAACACTTTTGTTTTTTCCCATTTTTGTGGATATTGCGTTGGGAAAATTGAATTTTTTTTATCTACAAATAGGTTTTGAGATATCCCACGTCGAATGCAAAAACTCGCATCCTTATTAAATGTCTGGAAATGCCTTATACTTAAACACATAAATTTAATTTTTAATTTTCCATATGTTCCGTTGGGAAAGTTAAATTTTCCCAAATATTCTTATTTAAAGTATCAAAAATTTCGCGTCGAATGCAAAAAACCGCATCCTTCTAGCATTTCTGGAAGTGGAGCAACAAAGTTTTAAAAAATCGTTCACAAATCTCACAAGTGGTATGTGCTAACATTTTAGTATAAATATGAAATATATGGACCAATCATAGAGCAGCAATATTTCCTACGTTAATTTTACCAAAACAAAAATGCAAAAGTTTTTCCATTTCCCGATATAAATTTCGTGGTTTGATAATTTTCCTTTCGGTTTGGTCACTATATCTAACTGTATGGCAAATATCAACTTTTTAGGACTTATGGTCTAGGCCCTGGAATTATGATTATGCATGGCCAAGATTTGTAGGTGTTCCCGCTTTTTAACGACTTTTAATTTCCCGAATTTTGAATGCGAATAACTTTTTAGCCGTTTATTTCTTACCGGTCATTGAGAAACCAGTCTCTTATAATTCCTTAAATAGCTTATATTCGAAAAATCAGCACTATTGCTTGTTTCGTTCAGAAGATATTTCGGGGTCATATTGGCTCTGATATTTTCTGTAGTAATAGTACTGTAGGCGCGAAGGCAAAAAACCCCTTAAACTCGGCTTGTCGCACTACCGTGCTCTAGATAATATTCTATGTCATTTCTAAAATTTTAAGTTTTAAGAAGTATATTAAGAAGGTTTAAAACGCTTTTTTGTTATAAACAAATTAAATTTTGACCCTATTCCGTCACGAGTCGGACCGTAAAAATTTAGGGTCATATTCAGGACGTCAAGCCTGAAAAATTCTTATTTGACTATATTATTGTCGTGTTATAAAATTTTAAAAACATACTAAGGGAAAACTTACGGCAAAAATTTCAACCAAATTTGTTCTTACATTTAATCAATTTAACCTTCATTAATTCTCTTGGTAAATAGTTTACAGAGCTATTTACTTGGTAAATAGCTCGGTCCTTTAATGGGATATCATCAATTTTCAAGGACCAACTATTATATGAAGTATCTCTCCGAAAACTCGGACCTTTTTACATTTATGTTTTTGATCGGATACGACTACTTTTAGCAAGGCTTAATATACGAAACCGAAGGCTTAGCACGGAACGCTACGTGTTTTGTTATGCTTTGCGTTACTTTACGTTTCGCGATACTTAACTCTTTTTCTTTCATTCACATATGCAAAGGAGACTGCTTCGCATTAGATAACGTTAACTCGCTCTGCTCGCTAGGGGGTTCCACCCCCTCAAACCTCAAGGCGGCCGTCGGCCTTGGCTTCGCGTCTGGGAAAGATTACAAAAAAATCGCTACCTTCTAGCATGAATAGAAGTAAAAATGGTAATTTTTGGCATTTTTCCCATTTTCGAGGATGTTACTTTCGGCAAAATAGCTCACCAAACTTTATCAAATTTATTAAAGTACTAAAATTAAAATCGTTGACAAATCAGTAAAAATGGCGAACTATTTACCCAGATTATTTTCGATCGATTTAAATGTCAGAATCTGGTAAAACGTATACTATTTCTGTTACTATCGACGAAATAAAAAGTCGCCATGTTAATACAAACTAACGCTCACAACGTCCAAAACGAACGATATTTTCTGATCGATTCTAAGCGTTCGTAGGCCAAGATGAACACCAAAAATTTGTACTTATAAGCGTGAGCGCTCAAAGCGTGTGAGCATCCAAGACGAATGCATCCTTAGTGTTTCCCATTGGAATATTTATAAATAATGATTTTCAAATAAAGCTGTAAATATATATATATATATATGTATATACTATGTATGTATATACTATGTGTCATCCAATCAGAAGGGACTATCAAACAATATCAACCAATCAGATAGACGTATATAAAATAAGTATATGGACTTACAATGTTAAATTTAACAAAACAAAAATGCAAAAAATGTCTATTTCTAGATAAAAATTTGAAGTTTTCTTAATTTTCCTGTCGGTTTGGGTACTATATCTAACTGTATGCCAAATATCAATTTTACAGGATATCTGGAAGTAGCGTAGAATTATGATGGGTCATACACGGTAAATTATGGATGTTTCCGCTATTTTACGATTTTTGAATAAATAACTTTTTACCTGTCTATTTCTTAACGAGGAGCAATAACCCGTTATCATAGAATTCCGTAATTAGTATATATTCGAAAAATCACCACTGTAGCTTGTTTCGTTCAAATTTTATATCGGGGTCAAATATGGTTTAATATTTCCTGTAGTAATAGCACTGTAAGCACGAAGGCTAAAAACCCCTTAAACTCGGCATGTCGCAATACCGTACTCTATATCCAATAAGGAAAAAATATTTAAACATTGAAATACAATTATAAAGTTTATTTATTTTTATTAATAAATTGCACTTTTATGACGAAAAAAAGCCTAGTTGGCTACCTATAGCCGATAAATAAAATATTATATCTGCTTTGTCAAAGTAGCCACATTGGCGCTAATTATCACTACTGGCATTGGAAATAATATGAAGACGTTTCCTTAAGGATGTTCGAGCACTATATAAAATTCACATTTATAAAATTCTTCAAAATCATATATAGTACATTCATAAGTCCGCAATAAAGTTTATAATTTTTTGTCGTATGCTAAAATTAATATTCATTTTTTTTTTTCCAAAAAGAGCCTAAGAAAAGATATTAAAGAAAAACACTCAGATTTCGGGTAACTAAGCTACCGCCGACAGAAATTAAATTTAACTGAAATCTCAGTTTTTTTTTAAGTATGTTTTTTTTAGGCCCGTCATACCGGAATTTTATTGGATCAACAATCTCTTTATTAATATTTCTATTTCGTTTTATTTTAAGTGAAATTTATCAAAATATATCGACACTCACGGGTTTCTCCATAAGAGCAATGCATTAAAACTCGAAATTTGCCATTAAATAATTAATTCAAAACCCCAGTAACACCCCCCTCTCCTGAAACTTCTATAATTGATTTTATGCACTTCAACTACGTATAAAAAAAATCAAGCCTTAATCTTTTTGAAGCTCCAGGAGGCTTAGTACTGACATACGTTATAATAGTACCTTTTATGTTGGCAGTATCATAGTATCTCTTATCGATAACTTTCATTAAAAATTTATTTTTAATATTCAATATTCATACATTCTTCTTCGCCGAATTTTATCCGCTTCTTCAAAAGGAAATTGAATCCATATTGCAGCCAGCTGATTATTAATTGCATCCGTAACAGTTTCTATGCAGTTGCTGACAGATTTTTGGGACATTTTGTCCTGTCCAACAGCCAATTGACAGCTTCCTTGTGCATAGAATCTCAAAGTTATAAATACCTTTTAAAATGAGCAGTAAAAATTAATTTTATGGAAACCAAATCGTAATATTTTATTAAAACTTACTCGAGTCAAGCTTGTGCCTCGTGTAAACGGCGGTGAATGATGTCGTAAATCATTTATTAACTCCGCTACACAAACTTTATTCAATCTAAATAGTTGACAGAAATATCGATAGCATAGCATAGTTTTTTGATCCGTGTTTCTTTTTTGGAGTTGGGTTTTTCTTTAATAAAATTTTTAGTGCATTTTTTCATAATTTTCAAAATCGATCAACAATTGACTGAGAAATCGGTGATCATACATATAAAATGAGGATTTTCCTCGATTTCAATGGGACCAATCTGAAACCGTTTAAAACAAAAATAAATTTTCCAAATCGGTTGATAAATAACGGAGTTCTGAGGTAACAAACATAAAGAACATAATTCACACGAATTGATAACCTCCTTTTTTGAAGTCGGGTTAAAAAGGTACTATTTATTTATAATACCAACTAAATAGCTGGTACCAATAAAAAGCATTATGCGCATTAGCATTAGTGTGGTATTATCATAATACCTTGAATAATAACGTCTGTCGGTACTACTAAGTTTAAAAAAAGTTGTATTATACAGCGTGACGTCATAAAAACACAATATGCTAGCAGTATGATTTAACCATGTCAGTACTAAGCCTCTAGTGCTCGTATATCCTTAATTACTTTTCATTATTATAAATTTTCCAGTACACTGAAAAACACATACTGAACAATGCAAATAATATTTTTGTAACTAATTTATATTATTTTTAAAAGATAATAATAATAATAAGCCTGTATACAATTAAATCTGGGTCTGTTATACAATTAAATAAATTAATATTCTAAATATAAGTAAAAAAAATTATTAAATGATTTTAGAAACAAATAAAATTTGAATTCACAAAAACTAATTAATAAATAAATACAGAGAAAGAAATAATAAGTAAATAAATATAAAAGAGAATTAGAAATTCAATGTTAGAAATGAGAATCTACATAAATGAAAATTTGTAAATTCAATGAATAATAAAATATGAAATATTTAACAATAAAATATAAACAATTTTAAAAAATCAACTCAGTATAAAATAAAAACAATAGTCAACAATGGATAAAATAAGATAAGAAATTAATAGAAAATCAGTCGGTGTACCGGTGAGACTGTGGTGACCCATTATTATTATTATAATTAATAGAAAACTGAAAAAAAAAATCAACAAACAAAATAATACCAAAAATCAATTTAATGTTAAACAAAAAGGTCATCTATGGAGTAAAAGGCGTTTCTAATTAAAACAATTTTTAAGTGTTAAAATTTGGTACTTCTTCCTCGTTCACTTTCCATTAGTCCTCCGTATCAAATTCTGTATGGTCACTTATATTGTTTTCTCCATAAAAATCTTCATGGAAATTAGTCGCTATGGCATTGTTATGATAGTCGCTATGATATAGTTTCTGCCATGTGTTAATTTATTTGTTTTAGAATTCATTTTACAGATCCATTTTTTTCCACTAGTGAATTCATTTTGCACTTTTTTTAATTGAATTTGAATCATTTATAATATTGTTTATTAACTGTGTATTAAAGATTTCAATATCTTGTTTAATCTATCTACAGTCTAGCTAAGTATTTTTCACTGTATTTCACTATTTCATTTTTCACCGTGTTCACTTCTAGGTCATTTCGAATGTCACTATTAGATATGATATATGGTGCATCTGTTAAACACGTAACATTTTTGATTGAAATCTTTTCAGGATATCAATGTTTGAATTAGATGCTGTACCTCAAAGTTGAATACCATAGATCCAAATCGGCTTGAAAGCTGTTTTATACACTAATAACTTGTAATTTAATGATAATTGTGATTTCCTGCCTACGAGCCAATAGTATTTACTAAGTTTGAGGCCTAGCTGCTAACGCTTTTTCCAGATGTGGGTGCGCCAGGTCAAACTTTTATATAGATGTATCCCAAGATATTTCACACTGTCAACTTGAGGTATTATTTTATTATTTATGTTCACTCTTGGGGAAATACCTCAACTTTTTAGTCCAATGATGTATTTGATCGAGATGAAGTTGTTTGACATATAGCTTTATCATCAGCGAATGTAGCAAGTGTGGTATATTCGTTTGTTGGTAAATCAGCAGTGTACAATAAATATAGAGTTGGTCCTAGAACACTACCCTGGGGGACACCAGACTTAATCGGATGCAGTCGATTTACTTCATTTACAAATTTGATTTGGAAGTATCTTTCTTGAATGTATGATTCAACTATGCAGTACAATGAATAGGGAAGTAGGCTTTTTAGCTTGAATAGTAAACCTTCATGCCAAACTTTGTCAAAAGCTTTAGCGCAGTAGCTTTTTTCTTCGACGGTTTGGTTTATAACGTCAACTAATCGATGTACTTGTTCAGTAGTTTCATGTTGTTTACGAAATCCAAACTGATGCTCTGGAATAAGTTCCACAGCTTCGATAACCACTGTGATACGTTTCAGGAGAAGTTTTTCGAGAAGTTTACCAAGTATTGATAGAAGACTAATCGGTCTGTATGAAGTACTTCTTGTGGAGGTTTTCCTGGTTTGGGAATCATGATCACCTGAGCAACTTTCCTTCCATTGGCTAGGAAAATACCCAAGTCTAAGTACAGCATTGTAAGTCATTGTAAGCATTACCACACCTCTTCTTGACAATTATTTTACTATTTTTCCAGTGACAAGGTCATATCCGGGCTCTTTGTTAGCATCTAGATTGTGCTTTATACACTTGTTGACGTCCTTGACTGTAAATAGATCCGGAATTGGAGACATTTGATGGGGTGTTGTGAGGAAACTGCTGATTTCGGATTCCTCTTCTACGCTAATTTCAGATGTAAGTGGTGTAAAGACCTCTTGTAGATGCTGTGCAAAAACGTTAGCCTTTTCGAGCTCAGTACGTGCCCATTCTCTATCACTCTATCGTATTGGTGGAATTGGTTCATAGGGATGGATTAATCTACGAGTTGCTTTCCATAGTGAGTAACGGTCTTGATCTCCCTCGGTGACCATCCTTTCTGGGAGTAGTAGTTAAAACTACTACTTATAATTTTATTGTGCTTATTCATGTCCTGTGTCGTTGCTATAGTAATCGCTTTTAAAAGATACAAGACTTAATTAATAAACTATAATAAAGACTTACCTTTTGTGAAGTACATATTACTTTTTGTGAAATATAATATATTAGTTCTTACATTTTAAAAATTAAGTTTTTGTTTTTGTCATGTCGAGAAAGCAGGCAGTTTCTATTAAAAAAATCGGGAATGTGTTCCGTGAAGAAAAAAGATAATTATTTTTGATCCTTTAAATTAATTAAATTGTTTGTAACAATTGTACGTGCTATAATTTTTCAGTTCTGATAATTTTCCTCCAATCTATAAATTATTGCCTTTATTCGTGATTTTAGTCAAATTTTGTCTTTTGGAGATAAGGGCGGTAAACAGCAGCTTTTAGTTGTTTTTCCCAGAAAATGCACAAATATAATATATCATATACATTCGTGCTTCAATAAGCTTGCATTTGACACCCTACAGTTCCCTACACGATACCTTTGGAAAATTTGTTTATTTTTATTTTCTGTTTCAACCCCTAAAACTCACCTGTTGAGTGAAAATTTCATTCAATTTTGATATCATCCCTTAATCTATAATACCTTCTTGTCTTTATTTGTGATTTTATTCAAATTTTTCTCAGCAATACCTTGAGAAATAAGGAAAAATAAAATGCATAATATATGTTGTAGGAAGGATTAGAGACGATGTTTAGGCCTGTATCTCAAGAACTAAAAAAAACTCTGAAGCTCAAATTCAAAATGTAGCGTGAGAACCACCATCTGAAATTTTAACATTACAGCTTTAATAGTTTCCGAGATATTTAACCATCGACATTTCGCGTGACTGACTCTCTTATCATAATCATCAATAGTCTAGGATACTTCCAGTAGTCCTAGAAAGTTGGTATTTGGTAGACAGATAGGTTTTAGGCTAAAACCACCCAGAAAAGCGGATATTTTTACTTGGAAAATGAGGATTTTTACAATTAAAATTATAATGTTAATCTTATGGAATGTGTTTTGTATATGACAGTTTTAATTTAATATAGTTTAATTGGTAGAGTCAAATTAGCTTCAAAAGGGGGGTTTAACGCAGTCCTGAATATGACCCTAAAATTTTTCGGTCCGACTCGTCACGAAACGGTCAAAGTTGAATTTGTAACAAAAAAGCGTTTTTTCTTAATGTCTTTTTTAAAACTAAAATTTTAAAAAATGACATAGAATATTAATGTGTGTGAAGTTAGCACTATCATTTTGAAAAACCAAAAAAATAATCATTGTTTTAGTTTGTGCTAGGAATGTGCTAGGGAATTTCAAAAAAAACTTTTGCTCCCAACACCGCCATTTTGTCGGAATGAAAAAAAAATGGTTGTGCTAGGGTTGTGCTAGCTTGTGCTGCAAACCGCGGTTCGATATCGCAATTAGTTTCGTAGAAAATCGCGTTTGAAAAAGAAACCGCAGCACCGCCATTTGGTCGGAATGAAAAAAAATGGTTGTGCTAGCTTGTGCCGCAAACCGCGATTCGATATCGCAATTAGTTTCGTAAAAAATCGCGTTTGAAAAATATCCACAGCATCGCCATTTTGTCGGAATGAAAAAAAAATGGTTGTGCTAGCTTGTGCTGCAAACTGCATTCCGATACCGCAATTAGTGTTTTTGAAAATCGCAATTAAAAAAAAATCGCAACACCTCCATTTTTTAAATAGCAAAATAAAAATCATTGCGCTAGTTTGTGTCAGGAATGTGCTAGGTTGTGCCGTAAGCAGTACTTAAAAATTTCGAAAAATAAAGCGAAAATTCGATAAAAACGTTTTTAAGGCCCAACAACGCCATTCCGTCGGAATGAAAAAAAATAGCTGTGCTAGCTTGTGCCGCAAATCGCATTCCAATATTGCAATTAGCTTCTTGAAAAATCACGATTGAAAAAAAAAATCGCAACACTACCAATTTTGAAATGTTAACTTTTTTCACGCCATTCAATTGTGCTAAACATCTGCATGTTTGTGTCGTTAACGAAACTTTTCACGTCATACAGTTCTCGTTAAAAATGGAGAAACTCTTGACAAATGAAGCGAAATTTCGATAAATCCGTTTTTGAGGCCCACAGATTTCATTACGTTGGAAAGCATAAATTTTTGTGCTAGATTGTGCTAAGCTTTTTATATGTATAACATATATTTGAATTTAATATGATTGTATGTATAACCATATTTTGACAAAATGGAAACCCGACTTCAAAAATCAAATATTCTATAACAAAAAAATGCACTAAAAAGTAAAAAAATAATTGCATATTCTTGTGCCAATTTTAGTTCACCTAAGCAAAAATTTTTAAATATATATGTACAATTATTGTTATTTTTGGAGGCGGTGTCCAAAAGTTATGTGAATTTCTCTATGCTGACACCGCCTCCAAAAATAAACAAAACAAAATACATGTAAAAAAAACTGAAAATCTGTTATGAAAAACTGCACTAAAAATTAAAAAAAAAAACGGATAAAAAAAATGTGTTGTAAAGAAATGCACTAAAAGTTAGGTTGTTTAGTTGGTCTACCCATATTTAGACAAATAAAATAAGTTATAGAACTTCAAAGTCACTAAAAAGCAATAATTGTTCATATATATTTAAATATTTTTGCTTAGGTGAACTAAAATTGGCACAAGCATATGCAATTATTTTTTTAATTTTTAGTGCATTTTTTGTTATAGAATATTTGATTTTTGAAGTCGGGTTTCCATTTTGTCAAAATAGGTTTTATTTCTCGCTTTTTAGTGACTTTGAAGTTCTATAAATGATTTTATTTGTCTAAATATGGGTAGACCTACTAAACGACCTACTAATTTTTAGTGCATTTTTTTATAACACATTTTTTTTTCCCGTTTTTTTTTTTTTTTTTTAAATTTAGAGTGCATTTTTTTATAACAGATTTCAGTTTTTTTTACATGCATTTTGTTTTTATTTTGGGGTCGGTTTTTTTTGTAAAAAATTTTTTTGAAGTCGGTTTTTAAAAAATTTTCTAATTTTCTCATTATGAATATACCCTTAAAAAAAAAAAAATTTCGCAGAAATCGGTTATCACATATAAAATGGGGATTTTCCTCGATTTCCCGGGGATCCCTTCATCAGAATGCGATTTGGTGCCAATGTGAAACCAAACCCTTTAAAACAAAACCAAAATTCAAAATCGGTTCATAAATGACGGAGTTCTGAGGTGACACACATAAAAAAAAAAAATATATATATATATATATATATATGTATATATATATATATATATATATATATGTATGTATATATATATATATATATATATAAGAATTCGATGAACATATTTAACGATTACATGTGTACCATTACATGTATATATATATATATATATATATATATATATATATATATATATATATATATATATATATATATATATATATATATATATATACATGTAATGGTACACATGTAATCGTTAAATATGTTCATCGAATTCTTAACTTTAGTATGTGAATCACAAAATCCTCCACTCTTAAATGACAAACAAACAACCATTCGCATACATGTGTATGGTGTACTGACTGTGTGTACTGACTGATTTCATATAGTAACAACACGGGCAGCCAATAATAAATAATATTTAACATTGATTCTCTATTGGAAAAGCTTGCCAACACACTGAACAATAGGAATGTTTTGACCACTTCAATTTTAAATTAAATTTTGTAAATCCTAAATAAAACACGTTATCTGTTATCCTAATTAACCAGCAATCTTTCTTCAAATGTTTATTTGCTGATTTGAAACAACTAAGCAATGGATTAAAATAAATAATAAAGAATAATATCCAAAGGAATGAATTTTCTACCCTGTACATTCGATGTCAAAAGTGAATAGCTGAATGTTAATATTTTCGAAAGCAGAGATTTTTATAAAGAATAACTTTTTTTCGTAAACCTTATAATAAATAAGTTTTCCATTTGGAGCTAACTTAAGTAGACACACTGTATATAGATAAATTTTAGCGATAGTGGTTTTTAACATCTAATAGGTAGGATCGATGGACATTTGTACAAATTTTTACGAAATTCAACATGGAATTGGTGGAAAAACAATTGGTTCCAACATGGTGGAAAAACAATAGCTGCATTTCCTTTGGAGGTAATAAAAGCTTATAATATTTGAATAAATGTACCCATATTGAGACAAACTAAACAATGGATGGAAATTTTTTTTTGAATTGTTCAATGAACATAATATAACATATTCTATATTGAAAATCGATTGCCTGTATCTGATCAAACTGCCATGTAGAAAATTTTTTGTTTTTTCCCATTTTTTCGGATGTTGCGTTGAGCAAATTGAATTTTTTCGATATACAAATAGGTTTTGAGATATTGCACGTCGAATGCAAAAATTCTCATACCTCTTAAATGTCAGGAAGTGGCTTAAACTTAAGCACATAAATTTTAATTTTTGGTTTTCCATATCTTCCGTTGGGAAAATTAAATTTTTCCAAATATTCTTTTTTAAGGTTTCAAAAGTTTTGCGTCGGTTGCAAAAAACCGCATCCTTCTAGCATTTCTGGAAGTGGAGCAACAATGTTTTAAAAAATCGCGTACATCTCTCAAAAGTGGTGTGTTGCTAAATTTTAAGTATATATATAGAAAATATGGACCAATCGTAGAGCAGCAATATTTCTTATGTTAATTTTATCAAAACAAAAATGCATAAATTTTCCATTTCCCGATATAAATTTCATGATTTCATAATTTTCTCTGTGCCTTGGGTACTAGACCTAACTATATGCCAAATATCATCTTTAAAGGATATGTGGTGTAGGCCCTACGTTTGTATCCTGTCTAATGAAAATTATGGGCGTACCCGCTATTTTACGGTTTTTGAACCGAAATAACTTTTTAACCGTTTATTTCTTAAAGAAAAGCAAAAACTTGTTCTCTTATAATTCCTTAAATAGCTTATATTCGAAAAACCAGCACTGTAGTTCTTTTCGTTCAGAAGATATTTTGGGGTCAAATCGGCTCTGATTTTTCGTGTAGTAATAGTACTGTAAGTGCGAAGGCAAAATCCCCTTAAATTCGGCCTGTCGCGCTACCGTGCTCTAGATTTCTACTTAATCTATTTGCATTTTTACAATTCCAACTTTACAGGTTACTACTTAATTATTCGATGTTTTATAATTATTTTGTTTTTTATTGTTATATAATTATTTTGCGAATTTTTAACTATCACTTACTTTAACTAATTACTTTATTTCATTTATACAAAAATTTTTTTATTGGAAAATACTTTGGCTGCAAATAATTTTGTTAATACTATATAAATGCAACATGTTTTTCAATGCAAACTCGCGCTATATACTCTCTCCACTGTTTCCGGTGTAGAAGGGACACTACTGACATCTTATTTTTATCAATTATTTGTTTACATGGAGTTTGGTCTCCTTAAGTAGTCTCCCTGTCATGAACATTAAAATCGGTTTATTAGAATTCGAGGAAAACATTCCCAAAGTTCGAAAAAACGCAAAAATTTTAAATTTAAATAAATAATCTAAAAATAACTTAATTTTTTTTTAACAATGGCAAAGTATGCCTTTTATATATTAAAAATAATGTGCCCAATTTTAGACCTTAAATAAAATTAGGTCCTCGACAATTAATAAAATACCATGTCACCTATTTTTGTAAATAAGTAAGTTTCTATTAAAAAAACATTTTTAAAAACAAGCTTTTTATAGTAAAACTAATTTTCTACAACTATACTTCTTATATGTTTTTCGATTTTTTTTAATATTAAAAGAGATATACCAAATTTTGTTTCCCCCGTCCTTTAAACCATCCTTTCCCCTTGTCGATTCTCGCCATGCTTGCCATAAAAATGCATTGCTATCGGAACTGAACCAACATGTAAAAATTCAACTCCGTAGGATAAGAGGAAGTGGTTCTAATTCAGCTTGCAAGATTTGACCTGAACATACATACATACATTGCAAGTTAAATAAAAGCTTGTAAAAAGGTGCATTTGATCGTAGACGAATAAATATTTTTTTAAATGAAAGGCCTTCAAAATATCTATAAAATGAAAAAGAAAATTATTTTTTTAACTGTATTTTTACCCATTATTTTTCAATTTGTAAACTCTATAAACGATAATTTGTAAACGCTATAAACAAATTTAAAAAAAAAAAAAACAGTTTAGAAATTATTTCAATAAACTTTATTTTCTTTTAACTTATATATTTTTTATAGATCTTTAATTTAGAAAAAAAATTTTACGATACATTAACTTTTAAGAGAGTTATCATGTTTAACCTTTTGTTAATTTACCTATAATCAATTTAATATTTTTTAGGTATTATAAGACTTAATCGATAGCTTAAACACTTACCGTTAAAAAAATATTTTTCTTTTTCATTTTATAGACATTTTTAAGACTTTTCATTAAAAAAAATTTATTCATCTAAAACGAAATGCACCCTTTTTAAAAAAAGTATGTAAATAAACACAAAATTTAAATTAAAAAATAAAATAAAATAAATCAATAAGTAAATAAACACAAAATTTAAATTTAAATAAAACTAAAAGTAAATAAACAGAAAAATTTTATTGTCTTTTCTAAGTAAAATTAAGTAAAATTATTCGGAATTATGAATGTTTGTATAATCAGTCCAATACATTTGTTTTCTTAATAAGTGACTAAAAAAAAAATATGTAAATAAACACAAAATTTAAATTAAAAAAAAAAATAAATAAATCAATAATTAAATAAACAAAAAATTTAAATTTAAATAAAACTAAAAGTAAATAAACCGAAAAATTTTATTGTCTTTTCTAAGTAAAATTATGTCAAATTATTCGGAATTATGAATGTTTGTATAGTCAGTCTACTTTAACTCATCTGTATCTGGGGTATCGAAATTTTTTTTTTCTCCAATAAGTAAACAAATTAGTCCAAGCAAATAAATAAATTCACCGACAGTTAGAACAAATATAAAAAACACGAAGCAACATATCGTTGGATACTTCTTATTTTTTTATAAAAATAAATTAATCATAATTTTTTTTGTCAGGTTGTTTTATACATGCTAACAGTATATGGATGTGAAGGCAGGGGCTTTCATTCATCTAACACAAAACTTCTCATTTTCAGAGCTTCACATACATAGTAGTAGATACTATTTATTTTTTCTGTAGATAAGCTGCTAAGTAAATCGATCATTTGTTGTTCAAGATTATTCCGAGTATGACAATACTGGGTAATAAAATATTTTCTAGTGGGATTATAAATTGGACATTGGAGTATAACGTGCGCGAGGGTTTCCGGAACTTTGAGATTGGATATATCACACAGTTTATCTTGTTGCCATTTATATATGCAGTAGTTTGCAGTTAATTTGACCGTTAGGCAACCTGCCACCCGAAGCTGACTTAATAGCTTTATTTTTTTGAAATTGATCGGTTGTTTGGTATAATCAGGTGTACCTTCCTCCGTAATTATGAACTGATACAACAAGCCGAAACTTGAACCTAGGATTCTATCCTTATCGTCGATAAGAGTTAGTTTATTAAATTTGTTTAAAATTTGTGTTATATTTGCGCTGATGTTTACTGGGTTTTGATTTTGCCAAATATGACCCAATCCAGTTTTTCCAAGATGTCTCTAAGTTGACTCGCCCAATTGTATTTAATAACCATACTATTATTTTTGTCTAAATTTACCAGCCGGTCATAGCATATTTTCACGAAGCATTTTCCGTTCATTTTTAGAATTTTTAGCCGCCAGTAAAATATTCTTTTTCAGGCGTCTACGCCTATGCATTCTTTACCGGTTTCATGTCTAATCATATAGTTAAAGACAATTTAAAAAAAATTTGATTGAACACGCTCTAACTCATCTAGATATCTTAGGCTCCAAGTTTCGGCCCCATATAACAGTGTGGATGAAACAATGCTATCGAAGAGTTTCATACGCCCTTCCCAAGACTGCATCTTGGTTTGTGTCATTATATTTTTGATTTTATTAGAGACTATGTTAGCCTTTTTAATAGCATTTTCAGTAGCCTTCGAGAAAATACCTGAGGACGAGAAAGGGACCCTGAGATAGAAATATTCGTTTACGATTTCAATAATGTCTCCGTTAATGATAAAGTTAGGGAGCTTCCCGAGTTTTCCCTTTTTTCTAAATATCACCATTTTTGTTTTGACCACGTTTATACTGAGTCTGTTGCTCTTGCAATACATTTCTAACACGTACAACGCTTTCTTTGCTAATGCGGCGGGGTATGTAGTAATGATCAAGTAATCTGCATACAGTGTTAATAATAACTCACTAAAACCGTCAATATTAATGCCTTGTATATCGTTGTCCTTCATATAGCCATACAAGTCGCTAATAAACAAGCTGAAGAGTAGTGGAGATATTGAGTCGCCCTGAAGCACTCCTTTGTCTATTTTAATATTTTCGCTCGTACGCCCATTTATGTTAACATTAAACTGCTCTCCTGCTCTCTCTTAAACTCTTAAACTTTGCTCTCCTGCACATCCAGAAGACACTATTTGCCTTGGTTAGTCTCCAATTAAAATGATCACTCCAGTTCAATTTTGCATCCAGGATGACTCCCAGATGCTTAACCGTTCCGGTTTGTGTAATTTGAATGCCAGATATGCTATTCATCCGTTGAGCAACTCTTCGTCTCCTAAGTAAACAGTACACAGCCCGTTTTTTCCGGTTTGACAGAGAGTTTTTTGTCAATACACCAGTGCTCCACGTACGAGAGCGCTTGTTGCATCAGATCATAGATAGTGCCCTCGTCTCTGCCTTTGACAAGTATGGATATGTCATCAGCGTAGCCTTGAGCAAATATCCCTAATTCCTTGAGACCGGTTAGTAAGCTATCCACGACGAGGCACCACAGTAATGGCGAAAGAACTCCACCCTGCGGACACCCTCTATCCACAAAGCCTCTAACCGATTGTCCCCCTAAAGTTGTGGTAATGCACCTCACTTCGAGCATGTTGCATATCCATCTTACCAAGATGTCTTCCACCCCGCGCTCAATTAGTGTAGTGCGAATCGCCCCAAACGTTGTATTGCTAAAGGCTCCCTCGATATCAAGGAAAACCCCTAAGGCCATTGCCTTTTCTGAGAGCGCACCTTCTATCGACCCTACTAGTCGGTGAAGTGCAGCATCCACAGAAAGGCCGGCTTGGTAAGCAAACTGGCACTCTGATAGCGGTCTCTCTACAAGACTCGTATCACGAATATGCCTGTCTATTAGCCGCTCAAGTGTTTTGAGCAAAAATGACATCAGGCTTATCGGCCTGAAGTCTTTTGCGTCGCCATAGCTTGGACGTCCAGGTTTAGGAATGAATACCGCGCGGGATTCTTCCCATTTCCTGGGTATGTAGCCTAAAGCTATGCATGTTTTAAACATCTCTTTGAGCCTTCCAACAATTATATCCAAGCCCTATTGTAGCAGTGCCTGGAAGATGCCGTCGGTACCCGGAGACTTGTAAGGAGCAAATCTTGCCACAGTCCATCTCACTTTTGTAATGCTTACGATGAGTTTTGCCGTGGCCCAATCCTCCCTGTTTGCCTTTCCACCATCACGCCTCTGATCGTCCGGTTCTCCCATGGTAAAGCCAGGAAAATGCGTGGACAGTAGATGCGTCATGGTCTTAGACACTGTAGGTGATTGACCTGCTAGTTCGAGGCAACCCAACTTTGCAGTATTATCCTTGAATATAACCTTTTGCACTCTAAAGAGAGCGGGCATCATGTTAATGTTGCCACAAAGCTCTCTCCTTTTCGTATTTTACTGACCTATACTCTCGCTGCTTCTCCCTAAATATTAGCCAGTCCGAGTCCAGACCGGTCATTTTCTCTTTGTTCAAGGATGCTCTAGTGTCATGGCGTAGTCTATCAAGATTTGTATTCCACCACGGAACATCCCTAGAACCGGTAGTAACACTTGCAGGACAGTTGTTTTCATACGATGAAATCATGGCATCCTGAAGTACACTAACCGCAGATTCTACATCTTCCTTCGTGTGCAACCTATTCGCACCGCCGGCAAGTAGCCCAGAGAGCTCCCGCCTGTAAGCCTCCCAGTCAGTGCGTCTGGGATTGCGATACGAGGTTACGGTACACGGTTTGGTGAGCATATTAAAGACAATGTGTCTATGATCAGATAGGGAAGGTTCATTTGAAACTTTCCACCCCGACAGAAACTGTTGCAGCCTCGGGGAGCAGAGAGTAATGTCAATGACCTCTGACCTAATTCTGTTTATAAAGGTTGGAGATATGCCTCTATTGACAATCTCCAGACCGTTGGCCGAATTGAATTCCAGGAGAGCCCGACCCCTAGCATTTATGTCGGAACTGCCCCATTGCGTGTGGTGCGAGTTTGCGTCACAGCCAAGGATCAATGGCAAACCCCGATATTCACAATATTCGACCACAGTTTCCACTTCTATTGAAGGAGGAGGTGATTCTGAGTCGTACGGAAAATACGCTGAGCACAGAATCACCTCCCTCTCTTGTCCCCAGAGATTAACCTGCACCGAGGTCACTGCAATATCTTTACCACACAGGTGCGGAATAGGTACTGCGTCAAGACCCCTGTACACCAGACAAGCTCTGGGATTATTAGTCGCGGAAATAATTTTAATCCCCGACCCATTTAGACCTTTGATGCCGTTCGCATATATATATGGTTTTTGCACCAGAGCAATGTTGATATTGTCGGTAGCTAGCCTTTTGCTCAAAATTGCTGCGGCTGCTCCGCTGTGGTGTGAATTAATTTGGATGAAACTCACCATAATTAGTTTACCATTAATATTTAAGTTGATGGTGGTATGGGCCCGCTTTTCTTCTTCCTCCTTTTCTTCGCGGACCTCCATCCATTGTGTATTTAAAAAAAAAATATGTGTTTAGTTTAAAAAAAAATTGGTGTTTAGTTTTAAAAAAAAACTAAACACTTTATAGAAAATAATTGAATTATCAATTATTTTCATAAATATGAAATTAAGTTAATTTAGTAATTTTAATTAAAAGAGGTATTATGATGTATTTTTTAAAAAAAAATAATGAAAACTAAATATACGGTACTTTAGAAAAAAAATCCAAAGCAGAGTATTGTATGTGGAATTATGAAAATTGGAAAACGATCGGTGCTAACGCGATACACGTAAATATAAAAAAAATAACACGTTGAACCGAAAGTCTTTCAATAAAAGCTGGGCCCATTAAAAAAGATAATATTGAGGTAGTAAGATCTTTACTATCCAGTAAGTGTCTAAGTTATCGACTAGTGATTCGAATCAGAAATACTGAAAATAAAAAAAAGTACAAAAAAAGAACAAAACAAAATATATGTAAAAATAAAATATATTTGAAATAAATAATTTTTCATTTAATATGTTGATAGTATAACTATCCTTAAAATACTAAGTTTGGTTGTACAAGTTATAAAAAAAATTACATGAATATGTACTAGATTGAACTGTAGTAAAAAGAAATATCGTATATAAAAAAAAACGACACTACAGTAAAAAAAATGTTCAAATATGTCTGATTTGCAAAAATATAAATATACACTACAAATTTAATTCAGATACATAGTTGTATATAAAGGGGACTTTACTTTCTGTAAAGAAAAACTACAAGGCCAAAAATACCAAGCGTATACAAAACAATATAGTTATAAATTGAAAAAGTCATTGCATATTCACATAAAATACATAAATTGTACAGCCAAAATGTGTATAGAATGTGTATTGAAATGTGACAAGTTTGAAAAACCACAAGTTTCGGAATGGTGAATTAAATAAATTATACAAAAAAAAAATACTTAGATACAATCAGATAGAAACCATTAATTCGCCTATTCGATACTTCAGCACAATCCATAATAAATATTCAATTTGTAAATTGAAGAAATAAAAATTCAAAATACCATCTGATTAATTCATGTGAGACAACTACTTTTAGTAACTGTACTGAGCCAACTAATTTTAGTAACTGTCTTGAGACAAGTACTTTTTGTAACTGATTTGAAATATGTGCGGAAATATCGAAGTAAGCTTGGATATACGCAAGTCATATCCGATCTAAGTAAATGTTTGTTGAAATTATGTAAATTCTCAACTCGCATAAACCAATAATTATATAAATTATTATTTTTTGAATAATAAAAATATGAAAACAAAATAATAATAAATTTTAAACAGTGGAGTACTAAAAAAAATTATTCTCCACTCCAGGGGGCCAAAAAAATTAGCGACATGCTAATTGAAAAATATTAAAGCAAGAATGACACGAATAGATGAATGAAAAATCTTACAAATGTGGATTAGACGTGAAGATTTAAATACATTTAGATGTTTAATTAGGATGCAGTAACGTTACCATTCCCTTGATATCCTCTGAGATAGTATGGCCGAATGTTGTATATCGACATGCCGAAGGTTTTCTTATTAGATTTTGGAGCTTTTAGCCTAACTGAAGTTGGTGTAGTGAACTTTATTATCTTGTACGGTCCATTGAATTTTGAAGCGAATTTAGGTGCGATATTCTTGTTCATATTCGGGGCCAAGTTTTTAACCATGACCAATTGACCCACTTTATATTTAGACAGCGTTGGTTTATTTAAAGTTTGGTTGACTCGTTGTTGGTGAGCAATCTTTAACGCATCTTGTATATGTGCTTGTGATGGTTTAGCAGAACTCGTGATTAACTCAGTTAATTCGTTTATAATCACAAACGGCGTCATTAACTTTCTACCAAAATAAACTTCAGCTGGTGTTGAGTCGATTGTACTTTTGTAGGAGTTGTTGTAATTGAAAATTACAAAACTCAAAAATTTTGACCAATTTTTATGGTCTACAGAATATTCTTTGAGAATGCATCCTAAATTATATTTTATCTGTCGATTGAGGCACTCGCTCTTGTTCGAAGATGGTGTATAGCTCGAACAGTAGGCAGCTCTAATACCATTATTAAATAAGAAGGTTTTCCACTTGATCGACGCAAAGGCTGGTCCGTTGTCGGCTACAACAACCGTCGGATATCCGTTTTGCAGGAAAATCTTCTGTATCAGTGAAATGGCAACGTCACTGGTCTACCTTTTACATGGAAAGGCGAAAGCAAATTTTGAAAATCCATCTACAATAGAAAAAATATATTTAAAACCTTCACTTGATCTAATAATAGGACCGATAAAGTCGACGTACAAAGTATGTAGGGTATACTCCGGCACGGAACTACTCAACTGAACCTTATCGTTACGTGTATATGGCCTTATAGCCTGGCACACTTTACAGGTTCTGACATAGTCCCTTACTTTTGCATAGAGGTTTTTGTAGTAAAATATTTTACTAATTTCACGGAATGTTTTAATTACTGAATTATGCGCAGCATACTTGGAATCATGATAATATCGAAGAACGTAATCGAGTAAATTATCTGGTAAAAATATACGTTTTAGTCGATTCCTTCCGACGAACTTATAAATTAACCCATCCTTTATGCAAAAATTAGGGACATTCATCTGAGCCTTAAGGTTTTGATAAATGATTTTACATTCGGGAGAGTTACGTTGCTCGCTTTTAACAGAAAGGTAATCAAAATTTGTATTAGCTAAAACGTTAATAAAGTTCAGTTGCGCATTGTTCCTGATTTCTTCATTCACCGATTCTAAGTCAGTTTGATCCAAAGTATTGGTTATCTTTTTTAAAAGGTTTGCATAACCTGGATCATTGCTATGCAACTCTTTAACTTTAATGAAATTTTTGCCTGAATCTTGATTTGAATCAGAAAATTTGTTCACTAATATATGGTCAGTTTCGTATAACCTAGATAGAAAATCGGCCATATTGTTCAATTTGCCCTTAATATGTTCCGGAGTAAAGTCATATCTCGAAATTTTAAGGATCCACCTAGATAATTTATTAAATTTATTGGGGGTATTAAAAATCCACAATAACGACCTGCAGTCAGTCTGTAGAGTAAACTTGCGGTCAGTTAAAAAATCTTTAAATTTATCTAGGGCCGTTACTACTGCGAGAAGTTCTAATTCATGACTGTTATATTTTAATTCGGCTGGATTCAATTTTCGAGAACAGTACATAATGGGGTGCAAACCGTCATCATACTTTTGAAGTAATACCGCGCCCAGACCAGTAGCTGATCCGTCAGTTTGTAGCACAAAAGGTTTGTCAAAATTAGGATGTTTTAAGACAGGCGCACTTACTAAAGATTTTTTTAAAGTAGAGATTGCATCAAGATGAACCTTAGTAATTTTGAACCTAACACCTTTCTTTTTTAAATCGTTTAACGGAGCTACAATCTGACTGAGCATGGGAATATAGCGGGAGTAAAAAGCCGCAGCCCCAACTAGACGCATAACTTCTTTGACGTTTTTTGGAGTTGGCATGTCATTGATTGCTTGCACCTTAATAGGGTCTATAAAGCGTCCCTCAGCGGACATTACGCTACCCAACAAACGTACCCTCGACATACAAAATCGAGCCTTAGAAGGATTAATAGTGATACCGATAGACTTTATTTTAGTGAACAAGAGATTCAGGTGATTTAAATGTGATTCAATGTCGGGCGAATGTACAATTAAATCGTCATAATAAATAAGAAGAAATTTATGACGAAATTCTGCGAGACTGGAATTTAAAAAACGAGCTAATGATTGACTAGCCACCTTTAGCCCGAAAGGCATGGTATTGTACTCAAACAGACCATATTGTGTGACGATCGCGGTGACATGTTTCGAGTCATCTGATAATTTTATCTGATGAAAACTGGATTTCATGTCGAGGAGTGTAAACACTTTCGAATTACCTAAGCTAGCGAAAATATGAGCCATACTGGCTGAACTCATCGGATCAAACTCTATATGTTTGTTAACAAACCTATAGTCAGCGACTAACCGATAAGAATCGTCTTTCTTTTTAACAAAGAAGACGGGTGAGCTATAATTAGAGTTCGAAGGAGAAAGTACCCCTTGTGTAACAAGCTCTTGAACATGCTCGTCCAAAAGTCTGGCTTTATCGGGTGCTAGATAGTAAGGAGCTTTACAAACCGGAATGTTATCGATTAACTTAATTTTATATTCAAAACCCTTGACAAGACCAGGAATGTCAGAAAAAATCGATTTAAAGTTTTGAAGAAGTGTTTGCAACACTTTGGTTTGTTTGCTATTAAGATTTACTTTCGCTTCGACAATGGTATTAATAATTCGATTATTATTACAAAAACCCGAAAACGGTATTTCAACATTAGGATGAAAATAAAATTTGATCGTCGACTTAAAGAAGTCCAAAATGATGTTGCAATTTTTAAGTGTGGCAACACCTAAAATTACCTCAAACGGTAATGAATCTACTATAAAAAAAGTTTGAGTCCATGAAAAATTAGCCAATTTAAAATGAAGTTTCGCAGTTAAATTACATTTTAAAAAATTATTTCCCGGCAAAGAAATAGTTTTATCAACTGATTCGGTGACGATGTTTCTATTGTTAGCTTTTAACTTATTAAAAGTCGCAGTTTTAATAGCATTAACAGTAGCACCGGAATCAAAAAGTGTTAATAAAGGATAACCTTGAATGAAAATGGTTTGTAGAGGTAAAATAGTATAATTTAAAATAACATCATTAATAAGAAACTTGGGGTCTATTGCGAGTTTTTTGGAACCGTATTACTAACATTTATATTATCCTTCTTTCTTTTAAAACAAAATTTAAAATTGTGATTAGTACCTTTACAGAAAGTACAAAAAAGTTTAGTGTCATTATGCGTATTTTGAATTGAACTAACGTTTACACTGAGGGGTGTTGTAGATATTCGCGCTTGAATTTCCTCAATTTTAGTGATTAGTTGATACAAATCTTTATAAGTATCGGGAATTTGATATAAACCAAGAATAGTTAGGACAGAATTATTGGCATGAGCAAAAATAATTTGTATGATTTCGGATTCAGATGAATCATTAAGTAGGATGTTCGCGAATTTTATTATTGAAGGAACAAATGTCGAAAATTTTTCAGTGTCAAGTTGATTTCGCCGGACCAATCTATCAATTAATATCTGTTTAGTCAAAGGTGGAATATAAACTTGTAATAAATTATGTTTAATATTTTGCCAAGACAAAGAGTCAGCCAAACAAGTAGACCAAAATGTTTGTGCGTTCGAAGCACACCTATTGATTAAAGATTTCAAAAGAACGTCTATAGGTAAAAAATTAATATCAACTAAATGTTGAGTATCGACAATAAACTGTATAATATTTTCTGGAACCGAAATGTCCAGAATAGTGATTTTATTTATAAAGGAATCTATACTCGGTTTTGCAAAAAAACTAAAATTTGAAGTTAATTGATTTGAACTAGTGTTATTATTTGATAGAGTAGTTGTTATTGTTGCCAAGGCATCGGTAATGCTACTAATCTGCTTGCTTTGCTGTTGTATTTGTTGCTGTACATCCGAAACGTGCAGCACTGACGCATGGAACTGTTGAGCTGTAGTCTGCATCTGCGTAGTTATAGCCGCTAAGTTAACCGCTGATACTTGATGAGGCGTGATGAATAAGTCATCTGGTGAAGCTGGAGGATCGTCATCTCCTGGGGTACCTGGTGTATTACGTGTTGTTCTCGGCATAATGAAAATTTAAACCACAAACAAAATAGAAGAAAGAGAAAAAAATTAGCACTAAGTTAAATATAATTATAGAATTAAAGAGAATGTAAAAGATATAAATGTATAAATATAAAGAAAAAATTATAATCATTTCAACTTTCAAAAAGAATTTCAGAATCACAAGTCGAGCTTTGTGAAAACTATCGAAAACAAAAGACACATATGGATATTTGCTCTGCTTCCATATGTGTATTTAAAAAAAAATTAAATAAAAGTGTTTAGTTTAAAAAAAAAAAACTAAACACTTTATTGAAAATAATTGAATTATCAATTATTTTCATAAATATGAAATTAAGTTAATTTAGTAATTTTAATTAAAAGAGGTATTATGATGTATTTTTAAAAAAAAAAATAATGAAAACTAAATATACGGTACTTTAGAAAAAAAATCCAAAGCAGAGTATTGTATGTGGAATTATGAAAATTGGAAAACGATCGATGCTAACGCGATACACGTAAATATAAAAAAAATAACACGTTGAACCGAAAGTCTTTCAATAAAAGCTGGGCCCATTAAAAAAGATAATATTGAGGTAGTAAGATCTTTACTATCCAGTAAGTGTCTAAGTTATCGACTAGTGATTCGAATCAGAAATACTGAAAATAAAAAAAAGTACAAAAAAAGAACAAAACAAAATATATGTAGAAATAAAATATATTTGAAATAAATAATTTTTCATTTAATATGTTGATAGTATAACTATCCTTAAAATACTAAGTTTGGTTGTACAAGTTATAAAAAAAATTACATGAATATGTACTAGATTGAACTGTAGTAAAAAGAAATATCGTATATAAAAAAAAACGACACTACAGTAAAAAAAAATGTTCAAATATGTCTGATTTGCAAAAATATAAATATACACTACAAATTTAATTCAGATACATAGTTGTATATAAAGGGGACTTTACGCTTCTGTAAAGAAAAACTACAAGGCCAAAAATACCAAGCGTATACAAAACAATATAGTTATAAATTGAAAAAGTCATTGCATATTCACATAAAATACATAAATTGTACAGCCAAAATGTGTATAGAATGTGTATTGAAATGTGACAAGTTTGAAAAACCACAAGTTTCGGAATGGTGAATTAAATAAATTATACAAAAAAAATATACTTAGATACAATCAGATAGAAACCATTAATTCGCCTATTCGATACTTCAGCACAATCCATAATAAATATTCAATTTGTAAATTGAAGAAATAAAAATTCAAAATACCATCTGATTAATTCATGTGAGACAACTACTTTTAGTAACTGTACTCTGAGCCAACTAATTTTAGTAACTGTCTTGAGACAAGTACTTTTTGTAACTGATTTGAAATATGTGCGGAAATATCGAAGTAAGCTTGGATATACGCAAGTCATATCCGATCTAAGTAAATGTTTGTTGAAATTATGTAAATTCTCAACTCGCATAAACCAATAATTATATAAATTATTATTTTTTGAATAATAAAAATATGAAAACAAAATAATAAATTTTAAACAGTGGAGTACTAAAAAAAATTATTCTCCACCATCTTTACGTGCGGACTCTGATGGCAGTGAACCCGCCTCTACGGAAAGTGTGGCAGAAGGAATAGTAGCAGATGCTTCAGATTCCTGAGCACCAGCCACCGCCCCACCAGCCACAGCTTCTTCTCCTTTAGATCTGAGAAGGTGACTCTGGCAACCGCCCCAAGTGTTGCGGCCGCTATCGGTCTCACCCCCTCTAGAACCTGTGTTGCAACGGCACCTTTGGCATTGTCAAAAGTCTTTGCTTTACCGGGCGCCGTGCTTCCGATTTAGGTGCCTCCCCACTCTTGCTGAGCGCCTTCCCTGTTTGAGACAGGGAGGCACGAACCAGACCAAAGTGGAGAAACCCCCTTCCGGCTAGTTCCGCATGTGATCGGGCTGGCACCCCGAGTACCAGTCTGGAGCCCTTTGGGTGTTCGGTCCGATCGTACACTTTCCAATCCCGGGTGTCAATACCCTGGTTTTGGCGGGTTATCCTCTTCAGGATAATTCCGTCCTCCACCCTGAACGTCGGCACCCCTGGGATCCAGAGGAACATCTTCTTAAGGACGATGCGAGGAGGAGGGATGGATGCACTCAATTTCGCACCCTCCCAAGCGATTATTTCCGGTACTGCCTTTATAAGCCAGTCCCTGGAAACAGCGTCCGTGGCTATCACTTCGAGCCCATTTGGTCCCGAGGTGAAGCTTTCAAAGCGGGGAACGATTGTCGTGTCCCTGAGTAGGGACTCGTCGATCGCCCACTTAAGGACACCGCGGAGCATTCCGACCTGTTCTGTCGTCCACTCGGTCGTCGAGGCCTCGTCCCGAATGACGGCACGAGGTAGGTTCCTCGCAACCGAAGCGAAGGCATGATCAGCCGTCCTGCTCCGTTTCTGTGCCTGTGTGACAGATGGTGGTGTGTCCCCTATTATCTATCCTACCACGTTTCTGCGGACGGACAGAGGTCGACTCCACCATAGTCTTGCCAGCTGCAGTTTGGGGTGAGCTCTGAACTTCATCCCTTCCTGCAGCTGCTTGTTGAGCCGTGGCTCTCTGCTGGGCTACCCGCAGAGAGCCACGGACGCTTTGCGCCTCCAGGACGTTTAGCTTTCTGCTGTAGTGCCTGTAGATTCACTGAGATCTCGGTGTCTGTTTGGGAACCTGGGTCCACTAATGTGAACCCTAGGTTCCTCGGTGAAACTTCACCTTCCCTTCCAAGTTGGCCTTGCGGCGTCCCTGCGAGTCGAGTTACCGTTTCAGTTCACTTAGGGGTATGCAAAATACCCCTGATTCTCAGACCTACAGAATATACATATAAAATTTCATAAACGTAGATCAAGCCGTTTCGGAGGAGTATGGCAACTAACATTGTGACACGAGAATTTTAAGTACAATATTACACACTTACCTAGGGCTACGGTTGAGTTGATATCAGAAACTTTATTAGTAACCAGCCCAGTGTTAACTAAATTACATTTAGTACAAGTTTCACACACTATTTTGAAGTAAATATGAAGTCCGTCTCTCTTAAAATCTTTTAACTTTTCCATGTCTAAAAGACTTTTGCAGCTAGTACATTTGAGGTTCTTTGCTAATTCCCTCAATGTAACTATACAGTTTTAACCGGGAATTTCAGAACTTGTTTCATTAAGTGTAGTTTAAATTTTTTTTTTGCCTCATACATACGTGCAAGAGCTTTAACTATTTTATCACTGTTTTTTTTTTACGAATCTACCATTCTTCAAACGGGAACTCATTACTATTTTATTTGCACTATCCAATATAAAAAAATAACCTTCAAAAATTTTACAGCATGTCAACAGTATAAAAATAATATAAGTTAGAATGACATGTTGCCGGATCGGAGAAATGAACGTATTTTTGAATTTCTACGTATGCAAGCAGCGGCAAAATCTATTGTAGTTTACATAATGGAATTTTTTTTAAATTTGAGGATTTAAACAATATTTATAAGAAAACTAATACCGCTTGCTTATGTTATTTTTGTAGAAATATATTTGTTATATCTTCAATTACTTATTCTCAGTTTTCTAAAAGAATCTAAAGAAAATTACTATTGATATTTAATAAAACGTGTGTGGCAACATCAATCGGGGTTTGTTTTATAAGATTAACATACAAATTTTAACTGTCAATATTTGCAAATTTAGTACCGTAAGGACCATTAAAAAAATATTCTACGTGTGGAAGATACTTTTAACTACATATATTCAAAATTACAGAAGAATCTGAAGAAAACTGATTTTCTTGGGAACGTCCTTAAACATCATCCGCAAGTGCTGAAACATTTAGGTTAAATTTGACTAGTATTTGACAATTCAAAAAACATAAACTAAGTGAATTAACCACCATAGGCGTACGGCTAATTGCGTTTTATGAAAAATTTAAGTTTAGTTTTAAAAAACTGAATTTTTAAATAAAATAAAAAGATTTCGATTTAAGAAAAAACGTTTTAAATAGAATTTGAGAGTAATTAATACCGATAACCAACTATTACATCTCAAATTCGTTACGCCGAAGCTTCGTCAACTTATCGAATTTCTTTAGAATACATAAATCACTCTCTGGCGGTCACAATTTTAGTCTGATCAAAATGAAATGTCGCGACTGATATAATTTAGTCCAATTAAATAGACCTTTAAATACGAATTTTGAGATAAATATCGGAATTTTTGATATAAGTTACTTTAAAGGATCTAAAAACGAATTATGAAAGTTTTTTTTAAAAACACCTCCGAGAAGGGATGAAAAAAATTTTTTTTTTTCAAATTTAGGAAAAAGGGTAAGAGTTAGGAAAAAAAGTTTCAAACAAAAGTTGAAGGGCACAAAATTTTATATAGAAATGATGTCATTTTTTTCGCTAGAATCAAAACTAACAGAGTTAGAGTGGTTAGAAGCTAGGGGATGATAATAAAAACTTAAAAAAATCATAAGTTGCTGAAAAATTGATATATCCATAATTTTTTTTTTAAATTTATTAAGAAAATTATAAACTTTAATTTTAGAGAGATTTTTTTAAAAAATTCAATTATGTAAAAGTTATTAACATTTAAATTTTTAAATTGATGATTTTTTATAGTAAAATGATTCGAAATAATTTTTTATTTATATTCTTCGTAGATATTGGTTAGTGTAACTTATCTCTGTAATTAATCTTATCTCTTGCGATGCCACTGGTTGTACAAAGAAAAAGCCGTATATGTCCGCACCATACTAACTCGGCACTCTCATCCATCCATTAGGCACACTGCTTGGTAAAGAGTATTATATAATCAAATAGTAGATCTACTTTCAGTAGATATACATTTTTTAACAAAGTGTAAATTACACGGATTATTTCCGAAATTTATACACATCAACACAAACACACAGAGTAAAGCGGCAACTAAATCAATACTAGCTGCTAAAAGAAAATGGCTTAATTTAGAAATCAAAGCGTTGCATGCTAAACGCAGCCAAATTGAATTGGAAACATACAATTTACACCTAAAGATCACGAAAAATCTAAATGATCAAGAATACCAAAACTGGCTAATTTGGTATAGGCAAATTCAAATTGTCACTAAGCATAAACAAAAAGAAAAAACTACAAAACTTTACAAAAAATTCATGATTCTCAAACGTAGCTCAAACACGAATAAACCAACTTGTAAACTTGACAAACAACAGTTAGTTTATAATCTAACAAATGAAAAATTCACAGAATCTGAAACCAAATTATTAAATAAAGGCCTAAATTTTGCAATTCAACAAAAACAATGTCCGTCCGAAAGTCTAGTAGTAGATATCGAAACAGGTATAAAATGGAAAGACGAAGCAACAAAAACCCAAATTAGAAAGAATTGCTCAAAAATAATAAAAAATAATAAGAATGACAATAAGCGCGACAATAACACAAAAACTGTCAAATCACTAAAACAAAGACAGGTACACTATCTAAAAGCGGACAAAGGCAACGCAATTGTAATAATGAGTAAACAAGATTACTCGGATAAAGTCAACAAAATGCTCGACGAAGGTTCATATCGAATCCAAAGAACTGATCCAACGTCAACATTTATAAATGACGTAAAAGATACCATCAACTCATGCCCAAAGTGAATTTCAAAACAACTGAAATTTCAATTACAATGTTCAAATCCTACAATACCGCGACTATATTGCCTACCAAAAATTCACAAAAAAGATGGATCAATGCGACCAATAGTATCAGGCATAAATTCTCCAACCTACAAAATTTCAAAATGGCTAGTAACCCAATTTCAATCACTAAATCAATTAAATTCATTTTCAGTCAAGAATAGTATCGAATTAATCGAAAAAATCAAAGATATTAATTTACAACCAGATTCAGTTTTAATGTCTTTCGATGTAAAAGCATTATACCCAAGCGTCCCAATACCAGACGCAATAAAAATACTAGAAAAATGGCTAACAAATAAAGGAATACCCGCAGATGAAATAAGTGAATATCTGAAACTAACACGGCTTTGCATGAGACCAAATGTGTTTACTTTCGAAGGTAAATACTACAAGCAAACATTTGGAACAAGTATGGGTAATCCATTGTCTCCGTTCCTAAGTAATGTCTTCATGACAGATCTTGAAGAAAAAGCCAAAAAAGATAACCGAAAGGCAACCATACTAACAATGGAAATAAATAGACGCTAGTTTTCAAAAAATAATTTGAAAATATGTTAATAGTAAATAAACAAAATTAATAATACAATGGCATCAAAACTGATAGTGAAAGATCATATGCATAGTACTACCATAACATCTAAGGTAGCTCAGTTGGTAGAGCATTGGTCTAGAATGCCAGAGGTCGTGGGTTCGATCCCCATCCCTAGATGTGTATGATTTTTCATATCAAGCATTTGATGTCAAAAAATGTTAAAAAAGATTTCAATTATTTTCCAACTGTATGGTACAGATTCGTCGATGATATCTTTACAATTTTTGATACGAACAAAGAAAATCCCCAAACATTCTTAGAGAACTTAAATAAAATGTACCCATCGATAGAATTTACAACCGAAATAGAACAAGGAGGCGCGATTCTGTTTTTAGATATAAAAATTATGAAAAATAACGAGACTAATAAATTAGAATTCGATATCTACAGAAAACCTACACACACTGAACGATACATCACAGCCGATTCGAAAAGCCCACCTCAACACAAAATGGCTATTTTCAATTTTTTGGTAAACAGGCTACTGAAAGTCCCATTGTCCAAGAAAAATTACGTTAGAGAAATAAACCACATTAAACAAGTTGCAATCTTTAATGGCTTCGACTCTAAAATAATAAATAATTTGGTCCGCAGAACTAAATTTAAAATTGCACGAAACAATTCCACCGCACTAACACCAGAAATTGGCAACGGTGAACAAACTAAATGGTGCAAACTAACATACTTCCGTCCATGCACAAATAAAATCACTCGAGAATTAAGGGATCACAACTTAAAAACAGCGCTTGTTAGTCAAAATAAAATCAAACAGTTACTGGGCAACCCTAAGGATAAAATTAGTAATGAAAAACAATCGGGAATATATGGTGTCAATTGTCAAAACTGTTCGAAAATTTATGTTGGTCAAAGTCGTCGCCAAATCGGTATTCGAATCAAAGAACATCTGGCTCATGTGAAATTTGGGAGAACCGAAAAATCTTGTATAGCGGCGCACGTTATTGAGAACAACCATAAAATTGATAAATCGAATCTAAAACTACTTAAATCGGTACAAAACCCCACAGAATTAGATGCATACGAAAGCATCTACATATACAAATTGAGAAAACAGATAATGAATTTAGACAATGGCCCAATTCCAAATTCTTATTTAATAAAGTAAACCATTTTCAAAAATAAAAATCCAATACCTGAATGTCAAAGTTAACGTAGGTACACTCACTTTAGTGACAAAGCAAACGCCGCATAGTCACCAAAGAATACCGCCAATAAATATGTGGGGCTTTCCACACACCTAATCCAGTAGTCAGGTAACTTAAATAATCCTCAAGTCAGATTATACCCTCAGCCAAATCGTATAAAAGGACATAATTTTTTAATCTCATTGTGACACAGGCACCAAATTAGCAACAAGCAACATATCTCTGAATCCATATCCCAGAGATAGTTACGATTAGCTAATTCATACTGATGATGACTACATTGTAGTCGAAATACGTATTTATAAAATACAAACAAATGTTCTAGGAATAGGGGCAAAATATGAAATATAATTACACTGCTTGGTGTTTGTCTACGCTACTTTGTCTCACAGCTATTCCTTATAACTCTGTCTCCTCTCTTTTTATGCCTATCCTAGCTGTAAGTGCGACATAAATTAATCAGTGTTGCCAACTCAGTAGTTTTTATTCTGCAACGGTAGAAAAAATTCTCTTTTAGTAGTTAGTAGATTTTGTCAGTGGTATAGTTGGTCATCAGTTTTTACACATTTTAATTCCTTAATCATAGATGTCAACATGAAAAGTAAATCTTTTTTTCTTATGAATGTTACAATTTGTATTGTTTTTTTCTTTTTTTACTCGATTTTATTAACGGTATATTAACGTCCGATGTTAATGTTATAAGACTATGTATTATAAAATAATAAAAAGATCCAAATTCTATTATAGATGTTCATTTAATACATACAAATAAGATAATTATTTTTAGACAAATATTCGCGCGCTAAATTGAAATAAAATTTTTAATACAGTCCACCAGGGGCAAGTTTAGTGGTTTTTCAGTGGAATTGATTGGCAAGTTTAGTGGTTTTTCAGTGGAATTGATTGGTCGTCTTAGTGGTATCAAAGTCAGAGAGTTGGCAACACTGAAATTAATTAACTTATTACTTTTTGACCGGTATGATGGATATTCAATTAAAGCTTGAAATCTGTATTTTTTTCTAAATTTTATAATTAATAGCTATCCTTTTATTTTTATAATATTTTTCAGTTATTTGTGTTCGATACCGAAACAGCCAAATATTATTGACTAATAATAATAATTAGAAAGAGGGGTACCGCAAGTGGGTCCACCTAGACCAAGGGGTCCTCTGTGTCCTCCTTGAGAACAACCTGTCACACGAAGGCGAGAAGTCTCCTGGTAAGAGGCGCCATTCCAAGCAGATGAAGCTGTAGGATTCTGTCGAGGCCGGATGCCACACAGAAGGCCCACCACTTCTCCGCCGGGATTGCTCAAAGGATTAATGGGTCCAAGGTTTCGGACCAAAACATTCTTTATCTGACACTCTGCAGGTGCATATAACATGTATGGAGGTCTCATCCTACAAGTGGGATCATTAGAGATCTCCAGGTTATGTAGGTGGTAGTTTCATCAACAGTGTTCTGTCAAATTCCCCACCACCCTTCTCAACTGCATTCTTTTGAATTTCAATCGAGCATAGTTGAATGGCCTGGCTATGTTTATGCACAACTTTTTCTGTCGCATGCCCTGCGCAAAGTCCCAGTAATCGAGATGACCTTGTTTCAGCCACCCTTTGATTCGGTAAATTACGAAGCATATTGCTATGGGAATGATAGGCTCAGGTGAATGGGACGTACTACATTCATTTTAACGCCAGAGTGACCCGGCACCCAGATCAGTCTGACTGTGTTGTTCAGTGCAAGGCGGTTCAGCTCCTCGAAGCATTCATAGACTATCCTCGATTGGAAACTTGACGCCTCAAGGGCCTGAAGTGCTGCCTGGCTATCTGAGAAGAATATTGAAAAACCGTCGCATATTGACCAAGAGACATATTGTTTTTAATATGCTCACCAAACCGTGTACCGTAACCTCGTATCGCAATCCCAGACGCACTGACTGGGATGCTTACAGGCAGGAGCTCTCTGGGGTACTTGTCGGGGTTGCGAATAGATTGCACATGAAGGAAGATGTAGAATCTGCGGTTAGTTTACTTCAGGATGCCATGATTTCGTCGTATGAAAACAATTGTGTTCTGCAAAGTGTTACTACCTGTTTTAGGGATGTTCCGTGGTGGAATAGAAATCTAGATAGAGTACGCCATGACACTAGAGCATCCTTCAACATAGTGAAAATGACTGTTCTGGAGTCGGACTGGCTAATCTTTAGGGAGAAGCAGCGAGAGTATTGAAGGTCAGTGAAAAATTGTAAAAAAGACTCCTGGAGAGATCTTTATGGCAACATTAACACGATGCCCACTCTGTTTAGAGCGCAAAAGGTAATATCCAAGGATAATACTGCAAAGCTGGGTTGCCCCGAGCTAGCGCATGATGCAGAGACCATGACGCATCTACTGTCCCCGCATTTCCCTGGCTATACTATGGGAGAACCAGGCGATCAGAGGCGTGATGGAGGAAGGGCAAACAGGGAGGATTGGGCCACGGCAAAACTCATCGTAAACATTACAAATATGAGATGGACTGTGGCTAGATTTGCTTCTTACAAGTCTCCGGGTACCGACGGCATCTTCCCAGCACTGCTACAACAGGGCTTGGATATAATTGTTGGAAGACTCAAGGAGTTTTTTAAAACATGCATAGCTTTGGGCTACATACCCAGGAAATGGGAAGAATCCCGCGCGGTATTCGTACCTAAATCTGGACGCCCAAGCTATGGCGAAGCAAAAGACTTCAGGCCGATAAGCCTAATGTCATTCTTGCTCAAAACTCTTGAGTGGCTAATAGACAGGCATATTCGAGATAGGTATATTGTAGAGAGACCGCTATCAGACTGCCAGTTTGCTTACCAAGTCGGCCTTTCTGTGGATGCTGTACTTCATCGACTAGTAGGGTCGATAGAAGGTGCACAGAAAAGGCAATGGCCTTAGGGGTCTTCCTTAATATCGAGGGAGCCTTCAATAATACAACGGTTGGGGCGATACGCACTGCATTAATTGAGCGCGGGGTAGAGGACATCTTGGTAAGATGGGCCTGCCACATGCTCGAAGTGAGGTGCATTACCAATCGGTTAGGCTTTTTGGGTAGAAGGTGTCCACTGGGTGGAGTTCTTTCGCCATTACTGGGGTGCCTCGTCGCGGATAGCTTACTGGCCGGTCTCAAGGAATTAGGGATATTTGCTCAAGGCTACGCTGATGACATATCCATACTTGTCAAAGGCAGAGACGAGGGCACGATCTGATGCAACAAGCGCTCTCGTACGTGGAGCACTGGTGCATTACCACATTGACAAAGAACTCTCTGTCAAACCGGAAAAAACGGGCTGTGTACTGTTTACTAGGAGTTGCTCAACGGATGAAAAGCATATCTGGCATTCAAATTACACAAACCGGAACGGTTAAGCATCTGGGAGTCATCCTGGATGCAAAACTGAACTGGAGTGATCATTTGGATTGGAGACTAACCAAGGCAAATAGTGTCTTCTGGATGTGCAGGAGTGCATTTGGACAGTCTTGGGGACTTCAACCTCACATGGTGCACTGGTTTATTACAATGATCGTAAAACCAAAGCTCACATTTGGCTGTGTAGTATGGTGGACAAGAACGTCTCTGGCTGTAGCCAGGAAAAAATTGGATCACCTGCTCAGAGTCGTATGCCTTAGTGTCACTGGAGCCATGCGAACAACTCCTACTGCTGTTATGGGCACGTTTCTAGGTATTCCGCCGATTTATTTAATGATTGAGGCGGAGGCCATGACAGCTGCCTATCGACTTAGGAGTTGCAGACAGTGGCACTGTAGGACAAACACAGGTCATGCGAGTATAATGAACAGGTTGGAGACTTTGAATACACTTGTGGAAATGGCACAGGATTCCACTTGAGGACCTCTGATGATCCCACTTGCAGGACCTGTATGGAGGACGATGAGACCTCCATACATTTTATATGCACCTGCATAAACCTGCAGGGTGTCAGATATAGAATGTTTGGGTCCGAAACGTTGGACCCATCAATCGTTGGTCTAAGTGGACCCACTTGCGGTACCCCTCTTTCTAATTACTCTTATTAGTCAATAATAATATTTGGCTGTTTCGGTATCGAACACAAATAACTGAAAAATATTATAAAAATAAAAGGATAGCTATTAATTATAAAATTGTAACATTCATAAGAAAAAAAGATTTACTTTTCATGTTGACATCTATGATTAAGGAATTAAAATGTGTAAAAACTGATGACCAACTATACCACTGACAAAATCTACTAACTACTAAAAGAGAATTTTTTCTACCGTTGCAGAATAAAAACTACTGAGTTGGCAACACTGATTAATTTATGTCGCACTTACAGCTAGGATAGGCATAAAAAGAGAGGAGACAGAGTTATAAGGAATAGCTGTGAGACAAAGTAGCGTAAACAAACACCAAGCAGTGTGACTAATGGATGGATGACAGTGCCGAGTTAGTACGGTGCGGACATATACGGCTATTTCTTTATATAACCAGTGGCATCGCAAGAGATAAGATTAATTACAGAGATAAGTTACACTCACCAATATCTACGTCGGTAATTAAGATAAAAAGAAACTGTAGAGGACTTTTTTTTTAATTCGACGAAGAATATAAATAAAAAATAAAAAAAATTTTTTCGAATCATTTTACTATAAAAAATCGTCAATTTAAAAATTTAAATGTTAATAACTTTTACATAATTGGATTTAAAAAAAAAATTCTCTCTAAAATTAAAGTTTATAATTTTCTTAATAAATTTTTAAAAAAAATTATGGATACATCAATTTTTCAGCAACTTATGATTTTTTAAAGTTTTTATTATCATCCCCTAGCTTCTAACCACTCTAATTCTGTTAGTTTTGAGTCTAGCGAAAAAAATGACGACATTGTTTCTATATAAAATTTTGTGCCCTTCAACTTTTGTTTGAAACTTACCCTTTTTCCTAAATTTGAAAAAAAATTTTTTTTTTTTCATCCCTTCTCGGGGGTGTTTTTAAAAAAAACTTTCATAATTTGTTTTTAGATCCTTTAAAGTAACTTATATCAAAAATTCCGATATTTATCTCAAAATTCGTATTTAAAGGTCTATTTTATTGGACTATTTAGTATTTGCAAAGCCAAGTTTGTTAAGACTTGGCATAGGTCAAGGGGAAAAGGAGACGTAGAGAAAGACGAAAACATAAAATATTAAATATCTAAGTAAATTCCAGTAGACACCTAATACTCCAATCAAAAAATTTTAAGTATAGTATCCCATGTTACAAATGTTATTGGTTTGCATTCCATCTATTCGTGTTCACATGGTACGCTAAATAGAAACACAAAAATATAAAATATCTCTCTTAAATATTTGAACAATCAAAAAATGTGTAAGGAGTAAAGTCATAGAAAATCGATCATTTTTCTCAAACTCTAATGGGAACGCAGATATTTAGAATTTTAACTTTCAATATTAAATTGTAAATATTATAGTCCATAGTACATCACGGTTTTTTTTAAATAATTGGTAACAGGCTAAATTATTGTCAGTAGCTTCCTTTCGACGAGACGCCCAACTTTTCTCTCGCGAAAATGCACGATAATAGTGTACGGTAGCAAAAATTTTATCACTAACAGTTAATTTGTTAATTTGAGAGATAATGTAATAAGGACTTCAAAAAATCTTGTGTCCTACAAAATGGATGGTGTAAGAAGCAGGTCCCCCACCCCCAACATATTCAAATAACGGAGTATACATAGTTATTAGTAACAAGCTGATTTTTATGCTTAAAAAAAAATAGATTTAGCCCAATAGCCAGAGCAAAAAAAGGAGGTTCATAATGCAATCCTATACTGAAGCGATTTTCTTGTTGGAACATGTTCAGGGATGTCCTCTGAATGTATATTCAAGTTGGCAGGACGGGGGGACTAGTGCGTCAGCCGCCATCTTGGAAAACACGTTTTTGTCAAATATCTCGTGAACCGAGCATCGTACGACAAAAACAGTCGAAATCATTTTGATATATTCTATACAACTTTTAAATAAAATTTCAAATTCGTCCCCTTTACCTAGATCAGTTTTTTGTATTATAAATACGTAATTCGACTACAATGTAGTCATCATCAGTATAAATTAGCTAGTCGTACTTTACTCTTTGACAATTAGAGATAGTTATAAAGTCGAGATCAACAGACAAAAATAAAAATAAATAGAAAATTAACTAGATTAAAATATATACTAGATTTAAAATATAATAAATTTTAAATTATATTGAAATTGCTCTTGTTAAAATTTCCTTCATTCACATTTGTTCCTGTTAATTTAAAATTTATTATATTTTAAATCTAGTATAGATTTTGAATGGGACGAATTTGAAATTTTATTTCAAAAACCTAGAGTTCTCACTAATTATCATTCGATAATATAACGTTTATACAACTTTTGTTAGTAACTTTTTTCTGTATAATGCATAGGTTTTTATTTATAGCACTCCAAACTTTTTTCAATATAGTTATTGGTCAATGTATAGTTAACGGTTGATTATACATTAAAAATGGTAATGACTAAACTTGTAGAACTTAAAATTTCAACGAATTTTCAAACGAATTTTTCTAAAGGTAACGATTTTATTCGTGCAAGTACTCCGTCAAAGAGATTTTTGGCGGTCGTATCGCGATGTAGGAAAATCATCGCAAAGAGTTCTTCTTTAACAAATAAATCATCGAAAACCATACGAATGTAAATTAACATTTGCGCAGTATTTGTTGCATCGGTCGATTCGACCAACTGCAATGAATAGCAATAACAAGACTTTATGTCTCCATTTAATTGACTTGTCATGTCATCATCAATGGCTTCTACTCGTCGTGATATTGTTCGACGAGATATTGGGACTTTAACGAATTTTTTAGTTGCTTTTCAAGTTCGCTCCCACCGAACATTGTATCCACATAATCTTCTACTACCGTCTGCATAAAGTCACATTCACTAAATGGCTTTTGCGATTTCGCGATTCTATACGCGGTTTTTGTGACTTCATCATTATTAATATATAATTTTTTGACGGACGATGATTCAAAATAATTATTTTTAAAAACAGCAATTACGCGATCGCGTTCTGCTGTCCCTATTTCGAATTTATCAAACGCGGCAGAATGTTTCGCGGTTTAATGACGTTGGAAATTACATGTTTTTAAACAAATAAACGTTTTACCACAAAATAGGTACATTACCTCTTTATCAGTTTTGTTAAATATACCAAAATGATGCTCCCACTCGTTGATGCCAAAAAATATCCTCCTTTTCTTCGCAGACGGCGCCGCACCTCCATTGCTGAACTTATCCCAGACTCCTTGCGATGTATTCTTCATTATTAAAATCACTACTTTTGTTTTTTTTTTTTTAAAGAAATTATGCGAAAAATAATTTTCACTAGCACGAATAGTACTTTTCACTATTTAATTCAAAGTAAGACTAACTCGAAGAAACTCAGTCACATTGAGTAAGCTAACATAAAATTCCCACTTTATGTAATTAAACACCTCGCTCTGCTAGCAAGGGGGATACGTTGGCTCCGCGTCACAGAAAATAACATTACATGAATTGTAAAAAAAGTTGAAAAAAAATACTTACCAAAAAGTACTTACCGTTAGAGAATTAAAAGCGGGGGGGGAGGGTTTTTTTTTGGGGGGGGAGGGTGTTTGAAGGAACTGCGCATAGATAGATCTTACATTACGCTTTCAAAGGGTAGCGATGAAAAAAATTAGGTTTATCGAATTAACCTGTTATTCTGCGTTGAATGCAAAAAAACCGCATCTTTCTAGCATGTAGAGTCGAAAATGGGTTATTTTTGGGAGCGTTTTTTCTTTTTTCAAGAGGGTGGCAATGAAAAAATTAATGTTTATCGAATAACTCCATTAGTTTGAAAAAATTCTTCATCAAATGCAGAAAAACCCCATCTTTCTACCACGAATAGAAGTTAAAAGGGTAGCTAAGCGGGTTGTTTTCCAATTTTTTAGGGGTAGCGATGAAAAATTTTAAGTTTTTCGAATTACTTTCTTAATTTGTAGCTATTAAGCGTCGAATGCAAAAAACCGCATCTTTCTAGCATGTATAGAAGAAATGTGAAAATCGATTTGTGAAAATCCCATTTTTCTACCATGAATAGACGTTAAAAGGGTAGCTCAGGGGGTGCTTTTCCCATTTTTTTGGGAGGAAGCGATAAAAGTTTTTAATTTTTTTGAATTACCTTCTTAATTGGTAGCTATTTAGCGTCACATGCAAAAAACTGCATCTTTCTAGCATGTATAGAAGAAAAGGGTTAGTTTTAGGGTTGTTTATCCCATTTTCGAAGGGTAACGATAGAAAAATTTACGCTTTTAAAATAATCCTGTTATTTTAAACCAGTTCCGTGGCGAATAGAAAAAAAAAAACAGATCTTTCTAACATAAAGAGAAGTGAAAAAGGCAATTGAAGGGGTGTTTTTCCCATTTTCGGGGGTTTGCGATGTAGGTTATGAAATTTTTCAAAGCAACCTGTTAATTTGACTTTATTTCGGATCGACGATTGGTGAAAATCCCATTTTTCTACCATGAATTTGAAGTTAAAAGAGTAGCTAGGGGGTAATGAATAATTATAAGTTTTTCTAATCACCTTCTTAATTTGTAGCTATTAAGCGTCGAATGCAACCGCAACTTTCTAGCATGTATAGAAGAAAAGGAATGGTTGTAAGGGTGTTTTTTCCCAACTGCAAAGGGTTGTGATAGAAAAATTTACTTTTTTCAAATAATTATGTTATTTTGCAACTGTTCCACGTCGAACGGACAAATCCCGATCTTTTTACCATGAATAGAAGTTAAAAGAGTAGTCTAGGGGGTTGTTTTCCCATTTTTTTTGGGGGGGGTGATGAAAAATTTTAAGTTTTTCTTATTACCCTTTTAACTTATATTTATTTAGCGTCGAATACAAAAAATCGCAAGTTTCTAGCATGTATAGGAAAAAAACGGTGGTTTAAGGGGGTGTTTAACCCATTTGCGCACGGTTGAGACGAAAAAAATTACGTTTTTAAAATAATCCTTCCATTTTAAACCTGTTACACGTGGAGAAAATCCGATCTTTCTTAGTTGAAGAGAAGTGAAAAAGGCAGTTTTAGGGGTGTTTTTTCCTTTTTCGGGTGGTTGTGATGTAGATCATGAAATTTTTTAAAGTTTTCTCTTCATTTGACTTTATTTCGGGTCGATTGGTAAAAATCCCATCTTTCTAGCATGAATAGAAGTTAAAAGGTAGCTTAGGGGGTAGCGATGGAAATTTTAATTTGTTTGAATAAATGTCCTAATTTGTAGCTATTTAGCGTCGAATGCTAAAAACCGCATTTTTCTAGCAGGTATAGAAAAAAAGGGGTAGTTTTAGGATGTTTTTCTCATTTTCAGGTGAGGGGGTGGGATGGGTTTTGATGGAAAAATTTATGTTTTTTAATAATCCTGTTATTTTAAACCTGCATGCATAGCACTGAAAAACATAATTTTGGGGGGTGTTTTACCAATTTTCCGGGGGGTTGAAATGTAAAAATTAAAGTTTTCCGATTTTTCTTGTCGGTTTGAAACAATTTCGCGTCGAATGCAAAAAACCGCATCTATCTAGCATGAATAGAAGAAAAGGGGTGGTTGTAGGGGTTTTTTTCCCTATTGCGAAGGGTCGTGATGAAAAATTTTCTTTCTGCAAATAATTCTGTTATTTTGAACCTGTTCCATGTCGAATGGTAAAAACCCGATCTTATAATGAATAGAAGTTAAAGGGTGGTTTTAGGGGTGTTATTCCCATTTTCGGGGTAGAGAGGGGTGAAGTGCGATGTAGATAATGAATTTTTTTAAAGAATTCTGTTCATTTGACTTTATTTCGGGTCAATTGGGGAAAATTCCATCTTTCTAGCATTTATACAACTAAAAAACGTAATTTTGGGGGGTGTTTTTGCGTATTTCCGGGGGCTTACAATGAAAAAATTGAAGTTTTCCGATTTTTACCGTCAGTTTCACTCAGTTTCGTTGCAAAGGCAAAAAACCGCATCTTTCTAGCATGTAAAATAACAAATGAGTGGTTTTTGGAGGAATATTTTCCATTTTCAAGGGGGTAGCGATGAAAAAATTTAAGTTTATCGTATAATCTCATTAGTTTGAAGAATTTGTCCACCAAATTCAAAAACCCCATCTTTCTAGCATGAATAGAAATTAAAAGGGTAGCTTGGGGGTGTTTTTCCCATTTTTTAGGGAGTTGCGATGAAAAAATTATGTTTTTCAAATAATCCTGTTATTTTGAACCTGTTCCACGTCGAATGGAAAAAACCCGATCATTCGAACATGAATAGAAGTGAAAAGGGCAGTTTTAGGGGTGTTTTTCCTTTAGGGGTGATTTTCGGGGGGTTGTGATGGATGGTTGCCTGATCACTAACCCATCACTACCGGGTCGCACACTGTCACATCCAGCGGTGAATCCAGATGTGCCCTGGTGATAACCCCCAGGCAGCGGCTGTTTTCCGAGACTTTAACAGAATTCCCGAACAACTATTGTTACCAGTTGTCCCCGTATTATTATTCAACACTGACGCGAGAAAAAAAATAATAATAAAAAAAAAATTTTAAACTAAAAGTTTTAAATTTTTTTTAAGAGAGAAAAATGTCTTTACTGGTACATTCTATTCTGATGTGGTACTGTAGTGTTGTTTAAAAATGAATGCAATGAATGAGAGAAATAGAATTAAAATCAATAGATTTTGATTTTAGAAGATTATTTGAACGAAAGAAAACTTGAAACTTATTGTTTAAAATTTCCTATGGAGGGTAAAATATCGGTAAACTTGATATTTACCACTGTTTGGGGGCAACATATATATAATATAAAGAACGAATGCCGAGAGGGATGGTCAGACCTTTCAAATAATACAGTCATATAATAACAGTCATATAATATGCATTCGAATATTATATGACTGTTGTGAGTGAATTTGAATATTTGCATTCATATATAAGTGTATTTTCGGATTCGGTCACACCAAACTATTGCGTCATTAAAATAGTTGAAGAGCCAGAGGTGAACTCCTCAGGTGTGATCGTGTTGAAAGTGTGCTGGGATTAATTGGGATATTGTGTTACAGGTGTGGACGATAATTGAGTTGAAGTTAATGGTGTCGTGTGTGATAACTAATTTTATTACAAAATCGTTATATGTCTGTTGATTACAAATAAGCAGAGTTTTACTCTACGTCCGATACGCCGATTTCGGTCGCAGACCCAAATAAAACGATAAACAAAATTTAACCAAAAGCCCTGAAGGGACGTTAACCAAAATCAAATCAATTTGAAAATTATTTAAGAGGGGAAATTTAAATGGTATCGTCTGCGGCCTACGTCGAGGAATTAACAAAATATTTTAAACAATCAATTAAATTAAATTACAAAATTAAATGGATATTAATATTCCTATATGTCATTGAAGGTAACATTGAACAACTAATTGAACAAATACAAAACTACTTGGATTGTTAGAATTCAACCATAAATAATGACTTAATATTCCATATTCAAAATTTAATATTCAATCCTTTATCATTTGATAATGAATTTTGATTGTAACAAAACATAAATTATCAAGTATATGATTCGTCGGTTACGGATAACCGTTTAAAAGAGCACATTCGATTGTGAATGTACCCTAGTTGAAAACAATTGATACGAAAATTCGCTTAAAAGGGTATACCCGTTGAGGAATATACCCAAGGTATTCTCTAGGAATACGGATTAATTATATTGACTGTTCCTTGGAGCGTCGCGGTTTATTGGTGAGATTCGGATGCATAAACGGGGGAATAAAAGTGATAAAACAGGTAAGGTAAATTGACCATTAATCGTGTTATGCGCAAGTGCAATAGTTTGTATAAGTTTAAGATTTGAACAAGATGTCCGCTGTTTATGAAAACAGTGGAGTGAATAAGCAAAGAAAGAGAGAGAAAACGATACCGGAAACTGGTCGCTAAATATACTGTGCGCAAGGGCGTTAATTGTTTGTGCAGTTTAAAATTAGACAAAATGTCCGCCGTTTATGCAAACGAAATCGCGTCCAAACTTGTTTACGTAAAACGTAAAATCTGTTTACGTGTGAGATATTCACATTCATTTGAATGTGACATATGAAATTATGACTTTGAATTATACTGTAAGAGAATTACAAAAGGTAACGGTGAAATGATTCGAAACGATGGATGATGATGATGAGATATTGCGTTCTGGAATGCTTGCTCGAGAATCTTCTTTATTTATAAATAGCGTAAATTGCGCTATGAAATGAGATTCTTGATGCTAAACATTATGAATTTATATTATAAGATCGAACGACGAATAATAATGAATTGAAATGTTAGTTTTGCAAAACGTGAAACAAAATAATGAAACTGGGATAGTATAAATCAAAACGACCTGACCTAACCCAAAATTGAAAGATATATATATTTTACTAAACGATTCACAGAATTTCAATCTGAAACGGTATAAATCTTTTAGCCGACCTGACCCGTCCCGAGAGATTGAAAAGTGAATATTGAAACCGCAGTTTAATTTAAAAGGTTTAGAAAATATACAATGATTCGTGTGAAGCGAGTTCTCACTTGCACACGCGGGAATAAGTTAATATTGAAAACTGAAGGTAAATACAAAACAAATTTCGATCATCATCACCCAGAAATATTAATAGATTTTTTTTTTTTTTAATGAAATTAATTAAAATAATACATCACCATGAGGATGTGGAATATCGCTGTATTGACGCACACATCCATTTTATATATAAATTTTGAGAATAAATTGAAACCAACTCATTTAGAGCGGTGTATATGAATTCACCATGAGATTCCAAAAAACAAATCAAGTTTATGATTTCACCTCGGCATTCCAAAGAGCAGTGGTTTATATATGATTTCACCGAGACACTCCAAAGAGCAGTGTCTTCTCCTCTCTGCTTTCTGCCTGTCTACTTATATATATTGTTTTGCGAGAAAAAACGAAACAGTAACTTCGCGTCTGGCGAACATCACCGACTGATACTACTTTAAGACGTGAGGCGACTTCCATTTCTCAGTGTGAGAACTATGAGTAGTGACGATTTGATTTTGAAAGTTATGCAACTTTATTGACTCAAGTGTCATTGATTTGAACAATTAATTCGCCACAACACAATCAATCATATCCTTTGAAAGTAAGATCGATGAATTATTAGTTGGGCTTCACACTATTTATAATTTTAATAGATTCGCTACATAGTATTGACATTTTTCTGAACACTTTATGCCGTTTTATGCGTTACGAAAATTTAGTATAATTAAATTTTTTTTTGTTTTTTCTGTCTCTCTAATATTAACAGAGATATTGACGGTTTAAGATTGGAAATTTAAATATCTCTGTACACATTTGTGTTGTAGAAAAAAATGAATTGTAGTAAATATAATTTTCTACAACTTAACTCCTTACGTATTTTTAAATTTTTCTAATATTTAGTGAGATACTTTATATTGTAGAGTTCATAGTTTCCATAGATATGTTATCAACAAACTCTGAATAAAAAAATTATATTTCCAACTGTCAAAATGTAGAGAAAAAAAATTAATTGACATAATTGAATCGGATTCTGAGTAGTTAATACTTTGTATTTTAAAGTCAACAATAACTTGAATTTAAAACTTAAATTGATTTATTTATTATTTCGTTTACTAACCCTATTTTGTTATATATTCTATTAATAAAATTATTTTAATTATTTAATATATTGATAAATATTATTAATAAAATACGTTCGATTTGAGAGGCAAGTGGGTAGTAATTATATATTATAATTATGTTGGACATTATTTATGTATTAAATTTGATGATTATAATTTTAATTATTATTATATTTTTTATTACAATTATAATTGTTACTATTGTCAATATTATTATTATTTACTCCAATACGAAAACATGTATGACACTTATTGTGCGTCTTTCTCTATTACACGGAGAAATAATCATGTACACTCTCTTTTACTTAACAACTGTCTCACCCGCAGCTGTTACTTTGCTTCTTTTTCTGTCGCATTGGTTTGTATAGTCAGTGTTTCTCCGTCTTTTTTACTTAATTTTTGAAACTTAAAATCGCGACAACCCTAAGACTTGCAATTTTTTTTAAGCAAAGCAATACCGTCGTGCTTGTAATATTATTACCTACATTTTTAATATAATTATGTGAGGAAACTCGATGAGGGTAAATTACTAATTCCAACTTACCTGTTTATACCTGACAATATTGTTGCACGGGAAAAGATAAGCAACCTTACTTTAGCGTTTTATTTACGTCGTTTACTCTTGATTGGCGATGAATTTTTTTGGAAACTCTATGAGGGTAGTTAACGAAAAAAATTTAATTAATTAATATTTATTTAAAAATAGCCTTGTAGGTATATGGGGCGGCAACCCTATTACGTTTTGTTTAATTACATATTATATTGCATAAAATATTCAATTTATTAGGAAACTCGATGAGGGAAGGTCAACCGCAGTCGGATCTTAAACCATTCGGAAAAATTTAATTTTCCCAACGGAACATCCAAAAATTAAAAATTCAAAAACCAAAAATTAAATTTATGTGTTTAAATTTAAGCCACTTCCAGACATTTTAGAATAATGCGTTTTTTCGTATTCGATGGAGAATATCTCAAAACCTGCATGTAATTCGGAAATTCAATTTTCCCAACGCAACATTCGAAAAAATGGGAAAAAACCAAAAATTAAGCTTATAATGGTAGTTATGAGTTAAAAAAGTATGTTTTCTACATGGTAGTTTGATCATGTATAGGCAATCGATTTTGAAAGTCAAATATATAATTTATGTTGATTGAACAATTCGAATAAAAATTTCCATCCATTATTAAGTTTGTCTCAATAAGGGAACATTTATTCAAATATAAGCTTTTATTTTGTTTCGCCTGTCCCGGTGTCTGTAATGGAATCTTGCAGCTTGCAAGACTTTAACTTGCAGCAAGTTAAATTTGACCCACTTCCTACGGAGTTGAATATTTACATGTTGGTTCAATTCTAATGACAATGCATTTTTATGATAAGCATGACCGAAATCGAAAAGGGGGAGAGTTATAGAGAGGGGGATCACAAAATTAGGTATATCTATCTTAATATTGTAAAAATCGAAAAACACATAAGAAGTAAAGTAGTAGAAAATTAGTTTTACTATAATTAAGTTTCTTATCATTTTTTTTATTTCTCTAATATTTACAGAGATGTTGACGGTTTAGTTTTAGTTTAGTCTTTAGTTTTCCAAACGGAACAACTCCGAAAATGGGAAAAAACACCAAAAATTACCTTTTTTTATATTGTTAATTATAGTGTTTTCTATATGGAAGTTAAACATTACTTAGGAAAAATAAGAGTTTTAGCCAATCGAATGTGTTTTCGGTTGAACAACAATTCGAATAAAAATTTTCATCCATTAGATTGAATCAATAGGACTACATTGATTTAAATATTTAAATAAGTTTTCAAAAAATAAATATTTTTTAAATGCATTATACGTGAAAAAAAGAAATTTTTGTCTGAGCCTAAAAATTGAAATATCTCGTAAACCAATAGAGATATCGGAAAAAAAAACAATCGGAAATTCTGTCGTTTTAAGACAACATAGTCCATAAGCTTATATACTACATCTGAGTAGCAAAACTTTCAGGGCATGTTGATTTTAGGACCGTGCCGAATTAACGAGAAATTTTACATAAAAGTTAAATAACTCCGAAACGGTGTGTTTTATCGAAAAAAAATCCTTTATAATTTCCAATTATTTCCCAGATAATCTAAATCTTTAAGTTTCATAACTGTAGGGCCACGTTTGAAAAATTTTGTATTTAAAAAAAAAAAGATTTTGTCTGGTGTTTATATATGAACGTAATTTTGATTTTAAAAAAACCAAACCCACTTCTAGACACGCTAGAAGGATGCGTTATTCGACGCGAAATAACTTGCATCTTATAAGAAAAATCGGAAAACTTTAATTTTCCCTATTCAACATTCCTGAAAATAGGAAAAAACGCCAAAATTTACATTTTTTACTTCTTTCCATGCTAGAAGGTAGCAGTTTTTTTGAGAGGGTGGAACCCCCCTACCGAGTTAACGTGTTCTAATGCGAAGCGTTCTCCTTTGTATATGTGAATCTACTTAAAAAGAAAAAGAGTTAAGTATTGCGAAACGTAAAGTAACGCATAGCTTAACAAAACACGCAGCGTTTTGTGCGAAGCCTTCGAAAGCAGTCATATCCTATCAAAAACGTAAATGTTACAAAGGACCGAGTTGTCGAGGAACCTTCATATAATAGTTGCTCCTTAAAAAGTGATGATATCCCATTAAAGAGCCGAGCTATTTACAAAGTAAATAGCACGATAAACTATTAACCAAGAAAATTAATGAGTTTAATTAATTTGGTTGAAATTTATCTCGCACGTTTTCCTTTAGTATGTTTTTAAAATTTTATAACCTGGCAAGTTATTCTTTCTTTTGTTTCAAATATTTTAAACCTTGCCGCGTTATAAAATTTTAAAAACATACACAGGGAAAACTTGCGAAATATATTTCAATCAAATTTTTTCTTACATTTAATCAATTTACTCCTCATTAATTTTCTTGGTTTTTTTTAAACATCTTGCCTGTTATACCCTCTCGTTCCATATTTGTCTTATTTTCCCAAATATCTTGCAAATAAGATTTGGCTTTCTTTTTCACTAGACATGTAGTTTTCCCACGCGCACAAGCTAACTTTTGCTGAATATGTTTCCCCCAATCCACTTAACCCAACATACCCAAACAACAGGTGTTTTTCACGCTCTTCACTCTACTCGCAAATGGCACATATTCTGTTTCCATGTTCTCGTCTGTTTTTGTTTTTCCAGCTGCCTAGCCTGAATCCAGCCAATTCTCTCCTCCATTCTAGTTCGATATTGAACAAGTACTTTGCTCCTTGCTCGCAATGTGCCAATTGGTTGAAGTAAGTCAAGTTTTTTTTTTTTTTGGGCGACTTGTAATATACCCTCATTCTTTTATTGCTTCGTGTATTTGCTTGTTCATTTCTAAATCGAACGTTGAGTCACCAATATTTAACAGGTTTAATTTATTTATAACATTTGCTCCCCAACTTCTATTATATATATTCCCGTTTCTCTACTGGTTACCCACGTGTATTGCAAAGTTTTGTTGGATTGCCAGTTGTTTAATGTAAGGTTTCACAACATTTTTGAAAATAAAAACTTCAATTGGTAGTTGGCGCACTTTCAAAAACACCCCACAATTAACTGTGGACTTACTCACCCCTAATACTTGTTTGAAAATTATTGTCCGCACTTTTTCAATTGTCTCAAATTTTTCATCAACCCTCCATATTTGGCTACCATATAAAAGTATAGGTTCAATCAAGATATTTTAATAATGATTGCACTCATTCCACGAATGGCTTTTGTACTTATGTTATCAAAGTGCTTCTCCCATTTCCCATTCCAATTAAATAATACACCTAGATAATTAAATTGATTGACATTTTCTATCGCAGTATCATTATATTCCCATTTTTCATTCTTACTTAATTTCGGTCCCTTTCTGAACACCAATATTTTTGATATCGACTCATTCACTGTTAATCTGTATCGTCACAATACTCTTTTAATAGTTTCAGTGCTCTCTTTACTCTTACTATTAATTGGGATAAGACCATGGTATCTGCATACAATTGTACTTTAGATAGATAAATAAATGTATCTTGGGGTCTAAAAAGTATTGCATTTCGACCTTATAGTCCATTGTGCTCCCTTTTCTACTTCAGTCTGGCGAGATTCGCTTCCCCCATATGTTGGAAATGGCCAGAAACATGTTTATCAGGTCTTCCTGAAGGTTCGTATATTCGGTGTGATATGCACCGAATATATTGTATCTGCTTTAACCCAGAGGTTCGCAGTCAAAGATAATATGGCTGGACGTTTCCTCCTCTTCGCCACACAATGGACCCTTTATGGAGTCCCATTGTTTGTAGGGACTCCCTTTATGGAGTCCGATTGTGTATAGGGCATTCCCACACCATCTTTCGCAGGGGATATTGCCCGGTATTGAATCCGCTAACCTTCCACAGTTGCGTCGTGTTTAGCTTCTGTGCATCGAGAGACTCTTGGTTGCATTCTGAAACAGTATTTTCCCGATCTTTGTTGCGGTACATTTTCCCGTGATCACGGTGTTTATTTGCTTTGATCACTTGTTTACATACAGTCTTTGGAATTCCTAAAATAGGCTCTAGGCCTATGAAGGATATTCTGACTCCCTTCTTTGCTAAGGTATCTGCTTTTTTGTTTCCTTCGAAACCACTGTGACCCGGCACCCAGATTAATTTGACATTGTTCCGTTTTGCCAGCTCCAGCAGTTCCTAGAGACAATCCTTGACTGCCCCTGGGGTGGTCTCAGTTCCAGATAATGCTTTTAGAGCAGCTTGACTGTCCGAGAGAATGCATACGTTCTGGTTTATGTAGCCTCTACGTAGGTTCTCTGGGACGCAAGCCAGTATGGCGTAGACTTCTGCTTGAAAGACGTAGTATATTTCCCAAAGTTGAGGCTTATGTTTGTTTTGGGTCGTTCACCGTAGATTCCCGCCCCGGGTCCTTCTTCAGATTTGGATCCGTCTGTATACCAGACGATTCCTTTCTTGAGATAGGGTGGTTCTCCTTCCGTCCACATGTCTCTGAAGTATATTTGTGCCCATTTCAAAAACGGGGTCTGAGATGATTGATGTTCCCACGTTTCTTGCATGTCCAACCTGATTTTTTAAATTTTAGTTATTATTGCAAGATAGTCTATAGGCGCTGGATCTCGCTTTAGCTATTATTACAATGTTTAGCGGAGTCAGCCCTAGTAGGATTTCCATGGCAGCTGTGAGTGTACTGCTCATAGAATCAGTAATGCAAAAAGCAAGCCATTCTTTGGATCCTGGATAGCTTTGTGCATGCTGTTAGTTGATTAACTTTTGGCCACCACACTAGAGCAGCATAGCTTATAATTGGCCTAACTACTGTTGTGTACACCCAGTGAATTATTTTGGGTTTTAGACCCAGATTTTTACACATGCTCTCTTGCAAAGCATGAGAGAAGATTTGTTTCTCTTGCGATTTGTAGTCTTTTACCGAAGAGGATGGGTGGTTTTGCATAAGCTCCGTGTGAATGGAATTAGTGTAGTCTTCCCAGGGATTATTTTTAATTCCTGGTTGATACACCATTCCGTTGTGAATCTTAGAGCGTTTTGCATAAGCTCCGAAATTGTGCTTTCACAGGGTCCTTGGATTGCAATTATAATAACGTCCAGATGTCCCTGTGTTTAGCATCCTTCTTGGTTGAGGTTCTACAATAAGCTGTTCATTCTCAGGCTCCACAGGAGTGGGGATAAGACAACTTCCCGTGGACTTCCTTTTGTGGCTCTCACAGTGAGAGACTCTCCAAGAAGGGAAGTTTGTCTTCTTCTACCGATCAGCATAGAGTTTATCCACCTGCAAAAGGTGTCTTTTACTCCGTACTGACTTGCAAATTAACCATGGAATTGTAAGAGGCATTGTCAAATGCCTCCTCAATGCCAAGAAACACGCACAAGGTGGTTTGTTTCCTTGCGAATCCCTCCTCAATTCTGTATATTAGGTTTTGGATGGCTGATTCACATTATTTTTACACCTGATACGCGTGCTGGTTAGTATGAAACAGATTTCTTGACATTGCCTCTTGAGTTAAATGAAATCCTATTAGTATTTCCATTATCTTTAGTAGAAACGATGCCAGACTAATTGGTCTAAAGTCCTTACCCGTGGAGTGGTTGAGCCTCCCCGGTTTTGGTAAGAAGCTTACTTTACTGGCTTCCATACTGTTGGGATATAACATGTAGCTAGGATTGCTCTGAATGTGTGACCAAGTAGAGTTAAAAGATGCTCTGCTCTTTTTTACTACCCCATCCGCCCTTTATATGGAGGGCATTTATACAGTGGAGTTCGCCACTTGCTCCAAGGGGATGGTTTATAACAGCATTTGACCCTACAGCCCTAGCCTTCTGCTAGTTCTCTAGGTACAATGCCTCGCACCGTAGCTTAGGTTTTCCATGGTTTCTTGGTCGGACTTCTGAAGGCCATCCTGTCCGTTATGGGTATTCCTGCCAGTAACACAGTTACCGCCGGCGTAGCATAGCCCTTCATCGATGCACTCCAAGCCTCTCCACCAACGACAAGGTCCTACCATGCCTAGGAGAGGCAAACGTACTTTAACTTCTCTTCCATTTAAAGATGGGGCATGGGTTTCAATACATTTCATTTTTCCATGAAAGTCATTAATATACAACACAAATAAAATTGTCGAGAGTTGGCACCCCTGCCTCAAACCTCTGCTTGTAGGTCTAGCTTCTGTTACTATATTTAATCCATCTTTACACAGAAATTGTAATTTGTATACAGTGCTTTAATTATATCCAATATATTCTTTGGTAATCTCATTTTCTCTAACTTTTCCCAAAGCTTTTCCCTGTCAATAGAGTCAAATGCTTTTTCTAAATCTGCTGGATATATGACCATAATTCTATAAATTCGATAGGACTATAATTTCGAATTTTCTATTAGGAGCTGATTCTCAACCGAAAAAAATAATCAAAAACTATTAAATAGGAAATTGGCCAGCATAAATATAAAAAAACGATTACATAAAAATAACCATCAATCTGCGCCTCGATAACAGTAATTTTAATAATTATATTGAGTAATGGGAAAAAGGGGAATACAGGAAAATTCTGAGGAGATTACTCTGTATAAAGTTCAACCGCAGTTTCACTGATTTTACTTTTCAACAAAAAACAGATATTACGATAAATTATTTTTACTCCAATTTTATGCTGGCAAAAAAGACTGCTGAATAATTTTGTATTTCTTCAATCACTGCTAATAATCAACTACGAATAAAAAAATATGTTTTTCTGACTAAACTTAGCTATAAATTCTAGAATAAAAAAAAATAAAAAGACAACTATCTATTTTCCTCTTTTGCATTGTTTACTATTTTTTAGAGGTTTTATGTAATACCAAAAAATTAATAAAATTAAAAATTATTTCTAATAAAAGGGATGTCCAAGCTCGTCCATTCCCGCCCTTGAAAGGTGTTTCAGAATATACTCAGACCGGCATCTAAATTATAATTCTAAATTCTTTATGCATAGAAAAAATAACAAACAAAATTCATTACTCTTTACAATACTATACTTAAACCCAACTATTTTATATATCTAAACTACTCTACTAAACTTAATTTATTTGTTTATTTTTCTTATTGGGTAGGCAGGAGCACACTTTAACCACGGGGCGACTGTACATCCCCGTTTTTGTTTTTACCGACACCACACGAACTACACCATCATTTCCCGGAAATACTTCTACTATACGTCCCAAAGGCCATTTTAATGGAGATACCTTAGGTTGCACTAACAAAACCACAGTTCCGAGTTCAATCGGACAGGCATCCGTATTCCATTTTTCTCTCGTTTGTAAGTTAACAAGATACTCTACGTGCCACCGTTTCCAATAATCCTGACCCATCCGATCAATTAATTGATATCGATCCAAACGATTCATTTTTTCTTGCGTAATATCAACTGACGGAAGTTTGTCTAAAGGCGTGAGTGTCAAAAAGTGCGCAGGAGTTAGTGCCAATGGTTCCGAGGGATCTGAGGTTAAAATACAAAGCGGACGTGAATTAAGCAAAGCTTCGATTTTTACTAATAATGTATTCATTTCCTCGTACGTTAATAGCTGATTCCCTACTACTTTTAATAAATAGGTTTTGACAGGTTTCAAACTACACCTCGTCCCGCTAGAATCCAATACCGTTGCTTCAACAATGAAAGCAAGAAGCTGGGTCCGGTATGTAGATTAACTTCATGATAATGACGGATCAATAAATTTACTAAATTTTCCTTTTTAGGAAGTAATACAGGATGTTGACTATTAAAATCTAATTTTGAGTTTACTAAACGACCACCTACTCTTAGCAACTCATTGTGAAGAAACGACCTAAGTTTGCGAACCGAATTCGAACAACTACCATTTTGTTTTAATGAACTAATATCCGAGGAAAAATGAACTCCCTGAACGACCCTTAGCAAAACATTTTCTGCGAATTAAGATCACTCGCTGCTATAACATTTTTCCAGGGGATTACTTTGAGAAACCTTCAAACATATACTGTAGTGCGAAGCAATTTAAGCCACGACGAACATCATCCTATTAATGAATATAATGGATTCGACGGTTTCTGTTCTGCAACTAAAGTAACTACGAGTTGTTCTAACGAGGTATCAAAATCCAATCACGGTTAGCCATAAATTGAGGAGACAAACCGCGGCTAAGACAATCGGATATATTCAATTTACCATCTATATAAAACCACGAACGATGGTCAACTAAAGACTCGATTTTCGCCACTCTGTTGGACACAAAAGTTTTCCATTTCTGAGGCGAAGAGTTTATCCAGCTTAGGGTAACTGTTGAATCTGAAAAGGCATAAAGTTTTTCAAAACATAACTGGGTTTCAACGGATTCAATCACAAAGTGAATTATTTTAGCTAGTAAATGAGCTGCACAAAGCTCCAAACGGGGTACCGACAATGCTTTTAAAGGTGAGACCTTGGATTTTGCACATATTAAATTACATTTAATTTTTCAGTCATCGTACGCATGTAGACCAATGCGGCATAAGCCGATTCACTAGCGTCACAGAATCCTACCAATATAGGAACTGAATCAGTGAAAATTCCCAAATGACGTGGTATTTGAATATTTCTTAAATATTTCTTCACAGCGGATATCATCCGGATTTTAAATGGTTTTAGAAGGAATTTATTCTAAACTCCAAAATTTTTCAACTAATTTTTCTAAAGAGGGTTCGACCGTGATACAAAAACTCTGGACTGGATTCAAATCAGTCAGAATGGGTGACTTTCCCATAATCACGTAACCCAATGTGGTTTCTAAAGCTACTGGCAAATTATTTGAAACTATTAATCTATTCCCACATAGGAGATTTTCATACAATTCAGCGCCTATCATTCCATCAATTTCTCCTGGTATATGAAAATTTGCATCAGCTAAAGGTAAATTCGCAAGATGGGGCATTGCATTTATATCTACGGAAGAATATGGTAATTTATCGGTTATTCTATCTACTATCAACGCTACCATTGGGTACCGATACTTCTCATTCAAACGTGATGCAATAACTATATAAACCTGACCTTTAACTACACTCAATTCTTTTCCAATACCTTGATCTTTCGAAGAATTATTTGTGATAGGTAAATTTAACCTTCTACAATATTTATTTGTAATAAAATGGCACTGACTGGCTGAATCTAGCAGAAATCTAGCAGTGTGCTAATTACCAAATTTATCTATAAGATGTACCACAACGGTACCTAAAATGACCATACTATTTGCTTTACAAAAATTGTGGTTAACGGTGGATTATCTTCCACACGTAGAATATTTCTTAATGGTCCTTACGGTACTAAATTTGCAAATATTGACAGTTAAAATTTGTATGTTTATCATATAAAACATACCCCGATTGATGTTGTCACACACGTTTTATTAAATGTCAATAATAATTTTTTTTAGATTCTTTTAAAAAACTGTGAATAAGTAATTGAAGAAATAAAAAATATATTTCTACAAAAATAACATAAGCAAGCGGTATTGGTTATCTTATAAATATTGTTTAAATGCTCAAATTAAAAAAAAATTCCATTATGTAAACTACAATAGATCAAACAGTGTTATATTTTGCCGCTGCTTGCATACGTAGAAATTCAAAAATACATTCATTGCGTCGTTTCTCCGATCCGGCAACATGTCATTCTAACTTAGATTGTTTTTATATTGGATAGTGCAAATAAAATAATAATGAGTCCCGTTTGAGGAATGGTACATTCGTAAAAACAATAACAAATTGAAACTACACTCAATGAAACAAGTTCTGAAATTCCCGATGAAAACTGTATAGTTACATTGAGGGAATTAGCAAAGAACCTCAAATGTACCAGCTGCAAAAGTCTTTTTGACATGGAAAAGTTAAAAGATTTTAAGAGGGAAGGACTTCATATTTACTTCAAAATAATATGTGAAACTAGTACTAAATGTAATTTAGTTAACACTGGGCTGGTTAGTAATAAAGTTTCTGATATCAACTCAACCGTAGTCCTAGGTAAGTTCGTAATATTGTACTTAAAATTATCGTGTCACAATGTTAGTTGCCATACTCCTCCGAAACGGCTTGATCTACGTTTATGAAATTTTATATGTATATTCTGTAGGTCTGAGAATCAGTCGTAATCTATTTTTCATACCCCTAAGTGATAAGTGTGGTCCACCCCAAACATTTTTTTATAAACGTAAGAAGCGAGCAATTCTTAGTCAGTCTAAAGCTAAGAAACTGAGACGACTTGAACTGAAAAAAAAGGAGAACTATTGAGAAAAAAACCGAAAAGCATGAAGGTATTACTTATCAAAGTAATTGTGGAATGAGCGAATTAATTAATTCCATATCTAAAAACTATGATAATAATAATATACTAATATACCAGATAAGACAAAAGTCGTATATTTTGATATCGAAACCACCGGGTTTCGATATCACCGGGTTTCGGGTTTCTGCAAATGCAAACATTTTACAAATTGCAGCTATCTGTGATTGTAAAATTTTCAATGTCTACGTACATACTAAGACCAAAATTTCACCGTCAGCCAGCGCTGTTACTCAACTTTACCAAAAACATGGAGACTTGTTCTATAAAGATAAAAAAGTTGAAACATACTAAATGTGTTTCAATGTGTGGATGAATTTGGAATCTTTCGAACAATTTTTATATAAATTATCTAATGGGCAAAAAAATTGTTTGCTAGTAGCTCATAATGCCCGATTTGATGTTCCGCGACTTTTACTAGCCATAGCGAATGCTACAGTAGCCGGAATTTTAGATTTTATTTCAGGGTTTGTTGATACGTTGAATTTATTCCGAACCGTTTTAGTTGATAGATGAGGTCCAGGTCAATTTAAATTAGAAACTTTAAGTAAAAATTTCCTAGACCCTAGTGACCATAATCAGCAAGAATTTCACGATGTCGCAATACTACAAAACTTGATAAACAATCTAGAGCACGGTAGTGCGACAGGCTGAGTTTAAGCGGCATTTGGCCTTCTCGCTTATTTGAATTTACAAAAAAAATTTATTAAATTCGTACAAAACTTGTGATTATTATTTGCATGAATTATCTAAGTCTGATAAAAGTAGAATCAATTTACGAATGTTGGCTGAATTAAAAGATCTTATTTCTATTAACATGTGCAAAAAGCTAGCTTTAAATGATATTTCATGTGATAATTTTTTTTTTAAATGTATAATGAAGAAGGTGAAAATGGTATTATAAAATTATTTATGAAAAAATTAGATGATAACAAGCCGCGAATAACCAAAAAGAAAAGCAAAAAGCACTATCGCAAAAGTCTTAGATTTAAAAAAAAAAATCAAAATTCGACTAATCTAAAGTGTTCAAAACAAACAAAAATAAGAAATTACTAGTCGGTAAAAAATAATTATGCATTTTAAATTATATTACAAATTATACTTCAAAATTGATAATTATATATTATTTATAACGTTAACTTAATGCTTATTAGTATTAATCAATAAAACAGAATATTTGATTTTCCTTTGAACCTTTCGGAGAAATGACTTACTGAACGTATTTTTGAATTTCTGCGCATGCAAGCAGCGGCAAAATATAACACTGTACTTCAATATATATGTGTACTATATTTCATTTGATCTATTGTAGTTTACATAATGGAATTTTTTTTAAGTTGAACACGACTGCTCTTTGGGAACGTCCTTAAATCAACAAATACAAAATTTATTAAATAATATCGAATGAAAGGGTCACAATTATTCAAATTCAATTAAATATTTTTTAATACCACTTTGTATTCAAACAGGTAGAAAAATCCAATTTATTCTGTTTTTATCAAAAATTATTAAAAAGAATTAAATCATAAACAAGTTATGTAACTGATAAATTCCTAATGCAAACTAAATTGATGAAAAAATACAAAATTATTATACAATATAATGAAATGATTTTACGCACTATCTAATTAGCAAAACAAAGATAGCTGCGATCAAACTAATTTGAATACAAAATGTCTACCAATAATTTATGTTAAAAAACATGCTATTTTCCAAAATTGAAATGTATTCGCGCTCGACTGGACAAGAAATATGTTGGATATATGACTATAATTCTATAATACTATAAATTCGATAGAACTGTTATTTCGAATTTTCTATTAGGGGCTGATTCTCAACCGTAAAAAATAATCAAAAACTATTAACTAGGAAATTGACCAGGATAAATATAAAACAACAATTACATAAAAATAACCATCAATCTGCGCCTCGATAACAGTAATTTTAATAATTATATTGAGTAATGGGAAAAAGGGGAATACAGGAAAATACTGGGGAGATTACTCTGTATAAAGTTCAACCGCAGTTTCACTGATTTTACTTTTCAACAAAAAACAGATATTACGATAAATTATTTTTACTCCAATTTTATGCTGGCAAAAAAGACTGCTGAATAATTTTGTATTTCTTCAATCACTGCTAATAATCAACTACGAATAAAAAAATATGTTTTTCTGACGTAACTTAGCTATAAATTCTAGAATAACAAAAAAAAAGACAACTATCTATTTTCTTCTTTTGCATTGTTTACTATTTTTTAGAAGTTTTATGTAATACCAAAAAATTAATAAAATTGAAAATTATTTCTAATAAAAGGGATGTCCAAGCTCGTCCAAAATCTACAAAGCACGAATGTAACTTTCGCCTTTTCTTAGAGATTTTCTTTGAGTGATGTCAACTAATTCTTTCAATACCATTCATTATATCATCTAGTGTTCTATATCCCGGTCTGAAAACTGCTTGGCTCTCGCTAATTATATTGTTCTTTTCCGCCCATTGTTGAATTCTGTCTCCTATAATTTTAAAAAATATTTTACTGATTGCAGGAAGTAGTGTGATTCCCCTGTAATTCGCTGGGTTCCTTTTTTCTCCTTTGTTTTTATAAATATTGCAGATTATTCTTTTCTTCTAATTTAGTAAACAATTCAATTATTTTTTCATTATTGCACACTGAGTTTTTGACGAATTCGTTAGGTACACCGTCAAATCCCGGAGTCGTTTTGTTTTTCAATATGTCAATAAAGTATTGCACCTCGCAAGTATTGAGAAATTATTTTGATCGTTCTCTTTTTAACCCGACTTCAAAAAAGAGGATGGTTCTCAATTCATCTGTATTTATTTTATTTTTTTTTTTGATGTGTGTCACCTCAGAACTCGGTCATTTACGAACCGATTTTTTATTTTGTTTTAAAGGTTTTGGTTTCCCATTGGCACCAAATCGCATTGTGATGGGGGGATCCCCGGGAAATCGAGGAAAATCCACATTTTATATGTGATAACCGATTTCTGCGAAATTTTTTTTTTTTGAAAGGGTATACTCATTCATATTGGGAAAATATGAAAATTTTTTTTAAAACCGACTTCAAAAAAATTTTTACAAAAAACAACCGGCGACAGAGGGTCGCCTTGCAGACTCTCCAACCTAATTCGACCTGAGTTACCATGGTAAAGTTTCTTGATAATGCTGATGTACTTTGAAGGTATACCAAAGAATTCAAGGGAACGCCAGATAAAACATTGTTCTATACTGTCAAAAGCTTTAGTGGAATCTACAAAGACTACAAATAGGGTTTTTTGATATTCTTTACATTTTTCAAATATTTAACAGATAGCTTGCAGGTGTTCTTGCGTTGAAAACGCATGCCTAAAACCTGCATGTTCTATTGATTGAATTCGGTCTAAAATCGTCTCATTTCGTTTAAGAATTATTTGGGAAAATACTTTATACAGATTGGATGTTAAGCTGATAGGTTTATAGTTTTCTATATTTGATATATCACCTTTTTTATGGATAAGCACAATAGTTGATGATAGTCATTGGATGGGAATATTTTCACTTGATAGTTATTTAGTTTATTAAGTTTAACAAAATCACGATCACTTTATTTAATTTATCACCACCAAATTTAAGAAACTCATTTCTTATTGAGTCAGCACCCACACTTTTTTCGGATTTCAACTTTTTAAGCACACGCTCCACTTCACATAAGATTATTGACGGTTCTTCACTAACAGATTTGGATATGTTTTCTGTTCTTCTTCTGGTATGTTGCTTTTGTACAGCTTTTGAAAAAATAATGTTGCTGTAGTTAATATTTTACTTCTATTTGTTTGTGTTATTCCATGTTGATCATCCATTTATCATTGATCATTCAGTTATTCCATTTTGTGGTTTACCTTTTTGGTGGAGATGTTGTTCTGTAGCACTGATTTGATAGCATTTGTAATGTTATTTCGAATGTTTTGGCGAATTTCTATTTTGTTAATTTCAGCTAGTTCGATTTTTTCTTTTGATGTTTTGTTGATTTTATTTGCCAATTGTTTTCTTTGATCTATCAGTGCGAGAGTATCCGGCTCAAGGGTTTTATGATCGCTGCTGGAATTTCGAGTGGTGTTAATGAGGCTGAATGCAAGATAATATTTTCGATTTTGGTATATGTTAACTGAACCTCTGCCTGAGTATGACTTAAAGGGAGGGATTGGAAATGTTCTTTTAGTTTTTGTTGGTATGCCGAAATAGTTTCCTCTGTTGTGGAGATGTGTAAAGGTCTTTGGGAGATATGCTTTCTGTTTTGATGGCTTGAATTTCTTTTGATTCTGCATCTTAATAGTCTATAGTCAGAGTGAAATCGAAAGCTGATGACTACGCCTGTATCTAAGACTCTACGCATTTCGTTCGTTAATATATAGTCGATTTCATTGTGAGTATTGCTATCTGGCGACGACCAAGCCCATCTTCAACTTAGTCTTTTTCGGAAGAATGTGTTAGCAATTTTCAAGTTGTGTTCAAGCGCAAAACAAAGCATTCTGCGACCTCTTGTATTTCTATTCCCTAGACCATAGGGACCTACAAGATGATTCTCTTCTTTCGTTCTTATACCAATTTTACAATTGAAATCACCCATTTAAACTTGCGATTCTTTCCGTTATTCCTTTAAATTCAATTATTTTTTTTTTCCAAACTTTTTTTACGTAGAATCCTACACCGAGCTGACCCTTGGTTTCACCGTAATGAAAAAACACTCCGTGTTTTGTTTCAATGATTTTCTGACCAAATTTTCTTACTTCGCATAGTCCTATTATATCCCAAGAAATACTCTCAAGGGCGGTTTCAAGCTCAAACATTCGATCATTGTGTAAAGGCGGCGCCAGACGATGCGGCCAACGTTTGAAGCAAACGTTGGCCAATTTGGCTTCCAACATTTGAAGCAAATATTTGACAACTTGTATTGAGCCGGCGCTACACGATGCGACGAACACCTTCCAACGTTGGACGAATGATGATTGGACGCATCGTGTGGCCGATTCTCGAACTACGTGTGTCCAACGTTGGCATTGGAAGATGTTCCGGCTGTTATCGGTAAAAGGCGCCCACTTCAAAGGATTTTTTCTTTCCGCTCGGCTGTACGTTGGAAGACATTGGATTATTTGTTCTTTTGGCGCTTTGGCGATTTGATTTTAAATTGTATTTGATTCGATTTTTTTTTTTTAATTAAATTATATCTAATAATTTCTTTCAATTGAAAGCAGCTATTAATTTCTTTTCAATTTTCGACTTAAAAAAAAAATTTGTTTAACAAAAGAAAAAAAATAAGTCGAACTAGATTATTTTCTTTTTGCACTTAAAAAAAACTCCTTTTTTTTTTCAAGGAGAAAACAATTTTTTTTCTTAAATATTTTTCGTCATATTTTCCTCAATATTTTCTATTTCATAATTAAAATATGTGTTGGATCCAGAAAAATTATTCTCAATAATTTTCATTACAACAAAAGCTCTCCTTCTAAACTCCAACAGACATTTTCTAATTTGCTATTATATTTGGTCGACCAATATGAACTTAAGAATTATTTGAACTATTTGAATTGTACTAGTACATTTAGCTAGCTAGCTTAACTTAAAGTGTACGTACACATTACAAGTTCTTCGTTCTCAACGGCGCCTGGTGTTGATTGCCGGTCGTCTGGGCCGCAAGTTGTACCCTGGCTCTATTGCTTTGGCCTCTGACTCGTCCACACTTGATACATCCCGTCGTCTTCCATCACCTCCATGCCTTTGACCTCCCAATCTATCTGGAAGTAGTTGACGGAACATCTCGTTCCCCACACACAATCTTCCCAGATTCCCATTGGCGGCGGTCCTTGCACTGGCCGGCTTCAAGAGACCTCCATGTATCTTCGTGGGTGGCACTAAATTTCTCAGCACCCTGTAAGGTCCTTTCCACTTCGGTGCCAATCCACTATGGACACAGATCCAGACGGACTCTCCTGGTTGATAACTGAGTCCCGTCTCCACTTAGTCGTTTTCTTCGGCATTGGCCAATATTGTTTGCCGAGCTCTTTCCTCATTCTCTTGACGTTCTTGGCCTCTCTCATTGACCCATTCTTCAATATCTTGAGGCTCTTCTTCGACTATTATTTGCCAATCCGCAGGCTTCTTCATTTCTGCCCCAGTAACAATCAGGCAGGCGAAAAACCAGTTGTTCTATTTGCACGATTCCTTATCGCGAACAACGACTTGCTTAGTTGCTGGTCCCACTTTTTGTGTGCTTGATCCAGTAAATGCAGACACAACAACTTCTTCAATTCTTGATTCTGGCGTTCCGTGGGGTTGGCTCGTGGATGGTATATTGGCGTGGTCCATATTTCTGTATGCCAATCTCTGTTCACTACTTTCCATTCCTTTGATCTAAACTGGGGACCATTATCACTAAGTACTGCTCTTGGATATACATAACGACTAAATACTACGTCTCTCAGTACTTGGGCTATCTTCGAGGTCGACGTGGCCCCCAATGGAAATGCTTCGATCCATCTAGTGAAAAGATAAGCCACGACCAATATATGCGTCTTTCTACGTGATGTGCGTAGGTATGGACCCATCAAGTCGATGCTGACTACCTCCCCTGGTGAAGTAGGTCTTCGACTTCTCATTGCTGAACTTGGCTTCTTGTTTAGTGGCTTCACTCTAGCACACGTATCACACCCTTTCACATATCTGCGTATGTCATCTTGCATCCCATACCAGTAGACGCGGTTACGGATTTGACGATACGTTTCTCTCCATCCAGGGTGCGCTGCTTCATCACTGTCGTGATATCTTCTTAGAAAACAAAGACGGCGTTCTTCGGGGACCACTGGCACTTCTTGTACCATCTGTTGACTATGGTACCAGAGGATCCCGTCAGTTACGGTGTAATTTGCTCGTGTTCTGTCCATTCGTCGACGTAAATTACTTCTCAGTGGACTATTGTGATCAATGATATATCTTCTGATGGCAGTCACATCACGATCTTCATCCTGCCATCGTCGAATATCGTCGAGTGTGGATGTTTCTACTTCGATGACGTTGAGGGTTATTGGTGTTTTTGCCCTCTTTTCAATCACCCACTCTGGAATGTCTTCCACTTCTTCATCTTCAACCTTGCCCTGTGGTTGTCTGGACAAGGAGTCGGCGGCTTGATTATCTTTTCCGGAGACGTTAATTATTTCGTAATCATAGGCTCCCAATGCCAATGCCCATCTTGTCAATTTGGCTCGACTATCCTTGGTTTTGTTCAGCCATTGGAGCGCTGCATGATCCAACGTATATAATTTGAAGTGTCTTCCTTCCAGATTCCTCGAAACTTCCTCAATGCCCAGATTATTGAGAGACATTCCTTTTCTGTAGTGGCGTACTTTCGTTCTGTGGGATCAAGTTTCTTGCTGGCGTAGTTTATAATTCGTCTCGTCTTGCCATCATCTTCCATTTGGAACAATATTGCACCCAGTCCGACGTCACTTGCATCCGTATTTAAACAAAACGTCTTCTTAAAATCTGGATGTGCTAGTTTCGGTGCATTTACTATTGATGACTTGAGATTCTCGAACGCCTTCTGATGTAATGTTAGCCAGCGCCACTTTATGTTCTTCTTTAACATTTCGCTCAGAGGTGTAGCTATATCTTCATAGTTCTTCACGAAGCTCCTGTACAAACCACATAATCCCAAAAATTGTCGTAGCTTCATTCTTCTCTTCCTCTCTGTCAATGCCATCTTGTTTGTTGCTGCCTATGATACATTTGCTTGGTTTACAAGTTAATCCATGTTGCTCTAGTCTTTCAAGTACAAGATCCAGGTGGTGTAAATATTCCTTGACTGATCGACTGGAGATTAGTATGTCATCCAGGTAAACTTGACAGAAATCTTCTATGTATCCAGATAGTACTTCGTTCATTAAACTCTGGAACATAGCTGGAGCATTCTTCAGTCCAAACGGCATGACGCGAAATTGATAGAGACCTCTTGGGGTGGTAAATGCTGTGTACTCTTTCGATATTGGTTCCATCTCAATTTGCCAATATCCAGTCTGAAGATCCAATGTAGAAAATATTTTTGCTCCATTGACTTTTCTCAACATCTCTTGCTGATCTGGAATCGGATACGCATTGCTCTTTGTAATGTCGTTTAATTTTCTATAATCGACGCACAATCGGAAAGTTTGACGTAATACGACGGGTGCGGCCCAAGGCGATGTGGATGGTTCTATAATGCCATCGCCCTCCATCTCTTCAATCATCTCTTCTAATACCCGTTGTTTTTCATTGTTGTACGGGTATGGTCGTAATTTAATGGGGGAATTCGTAATCTCAATTTTATGTGTGATCGTTTTTGTCCTTCCAACTTTGCCGAAAACGCTGGGATGTCGCCGAATGACATCTTTTAACTGCTCTTGGTTCAGTTAATTGCTGCCATTTCTCTATGAGGTCCATCTGGTTTTCTCCATGCAATGCGGACTCTCTTATCACACCCCAATTAAATTATACCACTCCGGTAATCGATGCTCACACCATTTTTCGTTAACAATTCATGACCAAGTATCAAATGGTTCCGTAGGTCAAGTACAACCATTACTTCAACATTGAACTTCATTCTTGATATCATCACATTAATCCACATTTTTCCAAGAATCTTGAAAGTATTAATTATTACATGTCGATCAGTGCCAATATTAATCTACCACGCACATCAACTTCCACAATTGGCCCATTCTGGTGTGAGTTCTTGGTCTCCATTGTTGTTAAATGGACAGGTAATTGTTGCTGTTCACGCCGATGTTGTGTGGTTTTCTGGAGCTTAATGTTTTCTCCAGAACCAATCTCCTCCTTCATTGATCCTGGCTCTTCGTCCAGTGTTCGAACCGTGGTGCGTTACTCGTCCACCGATCTTGGATTCGAAATTTTTACCAATGGACGTATGTCGTCGCGTAATAAATTCAATATTATGGGCACCACGTCATCTATATTTCTGTCGGCGTGCACTCTTTATGCTGCACCTTCATGTTTTCAAACCTGTGGGTTGGGAAACAGTCATCAATACCAGTTCGGCTTTTGCTTTCCTTCCTATACTGTTCAAAAGCTCTCCATTTGCCATTTCCACTCATCGAAGGTGTAGCCCAACCCACGATTCATTAATGCCCAGTCTCTGACTAGACCCGTTTGCTTCTTTGTGACCATCTCGATCCAACAATCTATTGGCAGGTGCGTTTGTCGTAGTAATGCCGTCGCTCTGTTCAAAAAAACTACTGGATCTTCAGCCGGTCTACCACTGAATTCCGGCATGATGGACAAAAGCGTCGTTGTGTCCAATGCGGCGGATCTAATGAGTAGTCACCTCTTCAGGAGCGATACGCATGTCGCGCAGTTGTTGTGTATGAGGTTGCTCGATCCGCGTAATATCATCCACGACTTTGTTGTATTGTTCGTTCATCGTTTTCATTTGCGTGCGGGTCTTTTCGACGTCGGTTTTAATGTTAATGATGTCCGTTTTCACTGCCTCTACGTCGGTAGTGATTTTGTCGATACGTTGTATGCACGCGTTCCCCTGATCCACCATTCGCTCCCCCAAGTCGTATTTTACGGTTTGTATCCTCTCTTCCAGTTGGTTGCCCATTTGCTCATTCTACCTTAGAAGTCTGTTGCGCATCCTCTCTTCAGATTCCTGAAGCCGATTTCCAATTCGTTCGTCCATCCTTGCTTCAGATCCTTGAAGTTGGTCGGCCATCTTCTCCAATCGATCACCCATTCTTTCGTCCAGGTTCTTAAAGTTGGACATTATTGTAGCAAACATCATTTCCATTGTTGCCGCAGCTGGCTCTTTCGGGTTGGAAGCCACACTTCTACGCCGTTCTGATGTGGGAATGGCTGGTCCTAGAGTCTTTGAAATCGGTGTTCCTTGTTTCCTAGTTTGGTGCTCCTCCCATCTTGCCTGTAAGACCTCTCTAGTCCCAGTGCTGTTCAGCTCCTCGGCCTCCATCATCTCACGCAGATGTGGCATGGGGATGCTTGCCATTGTGAATCCTTCTTCTTCAGTGCGTATCCTGGGTCCTACCACGGACGCCACTTGTCGCGGTATCTTGGCTCTCTTTATACCTCAAAGGAGCGCTGCCCGAACCTGCAACAGATTCCGATACTCGACAAAAACAAAAAAAATATATTAGTAAAAGGTTTTACTAAATATTTTATAATTGAAATGACACGCACGTTTTTTTAAAAAAAAAAAAGAAAATTAAATTAAACGAAATTTTTACGAAACAAAACCTGGTTTTATTGCTTTTAAAAATTATTAGAATCCAATTTCTTTTTCAACAATTTTTTTATACTTTTCAACACAATGTCAAACTTTGAATTACTTGTACAAATGAAAACTTTAACTTGATCTGAATCGAACAATAGTTAATTATATACTTTTAACCGAATCCAACAACAGTCGATTTAAAAACTGATGAACTGATTAAACAACATACAAATATATACTGATTTGATCCGCACTGATCGTGGCTCTTTTATACCCGTCAAAGATCTTTCGAGAACATATATATAGTTTATCAACAACCATGGGCGCATTTAGAGGTTCTGATTATTTATAAAATTAATTAAAAATTATAATGCTTCTACAAGGTTTGAACCATAATCACACCCCGCTTGGTTGATATTTAACTAACCACTTAATGCACACGACCAGGTGCGAATTCAAAATCTATACAATTTTACAATACATAAGCCATTCATAACACATAATAACAAGCTTGTTTTTTTTGAATTATTTACGTATTTTATGTTATCAAAAATATTCAACTTGTTAGACTTTTGATTTTTTTTTTCAAATTATTATATCTAATAATTTCTTTCAATTTTTTATTTAAAAAAAAAAAAAACTCTTTCTTTCATCAAAATCAGCTGTTAACTTGTAGGTACTAAGTTTTACTGTAATTTTGTTTCTTATCATTTTTCTGTTACACTAAATATTTCTGTTCACATTAGAGTTTGAGAAAAATGATCAAGTAATGAATTGTATCAAACTTGATTTTTTACAACTTTACTCCTTATACATTTTTCGATTATTCTAATATTACGAATACATAAAATATATTTTATTGTAAAAAATTTTGATTGTCGTTTCCATAGTAACTATAAACTATAATCGTTATACCGTTCTATTTTGGCTATTAATAAATTTAATTTTTGCAAATACTAAAGTCATATCAGATATTATATTTCATTTTGATCACACTAAAATTATGACCGCTAGAGAGTGATTTATGTATTCTAAGGAAATTCGCTAAGTTGACGCAGTTCCTGCGTAACGAATTTTTATACATTTCCTTTTAAAGGAAAGTTCAAAACAATCAAACATCATTTTTTATGAGAATGAATCAGATAATTAAAGCACTATTCTTATCAGTTTTTATAAAAATTGTCCTAACTTATAACTATTTATTCGGAAATTATTTATATACGATTTTATTATGACAATTTTTATGAGTATTCATATAGAAAGTATAGGACAACAAACGTATTTAAGAGTTTAAAAAATATTTACAAAAAAGATCAAGACAATCCAACATCTTTTTTTATGAGAATGAATCAGATAATTCAAGCACTATTCTTATCAGTTTTTATAAGAATTCTCCTTACTTATAACTATTTATACGGAAATTATTTATATAAGATTTTATTATGACAATTTTTAGAAGTATTCACATAGAAAGTGTAGGACAATAAGACGTATTTAAGAGTTTAAAAAATATTTACAAGATTAATTCAGCTAATAAAACGGTTTTAATAGTGGATATCTTATTGACGAACTTGTTGAATTTACTCTTATGATTTTAATTTTTTTTTATGATTATTATTATTATTATGTAAATTATGTTTAATTAACTAATTTTAGTCACCATACCAACCAACATTAATGTGAGAACAATGCAATAATTTGTATAACAATAACTAATTGTACAATCGTAGAACACCATATTACGCAATCATTATTCCTTCGATCAGATGATCAGTCAACCAATTAAATATTTACCTATTAATTATACTTATTAAAATTAAAATATAAATGATAAGATCCAATTATTACGGTTAATTATATATTAATTGAATAAAGTAACCAATAAGAGAAACGCGTTAACGGAAAAAGAATTGGTGGGGAATTAACGCAGCGTCAGCAGAGATACGTGAGGAGAGCGAGCTCTCCCCATCACTAACGTAGAGCGAGTCAACTTTATGCGTTTCAAACCCGGTACAGTTTTTGTAGTAGAATTTTAAAAAACTTTGGAAAAAAAATCACCTCTTTTTTTTCCGAAAAATCTAATTAACTGAATTATTCAGTTTTTATTAGATTTCTTACGATGAAAGAGCTCGCTCCACTCACGTATCTCTGCTGCCGCTGTGTTTATTCCCCACCATTTCTTATTTCGTTAACGCGCTTCACTAATTGGTTACTTAATTTAATTAATATCTAATTAACGGTGGGTCAGGCGTAAAATTGTCCAAGAACTTTTCATCTTAGAATTTCATCCTCTATCCACCCTTTCAATACACTCCATGACTTTTGACTCACCCTGTATATGTATGTATGTATAAATTTATATATATAAATGTATATATATATATATATATAATATTCGCACCTGATTGGTGCTGAGTTATGCCTGAGAGATGTCAAAATACAAAAACCTATTCACTGCGCAACGCATAACTCAGCACCAATCAGGTGCGATCTTAAAATAGTATCAAAGTTCAGCCAAACATATTTAAGCAGGGTAAAACCAAGCAACATCGTGAAACGGTCACCAAGTTAGCAACGAGTAACATATCCTGAAACAATATAAGAGTAATTTTAAACTCGGCCTTGCGCACTACCGTGCTCTAGATAAGAGTAAGGTTAACAGGAGTAAACTTAAATGAAAGAAATTTTAAGAAGAGTAATTTCAGTAAAATTTATTATATTTTAATTTATTTTAGTTAATTTTTCATTTATTTTTATTTTTGTCTATTGATCTCGACTTTCTATCTATTTCTAATTGTCAAAGAGTATATTACTACGACTAGCTAATTTATACCGATGATGACTACTTTGTAGTGGAAATACGTATTTATAATACAAAAAAACTGATCTAGGTAAAGGGGCGAATTTGACATTTTAATAATAATAATAATTATAAAGAGGAGGGCCCCAAGTGGATCCCTAGCACTTAGACCAAGGGGTCTTCTGTGCCCTCCTTGAGAACAACCTGTCACCCGAAGGCGAGAGGCGCACAAATAATCGACAGTGTCCTGTCAAAAGCTCCACCACCCTTCTCAACTGCATTCTATTGAGTTTCAATCGAGCACAGTCGAATGGCCTAGCTGTGTTTATGCACAACTTGGCCTGTCGCATGCCCTGCGCAAAGTCCAGTAATCGAGATGAGCTTGTTTCAGCCACCCCTTGATTCGTTAAATTACGGAGCATCTTGCTATGGGAATGATAGGCTCAGGTGAAAGGGGCGTTTGAGATGACTCTTCTCGTGCAGTCCGCTACTTCGTTCCCTTAAACGCCAGAGTAACCCGGCACCCAGATCAGTCTCACTGTGTTGTTCAGTACCAGGCGGTTCAGGTCCTCGAAGTATTCATAGACTATCCTCAAGGACCCGAAGTGCTGCCTGGCTATCTGAGAGGATACTGATATGTGCCCCACCGTAACCTCTCGTTAAAAATCTGGGCACCTCTCAGCAAGGCGAAGGTTCCTGATTGAAAAACCATCGCATATTGACCAAGAGGAATCGATTCCTTTATTCTAGGTCCATAAACTCTCGCACCAGATAAATCTCCGGCCCTTGACCATCTGTTAGGTACATCTCGATACCATTCTTCACGAGAAGGAACGATTACTCTAAATTTGCGGTCAAAACGATAAATCGGAACAGTGGAATCCTGTGCCATTTCCACAACTGAAGTCACAGTCTCCAACCTGTTCATTATACTCACATGGCCTGTGTTTGTCCTACAGTGCCACTGTTTGCAACTCCTAAGTCGATAGGCAGCTGCCATGGCCTCCGCCTCAATAAATAAATAAATCGGCGGAATACCTAGAAGGGCGCCCAGCGCAGCAGTATGAGTTGTTCGCATGGCTCCAGTGACACTATGGCATACGACTCTGAGCAGGTGATCCAATTTTTTCCTGGCTACAGCCAGAGAAGTTCTTGTCCACCATACTACACAACCAAATGTGAGCATTGGCTTTACGATCATTGTAAATAACCAGTGCACCATGTGAGCTTGGAGTCCCCAAGACTGTCCTAATGGTCTCCTGCACATCCAGATAACACTATTTGCCTTGGTTAGTCTCCAATCCAAATGATCACTCCAGTTCAGTTTTGCATCCAGGATGACTCCCAGATATGCTGATCATCCGTTGAGCAACTCTTCGTCTCCTTGTAAACAGTACACAGCCCGTTTTTTCCGGTTTTACAGAGAGTTCTTTGTCAATGCACCAGCGCTCCACGTACGAGAGCGCTTGTTGCATCAGATCCTAGATAGTGCCCTCGTCTCTGCCTTTGACAAGTATGGATATGTCATCAGCGTAGCCTTGAGCAAATATCCTTAATTCTTTGAGACCGGTCAGTAAGCTATCCAGGACGAGGTACCACAATAATGGCAAAAGAACTCCACCCTCCGGACACCCTCTACCCACAAAGCCTCTAACCGATTGTGCCCCTAAAGTTGTTGTAATGCACCTCACTTCGAGCATGTTGCAGATCCATCTTACAAGGTGTCCCCTACCCCGCGCTCATTTAATGCAGTGCGTATTGTCCCAACCGTTGTATTATTGAAGGCTCCCTCGATATCAAGGAAGACCCCTAACGTCATTGCCTTTTCTGAGAGCGTACCTTCAATCGACCCTACTAGTCGATAAAGTGCAGCATCCACAGAAAGGCCGGCTTGGTAAGCAAACTGGCACTCTGATCGCGGTCTCTTTACAAGACACGTGTCTCGAATATGCCTGTCTATTAGCCGCTCAAGAGTTTTGAGCAAGAATGACATCAGGCTTATCGGCCTGAAGTCTTTTGCGTCGCCAAAGCTTGGGCGTCCAGGTTTCTTCCCATTTCCTGGGTATGTAGCCTAAAACTATGCATGTTTTAAAGATCTCCTTGAGCCTTCCAACAATTATATCCAAGCCCTGTTGTAGCAGTGCCGGGTAGGCCTGGTTCCACTAATGTGGACCCTAGGTTCATCAGTAAAACTTCACCTTAACTTGCTGGTCGGTCTGGCGGCCTCCCTGCGGGTCGAGTTTACGTTTCAACAGATGGAGGTGTACTGTTTCCAGTTCTTTCCAACTTGGGATTATTTATTGTGTCAACCTTATTTGATCCCACGAGTAAATAAATTATATATGAATTGGCCTTATACACACCCTGAGGCGGCACCCGGTATCAGGGCGGGGATCGCTTAATACTAACTTCACTTAGTTAGGCATCCCGTCGGCACAATACCAGACCTTAGGATTGAGGGAGGTTTTTTATAGAGGTCTCCAACCTCGCGTGCCGAGTGGTTAATCCAAGCACCCCGATTCTCTTGAACACCCGCAAAAAACGGCTGCTGCAATGCCAAGAGGTTACGGTGTGACAAAGGTTTTCCGCCAGTTCGGACGCCATAGCCTCGATTAGTTTTGAACAGGGGCACTCTATAGAAACAATTTTGCACATTTTATTAACATTCACTAAACTGTTGATGAGAAAATATAGCATATGAGACACGCACCAAATTAGCAACGAGCAACATATCTCTGACTCCATATCCCAGAGATAGTTACGATTAGCTAATTCATACTAATGATGACTACCTTGTAGTCACCAGCCAAGTAGCCCAGCGGTCTAAGGCGTCATGTCTGTGCAGTATGCAGCACTTGGAAACTGGGAGGTTATGGGTTCGAATCCCGACATCGGCAGTTTGTCAATTATAAAAAAAAAGGGCGGTTGATTGACTAAACTGTCGGCGTATGGACAAGAACGAAGTAACCGGCTATGCTTGAGAAGGTTTTCTGCAGATTCCTTCACGAACTCCAGGTGAATATCGGCATAGTTCCTATCATAGTCGGCTGCAGCCGCATATCCTACCAATTCCTAGTCTACTCACAAATTCCTTCCACTCCACTCACATCCTAAGGCATCACAATGAACCTTATGGTCGAAGTGTAGCCTGCCCAGGGCAGCCTTTACAATCTACCTCTTTGACGAGAAGGTTCGAGGCCAGAGACTGTTTGCCATGCAGAGTAACATAATATTTCTCCCTGTCAAAGACTGATTGTCTTAAAACGCTGTTACAGGTATTTATTTGTTTATAATTTATTGGCTAAATATCAATTTTGATGGCCCATTTCCCAAAAACTCAGAAACACGTATTTTATGATGTATATCTGAAATCGAAATTTTTAGGTCTAACTTCAAAAAAATCGAAACTCTGACTCCCTATTTCACCCCCTAAGGTTTGATTTTCTCCCTAAGGGTTGAATCGTCTACTTTATTTATTATAGCACGCGGGCTCGGATGCATAAAACAAAAACTTTTTATAGCCTATGTCACTCGGGAATAATGTACCAGCCATAAACTTCGAGTTTATGCAAAAAAAAAGTGTATAAATAAATGTAGTTATCAGTTTTTATGAGAAAATTCATTTTAGCAAATTCTATAAGATTGAATGAGAAATTACGGTGGACACAAATGCGGACCATTTTCTCATAAAAATGTTTGATTTTATAAGACTTACTAACTTTTATGAGCAAAATTTTAAAAAAATTATTAACCCTATTTTTCTTATAAAAATCTTATAGAATCTTTTAATATGATTTAAAAGATTTAATATGATTGTATGTATAACCATATTTTGACAAAATGGAAACCCGACTTCAAAAATCAAATATTCTAAAACAAAAAATGCACTAAAAAGTAAAAAAATAATTGCATATTTTTGTGCCAATTTTAGTTCACCTAAGCAAAATTTTTTAAATATATATGTACAATTATTGTTATTTTTGGAGTCGGTGTCAGCATAGAGAAATTCACATAAAATTTGAACACCGCCATATACACTATGTTTACATCTTCGTATCATAGATCCCACGAGTATGAGAGAGTACATATGTACATATACATTAAGTAATGTGTATGAGAAGGAAGTCTTGTAGGTGTGTGTTGGTTGTCCTGTCGTACGATATACTTTAGAATTTAGATGAAGCTTGTGCAGAGGGGTTTTTTTAATTTAAATAAACAGATCTGTTGTTATGATATGTTATGTTGTTCAAACTTCTGTTGTTTAGTATGCTATAACATCTTATTAGAGTGCGTTAAATATGTTCACTGTTGTCTTCTTAAGCATAGCATTACTTCTAACAATTGAAAATTATTTTTTGAATATCCCTTTTTATTTGTATATGGAATGTTTGAAAATAAATGATAGTATTCTATTAACGGTATAACATTTAACAACAATCCACACTAATTAAAAGAAAAAGAAAACCCCAAAAAGAAAAAAAATAGAATTCTGACAAAAAAGTTAAACCAACGGTTCGAATATTCCTCCATCACTTGCTAAACAATATCCGAGTCGATTGTAGAAATCTGCCCGGGTATTTTCTAGCATTTGAGGAGAAATATTCGCACAAGTGTCAACAATTCTTTGCCTTAATTGTTGCAAATTTTCAGGCCTATTCCGCGAATAGATGTCTGTTTTGAGAAAACCCCATAAAAAAAAGTCGTTAGGGGATTATTTTAATTTATTATATATATATATATATATATATATATATATATATATATATATATATATATATATATATATATATATATATATATAATTTTTAATGATATTATCTATAATACTATGTATATATATAGTTTAGTAGGCTAGAGTCTCGTTCGTTATCGGAATTAACCAGACAAATCACTCCACCAACTAAGAACGGCCATAAGACGTTCCTGGAAAGTTTCTTCCAGAAACTGCCTTACTATCATGGCGTTGTGTGCAGGGCAACCATCTTGTTGCAACCGTACAGATTCCAGGTGTAAATAAGGAAGAGCTCTAACAGTTGGAAATATATTATATTGTAACAAACTCAAATATTTTCGAGAATCTAAAGATCCGTCAATGAAGAATGGTCCTATAATATAATCACCCAATATTCCAGCCCAGACATTCAGCTTCTGTGGAAACTGAGTTCGGGTACTGGCATATCGATGTTGATTTGTCTGAGACCAATATTGCAGACAGATGGATTATGTTTTCCATGCAATGGAAAAGACGATCCATCAGTATATAAAATATTTCTGATAAAATTATCTTCTTGATTCGCCTTTTCCATCGCAGTTTCACAAAACTCCATCTTACGATAAGGGTCCTCAGGCAAAATATCTTGGTGTTTTTCATATTTAAAACATTTGAAACTGTTCCGTTTCCAAATGTTTGCAACTATAGCGTTGCTTAGGCCCAGTTCTTCACCAACTTCTCTTGTCAATAGATAGTACACTACAAACTGCTATATCTCTCTCTACATTTTTTGGTGGGGCTTCCTCATCTTTTTGTGGCAATTTTTACAATCAGATAAACAAGCATATTTTTCAAAACAGTGAATAATATTCAGAACTGTTCGAGTGGTTAGTGATTGTCTACCTTCAAATGCCACAATAAATAAATTGACCCATTCCTGTGCGGATTGTCCGGAATAGTACCATTTAACTATTTGCACTTTTTCTTTTTTTGTGTAATAATAACTCATTGTTGTAATGAGATACCAATAAAATAACACGTATTTTCCAAAAGCATTCACATACTAATGATTGCATCAGTGCATACATCACAAATCCCACTCCACAAGCGTCATCTACAGTGTATCGTACGACACAACCAACCAACCAACAACACACCTATATGAAGTCAGTCAGTACACATATAATGAGAGTTATCACATGTACAGTCATCAACCATACACATGTATGCATATGGTTGTTTGTATGTTTTCTATACAATCAACACACACCTACAAGACCTCCTTCTCATACACATTGCTTAATGACTATATGTACTCTTCTCATACTCGTGGGATCTATGATACGAAGATGTAAATTAAACGGGCTGTATATTTAAAAATTTTTGCTTAGGTGAACTAAAATTGATACAAGAATATGCAATTATTTTTTTACTTTTTAGTGCATTTTTTGTTTTAGAATATTTGATTTTTCATGTCGGGTGTCCATTTTGTCAAATTTTTTTTTATTTCTCGCTTTTTAGTGACTTTGAGGTTTTATAATTGATTTTATTTGTCTGAATATGGGTAGACCTACTAAACGACCTACTAAATTTTTGTGCATTTTTTATAACACATTTTTTTTATCAGTTTTTTTATTTTTAGTGCATTTTTTCATAACAGATTTTCAGTATTTTTAAATGCATTTTGTTTTTTTTTTTTTTTGTAAAAATTATTTAGTTGAAGTCGGTTTTTAAAAAAGTTTCTTATTTTTCCATTATGAATGAGTATACCCTTTCAAACAAATATAAATTTTCGCAGAAATCGGTGATCACATATAAAATGAGGGTTTTCCTCGATTTCCAGGGGATTCCTTCTTCAGAATGCGATTTGGTGACAATGGGACCAATCGGAAATCAAACCCTTTGAAACAAAAAAAATTCAAATCGGTTCATAAATGACGGAGTTCTGAGGTAACAAATATTTAAAAAAATAAATAAATAAAAATTCAGACGAATTGAGAACCATCCTCCTTTTTGAAGTCGGGTTAAAAATGAAAGTTCTCATACAATCTTATAATTTCTGAGTGACATTTATCTTATAAAATATCATAAATTTATGAGAAGAATCAAAATCTGATAAATTCTTATAAATTCTGTATGATAATTTTTTTCACTCTCATAGACATGTATGAGAACTTATAGGATCTCATAGAAACTTTATCAGATTTTTTCCACAGGGTAGCGATTAAAATTTGAGCGAAAGGGACCAGTCGCCGGACGGCGACTTTTGCATTTAAGTAACAAAATTTAAAAAAATTTTAATTTGATTAAAAAAAATTTAATTAAGTACTTTAGAGAAAAACATCTATTGTTTTATCATTTTATTTCTTTATACCACGCGTATTATAGGTTTATTTGAGTAGCGTGATTCTCTTGTCACTCATACTCATTATTATTCATGGACATTCGATATTGTATAGGGATGGGCGATGTTGAAAAAAAAACATCGACATCGTAACATCGATTATTAAAATTTTTAACCATCGAATAATCGATAGTCTTCCGAAAACATCGATTATTATCATCGATGCTAGAAGCTAGCGTAAAAATTTTAAAAGTTATAGATGCAATTATAAAAAATTACAAAAGAGCGCGAAAATTTCAAATTTTCAATTACTATCACTGTTAAATGAGGCATGAAATATGATAATTAAATAATCTTAGTAACAACGAGTAATTTATTAGAAAATAGAGATTTATTATCAAACTAAGTAATTTTTAAACTCATTTTTAAATTTAAATTAATAGAAATTTAATTTACGTCCACTTTTACGATGGCGATAGTTGAGACAAAATTTTACATCGAACATCGATGTATCGCATTTCAAAAACATCGGTTAAAAACATCGATATTTTTGGAAAAAAAACATCGAAAGTCCAAACATCGATGTATATCGCCCATCCCTAATATTGTATTCATAATACATTATGTATTCGACGAAGTAAGACTTAATAGATTTACTATAATTGTTAAAAAATATGAGTAAAACGCATATTCGTACGAGCAAATTGTTGTGTAATCTACTCACAAAAAAAAAAATTTAATTTCTTTCATTTTAATTGTCCAAATTAACCGCGACGTCTTTAGGCGACTTTGTACGTGACGTGAGTTCAATTTACGACAGGGCTTAACCTTTTAAAAAAATTTTCACAAACTGTATTGCTTTCGATTAATTCCATTTTCCGTAAAACTATTTTTGCTAATGTTTTCCATGGAACATGTTTCCAAAGCATATAGTTTTTAAGACATTTTGGCGAATACCACTAAGGTAATTCGATTATTTTGTTCCTTCATTATTTTGTTCCTTCCTCTAGAGAAATTCGCTTAGTCTACGTAGCTTCTAAGTGGCGAATTTTTTTATTAAAATGACTTTGATATATGTAACTAAGTTTTTATACAAATATAGCAAGTTGATTTTCATTCACTTCTAATTATCATATCGATTTGAAACTTTACAAATACATGTAGTTTTGATGATAATATGACACAACGAATCTCATAACAAAATGAAGAATGGAAAAAAAAGCATACAACCAAAATATATGATAGATTACGTGATCTGTGATTGGTTAATTAATTACATTATAAACTTTTATTAGTAATGCACTAATAAAATTCAATGGCTAATTGCAAAAGAATAAGCCGCTTTTCTGGATACATATCTTTGAAAAACTTCACTTTTCAAAATTTTATAATTTGATTTGTGCCTTATTCATTCGGTTTTCGAAAAATGCTTCAGTTAAAAATTGTTAATTATAAATACACTATCAACTTTTTTGCGAAACAAAAATTCAAATTGAAGCATATACTAGAGCTATTTCTACTGGCGTGGTAAGTAGCGAGAACTGCACATAAAAAACATTGTTTATAATTGAGTGTACTTAAAAAATCTTTATGTTTCAATAGATTTTCTTCATAGTATAACCTTTTAACCTGGCACAAGCGAGCAAAATTTTTAAATGTTTTTATTTTAACTCGTATTATTGTTGGAACTTGGAATGGCTTTATTTCATAAAATTGACTATTAAATATTAATAAACAACCGTAACCGAAACCGTTTTCATCTTCTGTTTTTTTAATACCGTTTTAATTTATAATTTTAAAACCGAAATAGATACCGAAACCGTTTAATTTTCCAAAACCTAAATCGTAACCAAAACCGTTAAATTTGTTAAACAATTACTATCCCCGATAGTTATTGTGGTTATTTTCGATTTAATTTGTTATTTTCTTCAATTTCTTGTGTATCATTTTAGTTATAAATTAATATAAAATATTACCATTATTTATATTATTTATTATATTATTCTTTACAGATTTACCAAAAATTTATCTGCTGATAAAATAAATTTAAGTACATTCAAAGGAGAAGGTGAACTATCAAATTTAGAACTAGATGAAAATGTATTGACAGAATTATTAGAGCTACCATCGTGGTTACGACTTACACATGCTTGGTGTAATAAGGTTACTTTTCGTATTCAATGGACAAAATTAAAAAATGTTCCTATACAATTGGTGCGTATATTTTGTTTCTGATTTAATATGAATGATTGTAAATATTAATGTTAACTTTTTTCACATTTCATAGAATTTAGATGAAGTACTTATTGAAATTGAGACATGTACAGAATTAAGATCAATGTCACAGCAAGCTGGATTATCTTCTTACATGAGTAACCCAGGAAAATATGGTGTAATTCAAAAAATTATTGATGGTATTACAGTTTCCGTCAATACAGTGGGTGTAACATTTAAGAGTCCTGCTTTTGTTGCTACAGTTCAGGTAATATATTACAAAATTTATTCTATCAAAGGTCGTAAGTTATACTTTATGACTTCCTGATCAAAAATTATGAGTAAAGTTATCTTGCTTCGTGCAATAAAGTTATCATAAATCAAATAGAGAGCTAGAGGCTCCATCACAATGGACCTTATGGTTGAAGTGTAGCCCGTCCAGGACAGCCTCTACAATCTATCTATCTATCTTGAGGCTCCATGTACTTGAACTATTCGTTTATATGCCTGTGATTTTGATCAAAAAGTCACATTATCAAATTACAACATATCTCATATTCAGAGAATTCTACTGAGAATAATTTTCGTCATTATATCTTTTGTAAAGAGAGTCATAAGGTTGAGGACTGTTCTTTATCACGTGTTTAACAGCTATTGCATGTAATAATATATTACATTTATACAGGTGTCTCCGATAGTTATCTCCAAACATTAAAGTTGCTAATAGATGTCTTACAAATTTTTTTTCAAAATTTTACATTCTTTTAATTGTCAAAGATTTTTATATCTCAAAATTGAGTTAACGTAGGATGTTAGAATATGTAATATTTTAATCAGTGACGAGGTATGTAAGCGCACACTTTCAAGGTTATGAGGACAAAATATCGCCCGTAATAAATGTGTTTTAATAGAGAGAGATCCATTTAAGGTAGTTCGATCGGAATTAATAATCCAAAGCAGTGTTTAATTTTTTTTATTTATTTTTTTTTTATTTAAAATAATTTGGCAAGGGCCATTAAAGCCATATGGTTTTACAATACATTAAGAATAAAAAATTATATAATATATTCGAAAAAATAAAAATAAAACAATTATTTCCTTTGAAAAAAAAAAAAAATTATGTTAAAAAATGTTAAAGAATATAAAAAAAAATCAGAAAATTCAAAAAATAACTGAGGACAATACGTAGACGCTAGGATGTAAGACACGGGATTGGGGGAGTCGCTACCGAGACCCATCAGGGCTGAGAATAGATCACAAACATAGATGTTGGGGGTCATGGATTGTTTAACGGTAGAGAAAAATCAGTGTAACATTTAATACAGACAGTACAGTGTATTTTGGAGGGGGATTTAGACAGAGGTGTTGGAAGATTTAAGAAATAGGGCTATCGATTTAAGGACAGTTTTATTGTTTAGAGACAGGAGGTGAGTAATATTTATAGGAAGTGCAACATTTTGGGACTTAAGGTTTCTATATAGTATGGCTCTTTGGTGTGAAAGTAGGGCACACTCAAGGAGTACATGGTTTTCATCACAACAATCGTGACCACAAACGCAATTTGCATTATTTTTTACGTTGATTTTGTGTAAATGCCTTGGTAGACAGTTGTGACCAGTTCTTAGTCTACCAATGGTCACGATTGTGTGACGGTCGAGCTGCAGGCCGTCGAACCAAGGCTTTAGAATGGGAGTAGGTCGTAGTGCGGCTATTGCAGTGCCTTTTATTTTTCTGTTATATTCCCATTCTGCTTTCCACTCTTCCATAATCTGTGTTCGACACTCTGCATAGAGATCGCTGTATGATGGTAAATATATGCTGTCATCTCCATTGAGTGCCCCTTCTTTAGCTAATAGGTCCACCGTTTCATTTCCTCGTACGCCGATATGTGAGGGACACCATATAAATGAAACAGAAAAATTTTCATTTGTAACTTTGTAGAGCTCATACTTTATAAGGGATACAATATAGGAATTATTAGGATTGGAAATTGGATTAGATAGGGTCGAAAGGAGACTTTTCGAGTCAGATACGATTATTGCACCAGCTATATGGGATTGAAGTACATATTTTAGAGCCTCTAACACAGCAACGCATTCGGCGGAGAAAATTGAAAATTTGTTGTTAAGTTTAAATTTGCGTGATACCGTTGCTGTGGTAGAAAGCTGCTCCAACCGTCTGAGTGCCGGTTTTAGATGCGTCTGTGTAGATGTAATCTTGACTTGGGTAATTCAATGACAGGAAATTTTGGAAAATGGAATTTGAAAGTAAGTGGTTATTCACATCTCCCCTCTGCAAGCCACAGTCGAAACGTACGATGTTCGAGATAAATCCGGCAGGGAGGGGAAATGTGAAGTGAAGAAGGGAGGGGCTACGATGTATAGGGGTTTCAAAGAAGGAACGATATGCTATTATTAAGGGAGGGATTGGTTTAGGACGCCAGTATCGGGAATTTTGGATTGCTAGAATTAGTTGACCTAAAAGCGGGATTAAGGGGTGACGGGAAAAGGACAGTTTTTTAAGGATAAACTTTTTAGCTAAATGGATTCTCCTGAGATGGAGGGGAGGAATACCTGCTTCAACTAGAAGTGCATTTGTTGGGCAGGATCGCATTTGGCCTAATGATATTCGAAGGGATTGGAATTGGACTCGGTCTAAGATAGATGATTTGGATTGCGATAAGGGTGAGAGAAGGAAACCTCCATAATCGAAAACTCCCTGGACGAAGGCGTTATGAAAGGTCAGTAAGGTGGAAGGATCTGCACCCCACCACGTAGATCTGATTGCCTTCATAGCATTCAGTCCACCTTTAACTCGGTTGGCCATTGCCATGATGTTTTCACGCCAAGAGAGCTTCCGTTCAAGGATGATTCCGAGGAATTTTACTGAGTTTTGGAATTGGATACTTGAATCTAAAAATGGGATAGGTTGGGGAACATCCCTATGTCTGGAAAATAGGACTGCGGTAGTTTTAGTGACTGAAATATTTAAGTTGAGTTCATCCAAAATGCCTTTTAGCTGAACTAAACCATTCGTAACGTTGCTTCTAGCTGAATCTAAGGATTTGTTGGATGAATATAAGACTATATCGTCAGCAAATAGCAAGATTTTAACACTGTCCTGGGGGAGTTGTTGAATACCAGATGTGTATATATTAAACAGGATTGGGCTCAGTACAGCTCCTTGGGGAAGACCCAATGTAACGGTTCTGTGGATTTCAGGATAGTGGCGTAGAAGAGTGATATTTCGGTGATGTAGAAGGTTCTGAACGTAGCGTGTGATTCTGCGCGGAGCATTTAGTTGCAGAAGTTTTTCGATCAGATTTTTTTTATTAATTGATGTAATAATTATGAAAATTAATCTTTTTAATTTATAATAATATAACAAGTTTATATACCGTGTGTGTTGGAACGCTTTTCTAATAGAGAATAACTATACACAATATGCTTAATAAAGAAATACAAATAGTGGGGGTACTCTGTAGTGTATGTAATGTGTTGTGTACATAATGCTGGCTGCTGTGCAAAGTCAGTGCTGCACACACATCTAATGAGAGTGGGTTAAATATATTCATTGTTGCCTTCTTAAGTTTAGCCATTACTTTAACAATTGAAAATTCGTGCATATACTGCTATATTGGAAGAACCCAAATGCTCAATAAAATAGCACCATTTTATACAGAGAAAAATATTATTGCAAACATTAGAAAAATTTGTAATAATTGTGAAATTTGTATAAAAAATAAGTCAAGAAAAATATCTAAATATGGTTTGATGTCACACTTGGGTCCAGCCAAATATCCCTTTGAGATTGTATCTATTGACACTATTGGAGGTTTTGGTGGATCTCGTTCGAGAAAAAATTTTTACACCTTTTGGTCGATCACTTTACGAGATATGCCTACATTCTAACATCAAAAAATCAAAGCGGTAATGGCTTTATAAAGTTAACCAAGAATGTGACACAATATTATAACATTAATATGGTGCTAACAGATCAGCATCCTGGATTAAATTCGAAAGAATTTCTGAAAGAAAACAAAATTAAAATAGTTTTTACTGCTGTTGATGCTCCAATGGTCTCAATGAAAGATTGAACCAAACCTTAATTAATAAAATACGATGTAAAATAAACGAAAATAAAAATAAAATGTGTATGGACAACCATAGCCCAAGAAAAAAAAACACTGGGCACAAGAAATCTGAGTTAAACCTCTTTCATATTACCAAGTTGATTCCACTGCGGAATGGTCCCTGGACAATTACGCGATTACTACGAGTAATTATTTTTTCCAGCGGGGGAGATGTAAAGAAAACCACAACCCTCATATACTTGTATCGTTTCTTTTCTTAAAATTTGAATTCTACCGTCTAACCGACGGATGGTAGTCTGGGAAACAACTTTAAATTGTTTTGATTAAAACAAATTACAAATTGGTAATTTTAGTTAAATTAAATAATTGCTCCAGATTGTGAATAAAAATATTAAATAATTATAAATTGGATTTTTAAATAGAAAAACATACCTGGAATAAACGCTTTAAATGTTGTTTTTTTTTTTATTACAGGTATGAATTAATGTAAATAATTTGTAAATGATTAAATAAAATTTCGTTAATTACAGAAAAACGCAATTATGTTTTTAATCTTTGACTCACTCTGCTCGCAAGGGGGTTCCCCCTTGACACTTTGGCTCCGCGTCACAGAAAATAACATTACATGAATTGTAAAAAAAGTTGAAAAATATACTTACCAAAAAGTACGTACTATTAGAGAATTAATGGGGGGAGGGAGATTTTTTTGGAAGCGGAATTTTTATGGGGGGAATTTAGAGGGTTTTTTGGGGGGATAATTTTTTTTGGGGAGGTGGGTTTATGATAATGGGTTTGGTGGGCTGTGCATAGATTGGTCTCACATTACCATTTTCAAGGGGCAGCGATGAAAAAAATTAGGTTTTTCGATTTAACCGATTAATTTGCAGTTATTCTGCGTTGAATGCGAAAAATCGCATCCTTCTAAATGGATGATTTTGGGGGCGTTTTTTACATTTTTAAGGGGGTGGCGATGAAAATATTAAAGTTTATCGAATAACCTCATTAGTGTGAAGAAATTCTCCACCAAATGCAAAACAACAAATCTTTCTACCATGAATACAAGTTAAAAGAGTAGGTTAGGGGGTTGTTTTCCCATTTTTTAGGGGGTATGAAGAAAAATTTTAAGGATTTCTAATCACCTTCTTAATTTGTAGCTAGTTAGCGACGAATGCAAAAATTGCATCTTTCTAGGATGTATAGAAGAAAAGGGATATTTTTGGGTTGTTTATCCCATTTTCGAAAGGTTACGATGTAAAAATTTACGTTTTTAAAATAATGCTTTTATTATAATCCTGTTCCACGTTGAATAAACCTGATCTTTCTAACATGAAGAGAAGTGAAAAAGGCAGTTTTAGGGGTGTTTTTCCCATTTTCGCGGGTTTGCGATGTAGGTAATGAAATTTTCCAAAGTAATCTGTTAATTTGACTTTATTTCGGGTCGATTGGTGAAAATCCCATCTTTCTACCATGAATTTGAAGTTAAAAGAGTAGCTTAGGGGGTTGTTTTCCCATTTTTTAGGGGGTATGATGAAAAATTTAAAGTATTTCTAATCACCTTCTTAATTTGTAGCTATTAAGCGTCGAATGCAAAAAACCGCATCTTTCTAGCATGTATAGAAGAAACGGGGTGGTTGTAGGGGTGTTTTTCCCAACTGCGAAGGGTTTTGATAGAAAAATTTACGTTTTTTAAATAATTCTGTTATTTTGAACCTGTTCCACGTCGAATGAAAATAACCCGATCTTTCTAACATGAATAGAAGTGAAAAGGGCAGTATTAAGGTTGTTGTTCCCATTTTCGGGGGGGAGGGGGGTTGCGATGTAGGTAATGAAATTTTTCAAAGTTTTTTGTTAACTTGAATTTTTTTCGGGTCAATTGGTGAAAAACTTCATCTTTCCAGCATGTATAAAACAGAAAATCGTAATTTTGGGGGGTGATTTTCCGGAGGATTGCAATGAAAAAATTTAATTTTTCCGATTTTTCTCGTCGATTTGAAGCAATTTTGCGTCGAATGCGAAAAACCGCATCTTTCTAGCATGTCTAGAAGTGGGTTAGATTTTGTATAGATCAGTGAGTGAGTGTGTCAGCTTCACTTCTAGCTTTATAGTATAGTGGATTAAAAAATTGAGAGATTAAAACGGAATAAGAAATGGTGGGGAATGAACGCAGCGGCAGCAGAGATGCGTGAGGGGAGCGAGCTCTCAATTCAATGAAAATTGAATGATTCATTATACCTGAAAACTACATTTTTCGTTAAAAAATTTAAGCAACGAATCACCTTTCAAATCAAATCACGACTCAAAATTATTTAGGTATTTACATTGACTTAGTTTTTTTGGTTTTTCAGTTCCTTTCTTTTTCGAAGGTGTAATTTTTTTTATAAAAGTTTTTATTTTTTGCTTTTCAGTTACTTCTTTCGTCGGTTCTATTTTTTGTTAAAAAGTTTTTATTTTTCACTTTTCAGTGCCTTTCTTTTTTCGTACATGTTATAGTGTAATTAGAACTACATAAGCGTGCCAAGTTTCAATAGAATCGGTTCACAGATGACAATTCAGTGGGTGAACAATCCATTTTTCCCTATTTTTCTATCTTTAGGCACGAATTTTATTTCAAATTTTATGTACCAACTTCGAAGTATACCCTATCCAATAAAAAAGGAATTATTGAAATCGGACTACTCTGCGTAATATATATATATATATATATATATATATATATATATATATATATATATATATATATATATATATATATATATATATATAAATTATATTTTCGATCTCGAAATGTATAAAAAAAATACTTTATTTAATTTAACAAAAATACAATATTATAATTTATTTTAAATACAATAACAATTATACAATTTATAAGTTATCGCTAGTTCGCTACAATCAAGCGTGCAAGAAGCCAAACTTGTGTAATGAAAAAGACAATCGTTATCAATTTAACAATGGCTTATATACTAGTTTTTGGTATTTTAGAAAGAGTCGTACTGATTAGAATGTAGTTTAATGTTAAGGACGTTTTTAGAAAGTTATGTTTAAGTAATGTGTACAAAGTACGTCATTACATGTTTGTAGAAAGTTATGTTTAAGTAATGTGTACAAAGTACGTCATTACATGTTTGTTTTACAATGTCCTTGAAATAGAGAGATAGTTATTTTATATAAACTAATACACATTCCAGGATCTGTAACTCCTCCCTCCTTAAGATGGAGCTTTGAACAGAAAGGTTATTGTGGCTTTTTGTGAGAGCACCACAGGCTCTTGGGGTGCTGATGGCGTATACTTTGTCGTTTCAATAATTCTAGAACGATTCTTTCTATTTTTATAATATTTAAAATAACTAAAAATAAATGTTAAAATAAGAAAAATAATTAAGATAATAATATTTGTAGAAATATGAGTATAATGTTGATATTTGATGAGTTCTAGTTCATTCGTGTTTTCAAGAGTTTTTAAGTTTAATACATACAGTGTAGAATCGTTGGATAATTGCGTTATTTCCATGTTGTTGTAGATGATTTGTTCTAGTTTATAAGTAGAAATACTTGATGAGATAGTTCCATAGATTATACCATTAATAATAACCATACATTTGTTATAATGAATATACAGTTTTCCAGTAAATTTGGTGATGTTTTTGCCACAGATTGTATTAACATTTATAGGTTCATTAACGTAAGCTATTATGTGGTTACTTTCGATTTTTTCTATAAAACTCGTTTCGACAGTGTGATGTAGCGTGCATTGCGCTGGTTCGTTCTGAAGGATTTTTACTTCGCAAGTGTTGATTGAATTATTTTGTAATTGTAATTGCTTACACATATAGAGTTGTTCTATCTGCTTGCAAGGTTTAGTTACGAATGAATACTGCTTTTGATTAAGGAGCAGGTAATTGGTTTTTGGGATAATTATTGTATTATGATTTGTGGGCAGAGGTCTTAGCCTGTAGGTTGTGTATGATTCATTGGTCATTTGTGGGATTTGTACAACAAAATTAGGTTAGTATTGTTGAAATACGCTTTTAATTCTAGGATTTCGTAAATTTGTTCGTCATTATAATTTTGAATGATTTGTGGAAGTTTGCTTTGGGATAATTCATTTTTATTTAAAATGTGTTTTGATAACAAGCCAAGTTGTGCCAATTGCACTGATTGGATAATGTTATCTACATGATCGGTAAGTGTAGTGATTTGGGTTTGTAAAGAAAAGTAGACTTGGGTGGCAAGTAGTTGATGCTCGATATTACTGTAATTTTTTATTTATTTTGATATAATTTGTAATCGCGTTTGTTCTATGTTTATGAATTTAGTTATGTTCGAGAAACGTTGGATCATTTGAGAGTTTAGTTTATGTTGATTGTTGATTGGATCTTTGATCAAAAGGGAGTTGTCTTGTAAATTGTGTATCTGTTTGTTTATTTCTAGAGCGTCGTCATTATCCATATTTCCTGTAATTTTCTTAATTACACTAGCTAGTCCGTCTATTAATCCACGGGTATGTCGGTGATTTATTTTAAGAGAGTAAAATTTATCTAATAGATTTTGAACAGACTGTTGAAGATCAGGGTTATAAAAAAATGTAGTATTGGCTTCTAATTTAGTTAAAGTATTCTTAATTTCTAAAGTTGTAGTTTCTAAATTATTTAGGTCTACTAGATGGATAAGGTTATTGTAGTGAGTAGTAACCAGGGTTTTTCCTAAGTTAAGTGCTAGTAGTCTCTGTGTATGCGTCAAGTCATGGAATTATATTTGTTGGCTGGTCGCCATTGCGAACCTGCAAAGAAGATTTTCTAGTTTTAATTTTGGATTTATGATGCTTCCTATTCTTATTGGTTGTAAAGGCTAAATTTTTATCCTTTTGTACTTTAACTTTGTCAAAGGTTGGTAGTAACTTTGAGTTTCTTTGGTTTACTTTTACGTAGGTTGTTTGTCCTTCTACTAGTGTAGGTGGGTTATTTAAAGTTTCGTTTTTCTTTTCGATTCTTTTGAGTAAATTTTGGTTATTTTGTGTTATTAAATCTTGAATTAGCTTTGATTCATTTAGATGATAAGAATTGTAATCGTTAAGGGCGTTATTAGTCTTAGGTTCAATTAATGAGTTTTCTCTAATACCATTGATTACTTCAAAAGGAGTTAATTTAGTAGCAGAATGAATTGAATTGTTATAAGTCAAGACGGCTAATGTGACCATTTCGTCTAGAGATAAGTTTTCTTTCTTAACTCGTAGTACTTTTAGCGTTTCTACAATTGAAGAATGAGATCTTTCAATTGGTGCGTTTCCTTGTGATGTTCTAGCACAAGTAGTATGGTTTTCGATTTGGTAGATGTGTAAGAATTCTTTAAAATTAATGTTTTCCAATTCTAATCCGGGGTCATGAAATATTTTAGATGGTATTCCGTGTCTAGCTAAGTATTGTCTAAAACCTTTTAATACTTCTATACCATTTTTAGATGGCAAGGGTATGAGCTCAAGAAATTTAGAAAATTTATCTATGATAGATAAGTAGATAGATTTTTCAACAAAGAATAAATCTATATGTAGTATTTCGAAGGGTCTTGTTGCTTGTTCGGTTTGATTTTGTTTAAGTTTTAGGGGATGTCTTTCATATTTTGCTAGAGCACAAACTTCACATGAATTTATGTATGTCGTTATTTATTGTTTCATATTATCGAAATAATATCGTCTCTTTAAGTGTTGTAAAGTCTCATCGATGCCTCTGTGTATAGATATATCGTGATAATCTTTTATGAGTTGGGATTGTTCGTCTATGTTTTCAATGTCTTCAAGTATTTTAGTGCAACGTATTATTTTATAATTTTGGAAGTATTCTTTATGAATGTTTGTTAATTTAGACAGAGTCTCGTTATCTGCGTAGACAGCGTTTACTTTATTAGGTGAAAAGTATTGTTTAATAATGTTCGTGATAAATTCACTTTTGAAATAGGGGTTTTCAAATACTTGTCGTTTTCTAGTATTTTTTAAAAATGAAAGATTTGTGTGTTTGTTACCGATGGTTTTTTCAAATACTATTTGATTATTGAATTCATTTAAGGCTCTTTCTGCGATAGGTATGCCTTTATAGAGGTTTTCGTCGGCTGAATGTTGGGTAGATACTTCAACATCAATAGACTGAGTATCGTTGTTATTGAGATGTATACGAGATAATGCATCTGCATTGGTATTTTGTTTACCAGGTTTGTAGTCAATAGAAAAATCATACTTGGAGAGTTTGATCATCCATCTTGTTAATTTTGAGTTAGGTTCTTTGAGGGAATGAACCCATTTTAAAGGCTTGTAATCGGTTAAAATTCTAAATTTTCTTCCGTACAAGTAGGATCTGAAAGTTTTACATGCCCATACAATTGCTAATAGTTCTTTCTCTATCGTGGAGTAATTACATTCAGATTTGTTAAGTGTACGTGAAGCGTAACTAACGGGTTTATCAGAGCCAGATGTTCCTTGGGATAGGACAGCGCCAATAGCGTAGTTGCTAGCATCTGTTGTTAAGATAAATGGTTTTTCAAAATCAGGGTATTGTAATATAGGATCATTACTTAAAAGTGTTTTACAGTATTCAAAACATTCCCTGTATTTTGTATCATTTATATTAATGACTGTGCCTTTCTTTAGACATTCTGTCATAGGTTTAGTTATTTTGGCAAAATTATTAATAAAGCGCCTATAGTAACCGATTAATCCTAAGAATTATTTGATTTCTGTCACTGTTTTCGGTATTGGGAATCTCTTTACAGCGTCTAGTTTCTTAGGGTTAGGTTTTATTCCTTCCGTAGTGACTACATGTCCTAAGAATTCGATTTCTTTATGGAGAAATTCACATTTGTCAAGCTGTACTTTAAAATTTGATTTTCTGAGTTTGTCAAATACTTTGCGTAACATGTCAATATGTTCGGTTAGTGAAGATGACTAAATTATGATATCGTCCATATAGACTAATACTCCTTTACCTATGTACTCACGTAACATATTGTCCATTACTCTCTGAAAGGTAGCAGGAGCGTTCTTTAAACCAAAAGTCATTCGAGTGAATTCATAATGACCATTGTCTACTGAAAATGCAGTTTTTGGGATATCTTTCGGATTCATTTCGATCTGGTGGAAGCCACTGGCAAGATCTAAAGTGGTGAAGTATTGACTTTTTCCTAGCTTGTCTAAAACGTCTGTTATGTTTGGTAGGGGATATTTGTCATCGACAGTTTTTTCGTTGAGTTTTCTGTAGTCTATGACCATACGCCATTTTTGTTTATCTGACGCGTCGGCCTTTTTGCTAACTATCCAGATGGGTGAGCTCCAGGGTGAGTTAGAAGGTCTTACTATATTTTTTTCCAACATCTCGTTTATTTGTCGAGTCACTTCATCTTTGTGTATATAAGGGTATCTGTATGACCGTGTATACATTGGTATGTCGTCTGATGTATGTATAGAGTGTTTAACATCTGAAGTGAAAGTCATGTCTTGGTCTGGATTATGAAATATGTCTCTATAATTAGAACAGAGCTTAAGGGTATTATTTCTTTCTTCGTTGTTCAAGTGAGATGTACGTAGATTATCTACAGCGAATTGGTAATCGTATGCGTTCTTGTTTTCAGTGTTGATAAGTCCTACTTGTCTAATTTCATGAACGCGTTCTGCGCGGATTGGCTGAGAAATTATTATTTTTTGTTCTTTTTGTGAGTCGTTAGTCACAAGTACCTTAGCAATGAAGTTATTTGCTTCGTATACGCCAGATAAGATTTTTATTTTATCGTCAATTTCGACATGGGGGATTAACACGTCGCCATTCTTTATGTTGGTTTTCATGGAGATAAATTTTTGTTCGTTTACGCTAATAACGTGAATTTGGGGCCTATCGAGGGGTTTTAAGTGTAATTTGTTTATGATTCCATTTAGATTTATAGTATTTGAATCGTAATCGATGTTTGCTTTAAGTTTTTGTAAAGTTTCGTTACCGATTATTCCGTCAAAGAAATGATGGAATTTAAATATGAGAAAGAATATGGGTTTGTCATTATTTAAATTTGGTAAATAGTCGACTCTGACTTTCTGCGTTATTTTATGTTCTTTCAATGCAGTTTTTACGATTGTATTAGTTGGAATAGTTGTTGGGAAATAAATGATATGTTTTGGGTCGAGAAAATTGTTGTCAGCTCCAGTATCGATTAAGAATCGTAACTTATCGATCTTAATATACGGGAGAGTACCGTTGGTTTTGTGGTAATTTAGTTCTAACAGTCCGGAGGATCGGATGTCGAGGCTACATTCGTAAAATTTTCATCTTCATTATTTTCTAAATATTCGTTCGTATCGTTAGAAGGATCGGGTGTTTGATCGTACGAAGGGTCATAGTATTCGTCCTCTTGATGGTAGTAGGTTTGATCGCAAATTTTATCGTCAGTTTCGGTATTATGTAATACTTTTCTTGTATTACCTGAACTAATGTCCATTGGGGTTGGTCTAAATGGTTGTTGTTGTGGTCTATAAGTACTGTTTATGGGTTGATTTTTATAAAAAGGGTTTTGATTATTGTACATTGGGGAATTTGACTGTTGTGGTGGTTTGAAATTACTATTATATGAGTTATTTTGAGGATTTGGTGGTGGTCTAAAGTTATTGAAATTATTCACGGGTCTCTGCATGTAATACGTGGTGTAATTAGCTTTTTGTTGTTGCATTATGGGTTTTGAGTTATGAATAGGTCTCCTGTGATTATCTGAATTATAACTAGGTTGAATATTGTTAATCTTAAATCTGTCTAAATTCGATTGCTGCATACTTAACTCGTTTAAACATATATCGTATGCGTTTTTGATTGAGGATGGATTATTAGCCCTAACTATGTATCCTAGTTTGGGATATAAACCTGCAATGAATGATTTTAGCACAATCATTACGTTCATATCTGTTTGTCCTAGTATATAGTCGGCGGGTTTCGATTGGTCGATTGAATTTAACAATGCCGTTTGTAGATCAGATACTTCTGCGAAATAATGTTCTAAGGGCTTATTACCTTGTGAAATATTATTAAGCCGATGAAGTATTGTTTCTACAGTGCGTCTATAGGAGAACTGAGTTCTTAAGTGTGTTTCGATAGTTGTCCAGTCTGCTGGGTCTCCTATGGAAACTAATACATCATTCGCTTTGCCGATTATCTTATTTCGCACTAGGTCTGTGATTATTTCTTTATTTGAAACATCGGTTGCTGCGTTAACTATTCTATTTGCATTACGCAAAAATCGGTTTAAAGTTCCAGAGGAACCATCAAAAGTTGAAATGTTTTTCAACAAATCCATTACAGTTAATGTGGAAGCCATTGCTGTAATTTCGTTACTAATATTAAGGCTGAAGTTATCGTTCAATTTAATTGATTCAACTTGCTTTGCTATTTCGTTTAATACTGGTATAAAAGTATTTGGATTATTATTTGTTAAATCCACAGAGTCAGCGTCTGAGTCTGTGTTTGAAGAGTCCGAATCGTCTGGGGAAATCGATTTTTGTATTTCAACAGGGGAAAATTTGGATTTGCGTGTTTTGGGGAATTTGGGCATTAAGGATATTATAAGCAATAATCAAAAGTAATGTTACTCACAGTTGGATTAAGAACAACATCCACATTATGTTTTAACAGTTTAGTGTTAATTGATGAACCAGAATTAATTCCACTTGCTTCAATATCCACTTGAAGAGTTCAACAATTAACCACAATGCTGCTTACTTTCCAAGACACAATTTTTCGATTGAAAAATATAATAATATTTAATTGTTCAGTAGATTCGATCCATTAAGCATAGAAATGCATTCGTAAATTTCACTTAGTCGATTTTTGTACTTTTTAATGTGACTTTACGATGGACGCTGATAGTGCTGTAATAACGACACTATCCTACCGGCTGCGCCAATTATATTTTCGATCTCGAAATGTATAAAAAAAATACTTTATTTAATTTAACAAAAATACAATATTATAATTTATTTTATTTTAAATACAATAACAATTATACAATTTATAAGTTATCGCTAGTTCGCTACAATCAAGCGTGCAAGAAGCCAAACTTGTGTAATGAAAAAGACAATCGTTATCAATTTAACAATGGCTTATATACTAGTTTTTGGTATTTTAGAAAGTGTCGTACTGATTAGAATGTAGTTTAATGTTAAGGACGTTTTTAGAAAGTTATGTTTAAATAATGTGTACAAAGTACGTCATTACATGTTTGTAGAAAGTTATGTTTAAGTAATGTGTACAAAGTACGTCATTACATGTTTGTTTTACAATGTCCTTGAAATAGAGAGATAGTTATTTTATATAAACTAATACACATTCCAGGATTTGTAACTTATATATTAATTTTTTTTTCAATATTATATGGGACCAACTTTGACTAATTCCCTATCCAAGAAAAAAAAATTATCAAAGTCGGACTACTCTGTAAAAAGTTATGCATAAAAATAAACAATAAAAAAAATTTAAAAAAATATTCAGGTTGAATTGAGTACCTCCTTCTTTTCGTCGGTAAAAACTGTACCGGATTTGAGACGCATAAGGTTGACTCGCTCTACGTTAGTGATGGGGAAAGCTCGCTCCCCTCACGTATCTATGCTAACGCTGCGTTCATTCCCCACCATTTCTTTTTCTGTTTCTCTTATTGGTTACTTTATTTAATTAATATCTAATTAACCGTGGGTCAGGTGCAAAAATGTCCAGGGAGTTTTCATCTTAGAATTGCATCCCCTACCCACCCTTTCAAAAAACTCAATGACTTTTTACTAACCCTGTATATATATATACATATATATATATATATATATATATAAGAATACGAGAGCCGTTAGTCAACACGGAGCGTCAGTTATTCAATGAGAAGCGTTAGTTAAACAACGCAACGCGTTAATTGACTTAAAGATGACTGTCGTTTGAGATATGTGACCGTCGTTTTGTGATATTTGACTTTTGAAAAATTAAAAAAAAATTTTGACATCAGTGCGAGACGAGTAACTTTATTTCCTTGAAGAGGAAAGTCGCTAAAACCTTGAATTTATATACACCTCGTATATACAACTGAAATCAACATAAAAACAATAGTACCTGTATCAGATGTTATGTACGTAATATACTTTGTATAATATACCTTTACTGGGTATACCAATAGTACAATATGAGATGTTAAGTATCTACATATGTCCGCCTTCGTTCGACTATGAATAGTATGCCATTTGCTCTTTGAGCACAAATTATGAGAAAACTATTGAGTTTATAAATTTATTTATGTCAAGGATTAATATTTTCAAGCGTTACAAAGTCGAGACTAAACTTAATATACCTTGTATATTTACATATACTGGGTATAAAAAGAGCCCTTACACATTGCAAAATCTCTTGACCAGTTCTGCACAAACTCTTGGTTCTTTTTACATGGAATGGCCCATGTATATATATATATATATATATATATATATTGTTGCATTCCCACCGTTGACACCAATTTTATGTTACGCTCCTTGGTGCAAAATTGGTTGTTGCAGGTGATGAAAGTCCGCTGCCACCAGTGCAGTTGATTAAAACTCAACTTCGTAGGCTTATTTATTTTCAAATACTTGACCATAACCAATTAGAAAATTTTATATTACCCAAATGTTTCCAATTTAATACGAGTAATATTCTGGTTAGTTAATATTACAAGATGGTATGTAAGTCAGAAATGAAACAAAACACTAAAAAAACTTAATTTAATTTGTTTACTTGATACTTAATTAAATTTTGACTGAATTAAAGATTGAAATTTGAATTGAATTGAATATTTTGTTGTAACTGAAATCTAATGTACAATTTATCGGATTTACATCCGATTTCTAAATGAATTTACATTTTGACTGATATCTAGATTACTTTTCTAAACGTATATCTATAATCTGAATGTGAGTTATTTTGCAATCGATTTTATACTAAAATTTGACATAGTTTTCATACAAATAGTTTTATAAATTTAACACGTGTTTGAACAGCAAAAATGATTAAAAGGCATTTTTGTTGACTTGGCAGAAATATCAAGTTAATAACTAAAACTGTTTGAATATCATAATAACTAAATAAATTTCAATATGCTTTATAAAAATTAAGAATTATAAATGTGTTAAACTTTCAATCTTTAATTGTAAATATTAGTGTAACAGAAAAAATGATAATGAACAAAATTATAGTAAAACTAATTTTCTACAACTTTACTTCGTATACATTTTTTGATTTTTCTTATATTAGGAGAGATATTTTATATATGTTGTGTTTTCTTCTTTCTCTATGCTCCCCTTTCCTAGACCTATGCATTTATTACAAAAATTGGCCTTGTAAATACCAAAATCATATCAGATACGACATTTCATTTTAATCAGACTAAAATTGTGACCGCTACTGAGTTATATATGTATTCTAAGGAAATTCACTATGTTGACGCAGCTCCTGCGTAACGAGTTTTTTATTTATCATATAATGCAATTAACTTTATAAAATGTATAAAATTTATCATGTTTTATAATAATTAAAAAATTTAATTTAAAGACAATATTTGAAAATTATCTTTTCGATATAATTATTCACGTAAAAATTTAATTGGTGTACTACCTACAACAACCTCTCCATCAGGACTTCAACACAACCATGGTTGATTAAATTGAATAACACCAAATTCTTCTACATCATATCCACCATAGAATATTTTAATAAATTTTATGATTTAATAATAACTTTATTTTTTTTATAATGTACTAATGTTAGGTGCAGAGTGCAGTTTCTCTATATCACCCTCAATACCACTTTCGCATTGAACAAGATTGAACAACAAAATGAGAGTCTTACTTTAACAGTGAAGCAGTGTACATACTATATTATTGTGATTATTAAACATAAAGTGTACACAAGTTTATAATTGTTATAAATACGACAAACGAAAATCAAACTTATATAACCATAAACTGTTGAATATTTATCTACTCACCTTGAGTGAGTAGTTTGTTATACAATATAATATATAAAAAAAATACAACACCAAACACAAATTAAAATATACATTACATACCAAACCAAAAATACTCAAAATGCTATCGCAAAAAACAACTACATATTCAAACATAGTAAAAACAGATACATTTCCAAGTAAACAACAAGGTATAATAATACCAAAAATCGAAAACATGGATTTCACAGAACATATACTAGGCCTAGGTAAAATAATCGATATAAAACAAATAACTGATGCATATCCTATGAGTTCTGGAAGGATATGCATTTATCTTAAAACTAAAGAAATGGCAGATGAAATCGTTGAAACACATAAACAACTATAAATGGATATGAAATACCTATCAGAAAATTAGTGAGCACAACAAGAAGAATGATCATAAGCATACCAGCAAACATACCGAATGAAATACTATCACAGTATCTCACAAAAAATAATATTAAAATCACCTCACCAATAACCCGACTAAAACTATCAAACCCACTATTAACACACATCAACAGTGGCCGTAGACAGACATATTACCAACCGGAGGGCGATGTCCCCATCCCGGATTCATTTACAATAGAGTATGAAGGTGAAACTCACCGTGTTTACATTAGCACCGAAAATGTGAGAACTGCCATAGGCACGGCCACACTAGGGACAGATGTAGATATGAAAATACTCAAACCCAAAACACTCACAACCAAAACATTCAAACCCAAAACACAACAGATACATGTGAACAAAACAATACAACACTAGTAGAAACACAAATTCAAACCAGAAAACGCACACTTTTTCCAAACTCAAATAATAGCCAAGAATCTGAAAATGAAAATGAAACAGCAAAACATCAAGTAAAAAAGACAAATAATGACACATTTGTAAAACATTCACAAGTACTACAAAACATAAACAACGAAATACCAAATACTGACGAAACACAAGCAACAATGGGCACACTTAGATCAACGCAATCACAAACACAGATAACAAAAACAAACCCACAGCAAATATTAACACAAAAAACAGACAATTCAAAAAAACCAGATAGCTCTACTAAGGACCAAGAACCAAAAATTAAAACGGAAACTAAAAGATCTAAATCAGAACCACAGAATTTTGATGACGTGGATAGACTACAAGAAGTATTGGATCCTAACACAAGTAATTATCCGCTTAATATTCAACAAATAAAAGCGTTCTTAACAGAAACTTACGAAACGGAGGATATACTAAAAATGAGTTTCAAATACACTAACAAAACAGAAGACCTCATAGATATGCTTAAATTTATCCACAAATCAGTGGACCGAGGAATAAAAATGAAAATAACAAAAATTATTAAAATATTATCTGCCCAACAACAAAATCACTACCTAAACCTATCCTCTAACGATATATCGGAAGAGAAAAACAACTAAAATCTTAATGGCTCTTCTGCAATGGAATTGCAACGGATACTTCCAACACATCGACGAAATTAACTGTTATTATTAAATAACAGTTAATTTAAACTGAAATTAAACTGTTAACACAAACACTAGACCCAACTATTATATGTATTCAAGAAAGTCACCTCAAACATAATCAAATTACCAACCTAAAAAACTATAAAATTTATCGCAAAGACTTTGCAGAGGGCCAAAAGGCATCAGGGAGTGTTCTAACAGCAGTAAAAACAGATTACATTTCTGAAGAAATATTTACAGATTCAGAACTACAGACAGTAATCACAAAAATACGGTTAGATAATGCCAAAACATGGTATATATGCAACATATATATTCCCAGGAACTTTAAAAAGGAATCATTGGAAACTTTAATTGACAACCTACCGACCCCATATATCATATTGGGAGACATAAATGCACATAACCAAATGTGGGGCTCAAACTTCATTGATTCCAAAGGAAGAAAAATTGAAAAAATTTATCTAAAATATAACAACCTAATACTACTAAACAATGGCCAATCCACACATTTATCATTATCATACGGCACACAATCCGCAATTGATCTAAGTTTTTGTAGCGAGAACATAGCTGCGGATCTTAGTTGGGACGTTTACTATGACTTATGTGGAAGTGACCACTACCCAATTACAATTGAACTAAATTTATCAAAAAGTGTACACAAACTTCCAAAGCGCTGGGTGACTGAAAAAGCAGATTGGACGAAATTTTATGAACTTACTGATATAAAAACTGACCTTCCATCAATTTCAATTAATAGTAACATAAACAACATAATCATTAACTTCAATCACATAATATTAAATGCCGCCTCTGTGTGTGTTCCTCAAACATCTGGAATAGTCAAAACACCTCCGACCCCTTGGTGGTGTGAAGATATAAAAAACGCTATTAATGATAGAAAAAACGCACTAAAAAAGTATAATAAAACCAAAGGCCTAGAAGATTTCATCCAATTCAAAAAAATGAGAGCAAAAGCTCGGAACATCATTCGTTCAAAAAAAAAGGAATCATGAGCAGAGTTTGTAAACTCAATTAACATGAACACCACAATACAAAAAGTTTGGGATTCGGTAAAACGTCTAAACAGAAGACCCATCCGATCTATAAATCAAATAATATCGAATGACACATTAATACAAAACCCTATAAAAATAGCACATTGCTTCAACAAACACTATGCGAACATCTCTAGTTCAAATAATTATGATGCAGACTTTGTTCACTTTAAAAAAACATAGAACAAAACTTTACTATTCCAACAAGTAAGAACGAAGAGGAATATAACTGTGATTTATCTTACGCAGAACTTGAAGAAGCAATATCAAAGCAAAAACAAAACTCAACCCCAGGGGCAGATAACATTCATCCAGAATTTCTAAAGAAAATGCACCAAAATGCAAAAAAATATTTATTAGATATATTTCAACTAATCTGGAAAGAACATGTATTCCCTATTAAATGGAAAAAAGCAATTATAATCCCAATACTGAAACAGGGAAAAAGTAGATTTGATATCAGCAGCTACCGTCCCATTTCGTTAACAAGCTGTACAAGTAAAGTATTAGAAAGAATCATTGATACTCGATTAAAATGTATATTAGAAAAGAGAAATATTATACACGAATCACAATCGGGCTTTAGAAAAAACCGCTCTACGATAGATAACCTTATTAGACTCGAAACAGAAATATGTACAGCGTTTCAAACTGAAGAATCCGTCCTATCGATCTTCTTCGATATAAATAAGGCCTTCGATATGACGTGGCGTTTAAAAAGTCTAATAGAGCTCAATAACCATGGAATAAAAGGTCACATAATGTTCTTTTTATCAAACTTTTTACAAGGACGTAGAATATCCACTCGAATCAATGACTGCTTATCACCGTTTATAATACAAGAAAACGGATTACCCCAGGGTACAATCCTTAGCCCTACACTATTTTCATTGGCAATCAATGACATAACCAATCAAATTCCCCAGCCAGTAAAAATTTATATGTATGTAGACGATATAGCAATATCAGTGCGCACAGATTGCTTCAGTTTTGGGAAAGATATTCTTCAAAGAGCACTTCAAAAATTAGAATGTTGGACCCTCAAAAATGGACTACACTTCTCAACGGAGAAATCGAAAGCCGTAATTTTCTCACAAAAAAGAAAAATTCCAACCTTAGAGCTGAAAATCTACAACCATCTACTAACCTTTGTAAAACATCACAAATTTCTCGGTCTTGTTTTCGACTCACGATTAATCTGGTTACCACACATTAAAGACCTCAAAGCTAACTGTATCAAAACAATAAATCTACTTAGAACAATCAATAATAAAAATTATGGAGCAGATAGAACTAATCTACTCATGATTTACCGCAGCCTAGTGAGATCCAAACTAGATTATGCTAGCATTATATACTCCTCCGGAAAAGAAAATACTCTGAAAATATTAGATACAATCCATAATGAAGGACTTCGAATAGCTACTGGAACACACAGAACCTGTCCAATAACATCTCTACTCGTAGAAGCCAACAAACAATCACTTCAGGACAGAAGAATGTACCTTATGATAAAATATGCGTTAAAAATAGACACAACAAAAAACCACCCTATCAAAAAACTATTTTCCGAAATCCAAATGAACACTTTTACATTATAGTTATATTATCCAAAACCCTATCCAGCCAGATTAAAAATTACAAAAATTCAAAATAAAATCAAAATCTATGCTCACTTTACTACTGAAATGCATACAATACCTAAATGGAAATAAAAAAAAATTAGAATACAGATTTGAAAGAGCTCAACAAGGCAATAACACCTGCACAGATATACAAACATCTGTTTAATCAAATTACCAGTGAATTACACGATTATATCCAAATTTTCACAGACGGTTCAAAAACAGAAAACTTAGTTGGATGTGCCTACAAAATTGGAGAAATTGAAAAGAAATACAAACTACCAAATATAAGCAGTATCTACACTGCTGAGCAAATAGCAATTCTGAAAGCATTACTACATTTACAAGAATTTCCACCAAATAAATACATTATATGTTCTGACTCACAAAGTGTAATAAAAAGTCTAAACTCCAACAGCAGAAATGAAATCCAAGAATGTATCCAAACACAAAAACTACTCGACAAAGGATGTGACATCATATTTTTATGGATTCCTGGTCATATTGGTATATATGAAAATGAACTAGTTGACAACCTAGCCAAGAAGGCTCGCACCGACGGTATTCCAATATATAAGACAGCAATCACTGACATGTTAAATAATAGTAAAAGATCTCTCCGAATAATGTGGCAAAACAGATGGCATCACAGTATAGATAAATTAAAAACCATAAAAATTACAATTACTGAATGGCAAACACCTTACAGAACATCAAGAAGAGAAGTGATTCTGGCAAGGTTGAGAACAGGTCACACAAATCTTACCCACAATTACCATCTTAACCATCAAGAACCCCCCAAATGTGAAAAATGTAATATACAATTAAGTGTTAAACATATCTTAAGTGAATGTGCTTCCATAAAAGAAAACTTTAAACATAACGGTGAAACAAATCTAAACTTAAACCACCTACTAGGAGATAACGAATTCCAATTAAAAATACTGTTTAAAACACTAAAAGACATGAACCTATACAACCTAATTTAATAAACAATGAATCACTGAATATTAAATTTTAGAATATTTATGTGCATATAGCCTCAGCAGCTGAGCACAATAAATAAAAAAATAAAAAATAATAATAATTTACTTGCCTATACTCTAAACATAAAATTTAATTTCATAAAATACATTTGAAAACCATATAGCTGATTTAATTTTGATAGGAAGATAGAATGATGCATTCAATTTTTTTTTTTTTAAATTGTCATTCATTACAGTAATTTAATGTAGAAATTAAATACGTTTATTTACATTCCAGATATCTCGAATTACAGTTGAATCAGTTTCACCATTATTTGAACGTTGTGAATTAAGATTAACTCGTTTAAAAGATCCGTCGAAAGGACAGCTGCTAATATTTAAAGAATTAGTTTGGCAAACAGTTCGTATTGAAGCTCAATCAACTAAAGATCCAAATTTAACACCTTTACGTTTATTAACTAACCAAGCTAGATGTAGAATAGTTATTAAAAAGAGAATGTCAGGTAGGTTTTTACCTATTTTAAATATATTTTGGAAATGCATTTTGGTTAAGTTATCTGAATTTAAAATACGTCGAAGCTTAGACCTCGTAATAAGAAGTTACAAACGACACGAACCGCAGCAATAAATAGTTTTGTAGATGCAGGCGCCCAAAGCTCTCCTATTTAATAAAAAATGTATCACATATAATATTTAATATATCAAATAGGAGGACTTTAGTACTTTGTATCTTTGAAACTGCCCATAGTCGAGCTTGACGCCCATGGTAACTCTTGATCAAGAGGTCATAAACTACAACATATTTCCATTTCAGATAATTCAATCAAAACGCATTATTTTATAAAGTTTGTGCGGTGTTCTTTGTTAATGTGATTAAATCGGCATTATCTCTTTTGCAATAATAATTTTTTAATGACTGCAATAATTTTAATTTCCAGACTGTTTGGTTATGGGATCTCGTTTAGTTTTAATTTTGGACGACTTATTATGGGTATTAACGGATTCTCAATTAAAGGCAGCATTATTATTTTTGGATTCACTTGCTGGTCTTGTACAAAAAGCAACTGAAGTAACAAGAAAAGCAAAAGCAGCAAGAAAACTAGAGGTAACATCTCAAATTCATAAAACATATCCGAATATAATTTGTATTTAATATTTTTTCGTGCAATATTTTTAATATTTAATATATATTTAATATTTTTAAATATATATAATAATTAATATATATAATATATATAATAATCAATATATATTTAATATTTTTTAATATTATAAAAGAAATTACAAGTTATTTCATTATTATTATTTTTATCATTACTTAAGAATGTATGAGAGACAAAAGTACTGAAAATTAGAAATTCGTGAATATCTACGTTTTGTAGAATAATAAATAGTTAAATTTCAAATTTTGCCCCAATTCCTAGAACATTTATTTGTATTTTATGAATACGTATTTCGACTACAAGGTAGAGGTAGAGGTAGATTGTGAAGGCTGCCCTGGACGGGCTACACTTCGACCATAAGGTCCATTGTGATGCCTTAGGATGTGAGGATGTGAGTGGAGTGGAAGGAATTTGTGAGTAGACTAGAAATTGGTAGGATATGCGGCTGCAGCCGACTATGATAGGAACTATGCCGATATTCATCTGGAGTTCGTGAAGGAATCTGCAGAAAACCTTCTCAAGCATAGCCGGTTACTTCGTTCTTGTCCATACGCCGACAGTTTAGTCAATCAACCGCCCTTTTTTTTTTATAATTGACAAACTGCCGATGTCGGGATTCGAACCCATAACCTCCCAGTTTCCAAGTACTGCATACTGCGCAGACATGACGCCTTAGACCGCTGGGTTACTTGGCTGGTCCATTAAATCGTTCTACAATTTAAAGTCGGCCGCAATGGACAGAATTCGATGGGATCGAGTGGTCTCCAAGATCCTGTAATAGGATATGGAACTTCATGATGATGATCTACGTTTTGTAGAATAATAAATAGTTAAATTTCAAATTTTGCCCCAATTCCTAGAACATTTATTTGTATTTTATGAATACGTATTTCGACTACAAGGTAGATTGTGAAGGCTGCCCTGGACGGGCTACACTTCGACCATAAGGTCCATTGTGATGCCTTAGGATGTGAGGATGTGAGTGGAGTGGAAGGAATTTGTGAGTAGACTAGAAATTGGTAGGATATGCGGCTGCAGCCGACTATGATAGGAATTATGCCGATATTCATCTGGAGTTCGTGAAGGAATCTGCAGAAAACCTTCTCAAGCATAGCCGGTTACTTCGTTCTTGTCCATACGCCGACAGTTTAGTCAATCAACCGCCCTTTTTTTTTTATAATTGACAAACTGCCGATGTCGGGATTCGAACCCATAACCTCCCAGTTTCCAAGTACTGCATACTGCGCAGACATGACGCCTTAGACCGCTGGGTTACTTGGCTGGTCCATTAAATCGTTCTACAATTTAAAGTCGGCCGCAATGGACAGAATTCGATGGGATCGAGTGGTCTCCAAGATCCTGTAATAGGATATGGAACTTCATGATGATGATCTACGTTTTGTAGAATAATAAATAGTTAAATTTCAAATTTTGCCCCAATTCCTAGAACATTTATTTGTATTTTATGAATACGTATTTCGACTACAAGGTAGATTGTGAAGGCTGCCCTGGACGGGCTACACTTCGACCATAAGGTCCATTGTGATGCCTTAGGATGTGAGGATGTGAGTGGAGTGGAAGGAATTTGTGAGTAGACTAGAAATTGGTAGGATATGCGGCTGCAGCCGACTATGATAGGAATTATGCCGATATTCATCTGGAGTTCGTGAAGGAATCTGCAGAAAACCTTCTCAAGCATAGCCGGTTACTTCGTTCTTGTCCATACGCCGACAGTTTAGTCAATCAACCGCCCTTTTTTTTATAATTGACAAACTGCCGATGTCGGGATTCGAACCCATAACCTCCCAGTTTCCAAGTACTGCATACTGCGCAGACATGACGCCTTAGACCGCTGGGCTACTTGGCTGGTGGCTACAAGGTAGTCATCATTAGTATGAATTAGCTAATCGTAACTATCTCTGGGATATGGAGTCAGAGATATGTTGCTCGTTGCTAATTTGGTGCGTGTCTCACATGCTATATTTTCTCATCAACAGTTTAGTGAATGTTAATAAAATGTTCAAAATTGTTTCTATAGAGTTCAAGTTATATAATTTACAAATTTGCTACCTTACGTAGCTTTTAGCGAATTTCCTAAAAGGAAATAGAGCTATTGTTGGTCTCGTACCGACTTCAAAATTTTGCAAAAATTTCTTCAAATGTCCATCGATCCTACCGAGTAGATGTCGAAAAACACCATCTGTAAAATTTATATATATATATATATATATATATATATATATCTATGGACATATATATATATATATATATATATATATATATATATATATATATATATATATATATATATATATATATATATATATATGTGTGTCTGTAATCGCTCTAGCGGTCACAATTTTAATTTGATTGGAATGAAATTTGGTATTTGAGGCGCTTTTGGTATTCAAAAGGTCAAGTTCGTTAATGGGTAAAATCGGAAAAGGGGAAAGGGGGGTTTAAAGGAAGGAGGAAACACATAATTTGACATATCGCCCTTAATATTCGAGAAATCGAAAAATTAATAAGAAGTAAAGTTGTAGGTATTAAGTTTTACTGTAATTTTGTTTCTTATCATTTTTTCTGTAACACTAATATTTACAGAAATATTGACGGCTTAAGATTGATAATTAAATTCCTTAATATCTCTTTACACATTAGAGTTTGAGCAAAAATGACTTTCTTCCTTACGCATTTTTCGATTGTTCTAATATTAAGAGAGATATTTTATATTTTGTGTTTTCTTCTCTCTTTATGCCCCCTTTCCCTTTGACATATGTCATTTATTAATAAAATTGGCCTTGCAAATACTAAAATCATATATATTTCATTTTGACCAGAATAAAATTGTGACCGCTAGAAAGTGATTTATGTATTCTAAGGAAATTCGCTAAGTTGAAGCAGCTCCTGCGTAACGAATTTTTTTAATGATTTAAACGGATAAGTAAATCGTTTTAAAATTGTCACAGTAGCTACAGCCTTAAGTGAGGAACACTCTACTAAATCGTCCGTTTCGAAGCATTTTGTAGGGATAGTTATTTTTGATTTGTGATTATTTTCGTCACAGATTGCGATTTTTATAATTCCGACCCAATATCTTATATATTGATTATCGTGTAATATTAATACAAATAAATAAAAAACTTTTTATATAATTACATAAGTTCATAAATGCGCTAAATGTACAACTAGTAATTACAGCTTAATTGGTTATCACATCGATCCTACTAGTTAAAAGTCTTCCTAATATTTGATTTAACGACAATTTTGAATTTCATTAATTTTTAAAAACTTTATTAATTATCGTTTTTTTTTTTTTAATTTAGGTTTTACCTGAGTATCAAGCTCAAATTTCGCAACAAGCTCGTGCCAGTGAACCATTTTCTGCGATATCAAAAATATTTGCAAGACACGATGTTATTGAAACATCATATCATTTTCTATCACGTTGCATTGATTTACACCTATGTGATGATCCAGGAGGTAATTTCAAACGTATTATTCTTCATTATATAGATAGCATATTCGAAAATTATATTCATTTAATTTAGCTAACACTAACTCTAATTTAGCTTTACATTTTTCCAATGACGATGCCCCAATAAACACATTATATAACACGATCCATCACGGACTGAAAAATTTATGTCCACTGGCAATTCCAAAACAGAGAGTTGTATATTGAAATAACCCTTTATGCGTATTGATTGTAAGATATTTACGTGAATATTCTAAGTTTTGTATAATCCCTTGTTAAATCTAACACACAATAATATTTACAACCTGATAATGTTGCAAAAATATCGAAAGAGAAATTCACATAAAATTTGAACACCGCTTCCAAAAATAACAATAATTGTACATATATATTTAAAAAATTTTTGCTTAGGTGAACTAAAATTGATACAAGAATAATATGCAATTATTTTTTTACTTTTTAGTGCATTTTTTGTTTTAGAATATTTGATTTTTGAAGTCGGGTTTCCATTTTGTCAAATTTTTTTTTATTTCTCGCTTTTTAGTGACTTTGAAGTTCTATAACTTATTTTATTTGTCTAAATATGGGTAGACCAACTAAACGACCTACTAATTTTTAGTGCATTTTTTTATAACACATTTTTTTAATTTTTAGTGCATTTTTTATAACAGATTTTCAGTTTTTTTTACATGCATTTTTTTTGTTTTTTGTAAAAATTTTCTTATTTTCCCATTATGAATGAGTATACCCTTTCAAAAAAAAAAGAAAATTTCGCAGAAATCGGTTATCACATATAAAATGAGGATTTTCCTCGATTTCCCGGGGATCCCCTCATCAGAATGCGATTTGGTGACAATGGGACCAATCAAAAATCAAACCCTTTAAAACAAACAAAAAATTCAAAATCGGTTCATAAATGACGGAGTTCTGAGGTAACAAACATTTAAAAAAAAAAAATAGAAGAACCATCCTCCTTTTTCAAGTCGGGTTAAAACACAGTTTCGAACGTATTTATATGCACTAATATTCAGCATCTTAATCGAAATGTGGCAGAAGATATCCACACTCTATTTACAGTAGCTTGGTCATAATTTATAAAAAAAAGATTCAGTATTTCTTCTGTCTTGCTCGATTTTCTATCGACTAATATACAATTTGTCGGAATCAAACATAAAGTGTAGGAATCAATTTACTATCATATTACATACTACATAGATTTTCGAAATATCTCTGTTGAAAAGCCTCGATCAACTAGGGCGAATATATCTTGGTTCATTTCAAATTAACACACAGTAGAATAAATATTGTTATTCCTATAGGTAGTATTTTGAATGTTTGTTGCATATTTTATAGATGGTCGATCATGTCATCCGAACTTAAAAGATGGTGGTGCATTACAAATTAGCTTAGTACATTTTCAAGTGGATTTTTATCCTTATCATTTGGCAGCAAGCGATCGTAAATATTGGATACAATATCGTGAAACAAATTCGCCTCATTCACAATGGTCACAACAAGCTCTGTCAGCATTTAAAAATAGATTTATGGACCTAATTGATTCCGGTCGAACTCAACATACTCCACTGTCACGTCAGCAACCGCATACTCAAGTAATTTTATGGTTGAAAGTGATAATTCAAACATTTTAAATATATAATTATTGTAATTTTAGGCTGGTTTTGCTAACAATGGTGATGTAAATAGTTCTTATGTGCAAGATACTCAACAAAAATCTCCAAGTAGTCACACCACTAGTGGCAATCCAGTAAGAAATCATGTACTTAGCGAATTAGCAAAATTAATGACATCGTGTGTTGTTATGCGTATACAAGATTTTACGCTGTATAAAATTACTACTACCAAAAAACAAACACCTAAAGAACTTATAGCGGGTATGAATTTCTTTTAAAATTTTTAATAAAAACGAGAACAATTACTTAAAACATCAATAAGATATAATCCTTTAGATTTAAACAAATTTTTGAGATTTAGTTTATGGAAAAATTATTTCCAGTTCCGGCACATAAATTATTATGTAAATGTTACCATTATTTTAATTGGTTTCAGTTACATTCTAATTTCTTTTTGGAAAAATTAATTTATATTTTAAAATTGTTGTTGGCATATTTATCATAGAAATGGATGTGTGTAAAAAAGGTTCAAATTTTATGTGCAGTGTGTATAATTAAGTATATTTTCCATGTATTTGTATACTTTCTAGCGGCCTCAATTTTAGTCCGATCAAAATGAAATTTCGTATCTGATACACTTTTGGTATTTGAAAGGCTAAGTTCGTTAATGAGTAGAATCTGTCAAGGGAAAAGGAGAGTTTAGAGAAGGAAGAAAACACATAATATAGAATATCTCTCTTAATATTAGGAAAATCGAAAAATGTATGAGAAGTGAAGTAGAAGAAAATAAACTTTACTACAATTCATTACTCATATTTTCAACTCTAATATGTACAAAGATATTTAGGATTTTAATCTAGAGCACGGAAGTGCGCTAGGCCGAGTTTAAGGTGGTTTTGGCCTTGCTTGCTTACAGCTATATACTACACGAAACATTAGGCGATATTTGACCCCGATATAACTTTTGAACGAAAAGAGCTACAGTGGTGAATTTTCGAATATAGACATTTTACGGAATTATAAGATAGTGGTTTTTAGCTCATCGTTAAGGAATAAACAGTTAAATCTTATTTTAATTCAAAAATAGCGCACAGGCCCAAAATTTACCGTGTATGATCCATCAATATTCTACCCTACTTCCCAATATCCTTAAAAATTGATATTTGGCATACAGTTAGATCTAATACTTAACCGACAGGAATATTATGAAAAATTTGTTTTGATAAATTTAATGTTATGAAACATGTACCTTATATAGTACATTCTGATTGGTTGAGGTATTAATCGCGTAAAAGAATCGAATAGAATTTACAACCAAAATAGAACAAGGCTCGATTCCGTTTTTAGATATAAAAATTTTGAAAAATAACGACACTAATAAATTAGAATTCGATATCTACAGAAAACCTACATACACTGAACGATACATTACAGCCGATTCGAACAGCCCATCTCAACACAAAATAGCTGTTTTCAATTTTTGGTAAACAGACTACTGAAAGTGTTACTCTCCAAGAAAAATTACTTTAAAGAAATAAACAACATTAAACAAGTTGCAATCTTTAATGGTTTCGATTCTAACATAATGAATAATTAAAATTTTACGAAACAATTCCACCGTACTAACACCAGAGACTGACAACGTTGAAAAAAATAAATGGTGCAAACTAACATACTTCCGCCCACGCACAAATAAAATCACTAGAGATTTAAGGGACCATAACCTAAAAACAGCGCTTGTTAGTAAAAATAAAATCAAAACAGTTACTGGGCAACTCTAAGGATAAAATTAGTAATGAAAAACAATCGGGCATATATGGTGTCGGTTGTCAAAACTGTTCGAAAATTTAACTCTGAGGATAAAATTAGTAATGAAAAACAATCGGGCATATATGGTGTCAGTTGTCAAAACTGTTCAAAAATTTATATTGGTCAAAGTCGTCGCTAAATCGGAACTCGAATCAAAGAACATCTGGCTCATGTGAAATTTGGGAGAACCGAAAAATCGTTTATAGCTGCGCACGTTATTGAGAACAACCACAAAATTGACAAATCGAATTTAAAACTACTGAAATCGGTACAAAACCCCACAGAATTAGATGCATACGAATGTATCTACATACACAAATTGACAAAACAGACAATGGATTTAGGCAATAGCCCAATTCCAAATTCTGATTAAATAAAATTAAACCATTTTCAAAAAATCGAATACCTGAATAGCAAGGTTAGTGACAAAAACAACGCCGCATGGTCACAAAAGGATACCGTCAATAAATGGTGGGGTTCTTCACACACCTAATACTTTAGTCAGTCAACTAAAATAATTCCCAGGTCAGATCATACCCTCAGTCAAATCATATAAGAGACATAACTTTTTTAATATCATTGTTTTTATGTTTTAATTTTTCTTGGACAGTGGGACTTTCAGTATCATTGTGAGACACGCACCAAATTATCAACAAGCAACATATCTCTGAATCCATATCCCAGAGATAGTTACAATTAGCTAATTCATACAGATGATGACTACATTGTAGTCGAAATACGTATTTATAAAATACAAATAAATGTTCTAGGAATTGGGGCAAAATTTTAAATGTAATTTCAAAAAACCTAGATTTCTCTTTGATTATTTTAATAATCTTTATTTTAAAACTTGCCAAATTAAAAATTTTAAAAACATACTAAGGGAAAACTTGCGAAATAAATTACAATAAAATTTTTTCTTACATTTATCAATTTACCCCTCATGAATTTTCTAAGGAAAAATTTATATTGTAGCGGTTTGCCCGGGTTCGTTAATTCAATGAATTAAATTCTTTTCAACTTTAACAATTTATTTATTTACGTTTCCAAATATTATGTACACAATTTCCAAGAGTTACAATTTCAAGGGTGTTATTTTGAGGTGTTGACTGTCTTTCATACTCTGATATATTTTTCGATATGTTGTGATAATAATAACAATATCAATATTCCGTTGTCTTAGAAACATGACATAATTTTGTTAAATTCAACTACTTTGTAAAAACCACAGGTAACTTAATATTCGTTACACTGCCCCCTTCTAAAAGATCTTTCGACTCGGAAGGTTTCTTTATTTTCTTCGTAAGGGGCCAACCGATTGAAATGGACTATACGTGATTTTCCTTGACCCTTCTTCAAACGATAAATGATATCGTTGATTCGTTTCTTAATCTCATATTGTCCTTCCCATTTGTTCTGTAGCTTGGGTGAGACTCCTCGTCGCCGTTGTAGGTTGTAGAGCCATACCAAATCTCCAGGTTGATAACCACCTTTCTCAGCCTTTAGGTCGTAGTACTCCTTCATTCGATCGCTACACTGCTAGATGTTGTGGCGTACCCGTTTGTGGACATCACTCATACGATTGCGAAGGACGCTGACATAGTCTTCTCCGGCTTCGTTATCTCCTGGTGGACGACTAAACATCAGATCACAGGGTAAACGAAGTTCTCTTCCCATGATGATACTAGCTGGTGTTTGACCAGTACTTTCATGAACCGACGAGCGATAAGCGAACAGGAACAGGTGTATCCCAGTCTCGTTGATGATCTGAAACCACTTTGGCTAAATGTCGGTTGATGGTTCGGTTCATTCGTTCCACCATTCCATCCGATTAAGGATGCAAAGCTGTTGTTCTTGTCTTGTGGATATTCCAGGTCTTACGAACGTTCTGGAATAATTCCGACTAAAAGTTCCTGCCTTGATCTGAATGGAGCTCCGTAGGCACTCCGAATCGACATGTCCATTCCTTTACTAGAACATCAGCAAAGGTTCTAGCCTCCTAATTCTTCACTGCATACGCTTCTACCCATTTACTAAAATAATCCATTACAACCATGATGTATTTATTTCACGAGTCAGATTCTGGAAAAGGTCTAGCAACATCAACAGCAATCCTTTCAAATATGTTTCTGACGTTGTATTGGCGCACGGGGTACTTAGGACGTTTCTGGGGTCCATTGCTTACTGCACACACACTGCATTTACGACACCAATTTTGAACATCAGATTTGTAGTGTACCCAATTGAACCGCTCCCATACTTTGGCTAGAGTTCTATTGACTCCACTGGTCCCGCCATGAATCCCGTTCAGAACTTCGGCTACTCGCTTTTGAAGAATAATAACTTGTCTCTTCCTTTCGCCCCCCTTCACATCCTCAACCAAGCGGACCAGCATACCATCATCCAATGCTAAAGAGTTCCATTGAGCCCAATAAGCTTTCACATTCACGGAATGTGGAGAAATCGTTTCCCAGGATGGTCTATTGGCGCTTGTCTTCCATGCAATTACCATCTTTAAATCTGGATCTGCTTCCTGGTTCTTCTGGAGTTCCTTAGGCAGCCGTCTCTCATCAATTGCCGTTGTTCTACAAACCGAGGACTCATTGGCGCTTGTTTTCCGTGTCATTACCATCTTCACATCTGAATCGGCTTCCCGTTCTTCTGTTCTACTGCAATGCTTACAATCCTCTGGGCATGGTCTCCTAGACAAGGCGTCAGCATTACGATACGTGGTTCCAGGTCGATGTTGGATAGTAAAATCGAATTCCTGTAGCCTCTCTATCCATCTGGCTACATGTCCTTCCGGATTCTTGAATTGTGGAAGGCATTTCAGGGCTGCGTGATCCGTTCTGAATAAAAAGTTTCTGCCGTAGAGGTATTTATAAAAATTCTCTATGGAATGCCAGAAGTTCACGTCGAGTCACACAATAATTTCTTTCTGGCTTGGACAACGTTTTACTGAAGTAAGATATGACCCTTTCCTGTCCATTCTGGACCTGGTTCAACACTACACCAATCCCGATATTACTTACGTCTGTGTCCAAGATAAACAATTCGTTGGACAAAGATAACTCAGAACAGGCGTAGAACACAATTCATATTTCAGAGCTTGAAATGCTCTTTGACATTCTTCATCCCATAGGTGCTTTTTATCATTTTCAGTTAAACGAGTTAATGGTTTTGCGAGGTTAGCAAAATCAGTGACAAAACCGCCGATAGTAAGTGCATAGTCCCAAAAAGCTTCGCAATTCATGCTTGTTTTGTGGCCTTGGCCACTCTATTGATTTTACTTAACAGAGACTCCGTCAGGAGAAACGATATGACTAGATACTGCACTTGTCTCTGAAGAAGATAACATTTCTTCGGGTTCAGTTTAAGACCAGCTTTACTCAATCGTTGAAACACTTCCTTCAGATTCCTTAAGTGGTCTTCGGGTATACTAGGCATGTTTTCCAGGATAGTCCTACCAGCACGGTCTCCATTAGTCGTTCAAACGTCGCTGGCGCATCCGAATGGCATGTCTGTAAACTGCCAAAATCCAGAACCAACTGTGAATGCGGTTTTCTCTCGATCCTTAGGTGCCATGTTGACCTGCCAATAACCACTCTTTAGATTCAATGTTGAAAAATACTGTGATCCCAGCAAGAGTGTCTAGGGTATCGTCAATCCTGGGCAGAGGGTAGCTGTCCTTTTTAGTGATATTATTTAACTGACGATAATCGACGCAGAACCTCGTTGAACCGTCCTTTTTCTTGACCAGCACTACTGGAGAAGACCACGGACTGCTAGATAGTTCTATAATGCCCTCTTTCTGCATATCTTCCACGATAATCTCGGTTCTTTCAGGAATAATCACGTTATCTGTCAGAATTATGCGAGCGCTTGCTTCACTTTTAAAATTTACTTTGGAACCATTAATTAAGTCCATCCCGAGAATTAAACTGTCCTCAATATCAGCTACCAGCACCTTGTGTTTAAAACTTTTACTTCCGATGGATAGGTTGACATCAACTTCACCATGAGTAGTGGCTGCCTCTCCTGTTGCAGTGCGCAATCTCCATTTACTAGGAGCTGTCCGGCCATTGGTGATGACGTTTGACCTCACTATTGTTTTAGTCGCACCTGTATCCAACATAAAAGAATACGGTCTCCCATCAATCAAGCCATCCACATATACGCTGTTGTACAATGTTTTACAAGATGCCACACGTGCTATTTTCAATGGGGCTTGTTGACTACAGGTCGACGTTCGCACCTTTGCGTCGGCCCTTTTTAGTTTTTCCGAAGCAGTCGGTGCTGATACTTCTTTGAGAATTAAACCATTCTTACACCATCTTCGGATGTGGCCAAGTTTCCCACAGTTCCAGCAACGAATTGGCCCTCATGGATCCTTTTGGCTCCCGACGAATTCTTGCAACACTTTTCTCAACATCTTCTCCTGAGTGGTGTCATCTGTAGTTAAAGTACGTACACGTGTTGACCTGGATCTCTTTTGCTTCGCAGCCTCAAACTCCAATGCTTGAGATAAAGCGTCATTCAATTTCTTCGGGCGCGCGAGTGTAAGTGCTTGCCTAGTCTCACTATCCCTAAGACCATCGATGAAACCATCTATGGCTAAACGTTCTCGAATTTCTTCTTATGCCGTGACGTATGCTAGTCGAACGAGTTGAGCGACATCACTTGCAAATTCTTGCAACGTTTCATTTGGTTTTTGGATACGATTCTTTAGTTGGGAATGATAAACGTGTTCCAAATGGGAATCTCCAAACCGGAGATCCAGACGACCAGTCAACAGTTTGTACTCGTTTCGTTCCGTCGGTGACAATGTTTGCAACACATTTGCAGCATCCCCTCTCAAGGCCACAGTAAGTTCCACTGCCTTCCGATAATCTGACCAAATGCCAATCCATTTCCCAGAACTAATCCGCAGTTCTATCTCCCATTCAGGAGACCCAAGATACACTCTCTCTGATATCGCTACAAATTTTCTGCTAGTGAAGTAAATTCAGGTTCAATGGTAAAACAATTCATATAAAGGTAATAAAGGTTTATTAGATAAACTAATAATTAAATACAATACGACATTAATAAACACAACGTTAAAGACTCGATTAACAAGAGTTAACTAATAAATGTATAAGCATTTAAGATAAAACAAAATTTGAGTTGATATTATTCTTCTTCGGAACCCTAACTAATTATTAATTGCTAATATTAACTTAGAATATCAAAACATGTATATTGAAAATAAACCAAACCAAAACTTATAACGTAATATCAAAAACAAATTTATGGTAAACAAAACGACTTTAAACAGAATGATTTACGATTTAACTACGACTTCGGAACAATTTTGGTATGAATAGAAAATAAACATAAACAACATTTAACACAAGATGGTGTTCATAAAACCATCTATCATCTAAACTAGATAATATTAATAGATTTATAATTATAGAAATGGATTAACACAATTTAAATACATGAATTTTGAATAAACAATGGCATCGTAAAGTTCTATATGTACGACGTAGTATATTTTCTTTTATATATAAACATAATAAATACGTAGATAATATTGAAATAATGTTTCGACGTATGGAAAAACACGTGCCGGTATTTCAAACATTACCGTAAATTTTAACCTACATCACCCATCTTTGAAATACTATGACAAGATCTCTATTAAAACAAACTAATGGTTATATTTAACCAAATAACTGAACTGCAATAAAATTGTACTAATATAAATTTGACGTACCCTAATAATTATTTTTATAACAGTTGCATCATAATAAAAAATTAATGATTTATCGTACCTTATATAAATAACTTTGAAATATTACGAGTTTTTTAGAAAAACGGTTCATAGTTGTACACTAATTTAAAATAGTAAAAATAGTGAAAAAAAATGTAATAAATAACAAAATGTCGTCCGAAAACTATTTGATCAACCGCATGGTGTACTTCAAGAAACTCCATTAATTCCGAAGTAGAACAATGTTGCTTGGTTGCTGGTCCAAACAAGAGTCTCCTCTTCATTATCAAACTTCTAAAAGGTAGCTGAGAACAGCGATGTCTCTACCGCCTATATGGCTAAATCGGTACTAAATATAATTAATCGAAAACATCAAGATAGGTTCACACCTACATGTCAAAACAATCTAAAGCCGATTTGATGTGTTTGAAGTAATTAAAATCGTAACAAAGCACTGTTATTAACTACCGCTTCTCTCTCACGAGTCTCCACTATTTCACGCGTCTAGCTTCTAGCTCTAGGATTCTGGTTTCTATCTGTTTGAATCTATCATCGAAGACTTCTATAGGTTGTAAAGCAACATCGATGGAATTTTGAACTGTGTGTAACTCTTCTTTCATGGCATCTTGTAAATCGTCTTTCATGGCATTTTGACTTGCTTGTAAATCGTCTTTCATGGCATTTTGACTTGCTTGTAAATCGTCTTTCATGGCCTTTTGTATCGTTTCCATGTTTTTAACATTTTGGTTTTTCAGAATCCATAATTCTGGGTTCACTCCTTCTTCAACAAGTGCTTCCCCCAACCGTTGAACCAATGCCCCCTTCTTGTCGTCGCTATCAAGATCCCTTTCTTCCAGTTCACTTCTCAACTGAGCGACGGTTAAATTATTTAAAGTTGTCATTTTATTTATTTTTTATTCCAATTTACCCCACACCTGACACCAAATGTAGCGGTTTGTCCGGGTTCGTTAATTCAATGAATTAAATTCTTTTCAACTTTAACAATTTATTTATTTACGATTCCAAATATTATGTACACAATTTCCAAGAGTTACAATTTCAAGAGTGTTATTTTAAGGTGTTGGCTGGTTGACTGTCTTTCACACTCTGATATATTTTTCGATCTGTTGTGATAATAATAACAGTATCAATATTCCATTGTCTTAGAAACATGACATAATTTTGTTAAATTCAACTACTTTGTAAAAACCACAGGTAACTTAGTTTCATTACAAAATACGTGTCCAGCTGCCAGGTGAATATTTGGTCCAGCTACCAGGTTAATATTTGGTCCAGCTGCCAGGTTAATATTCGTTACAATATAATAAATTTATATGCATTTCACTCACTTGAGGACTGGAAAGGACCACTTGCAATTTCTGTTGTATATTGTCCACATAAATTTGTTTCAGGGGGGATTTTAATGCAAAACACGTTCACTGGGGATCCAGATTAAGTCTTCCTGGAAGAGGGAAAATTCTATTTCAAGTTATGCAAGAATACCATCTTGGACATCATTCGACTTACGAACCTACGTATTAGCCTGCAGATACATAAAAAAATCCTTATTTGCTAGATTTCTTTGTAAACAAAGGCATAGCCACGGGTTACTTGACAGCTAAGTCTAGTTTAAATCTCTACTCTGACCACACGTCAGTAATTGCCACGATTAGTGTTACAATTGCTGAGAAAATTAGGTCACCTAAACTGTTTAACAATAGAACAGACTGAAACCAATTTAAACAACCAGTAGACATGAAACTGGATTTAAAATTACCTCTGAAAATGAAGAATGATTTAGAGAGTATCATCAACACACTCACGAATATTATTCAGGAATCAGCATGAGAAACTACACCTGAAATATCTTTGAGGCGCCAACTACAAAACTGCCCAGTTAGTATTAAAGAAAAAATTGCAGAAAAACGTCGACTCGGGCGTATTTGGCAAAATAGTAGATATCCTTCCGATAAAAAACGATATGACCAAGCAGCTAGTAAACTCAAAGAATTAATTAAAAGCATCAAAAATGTTGAATTCAAAAATTATCTAGATGGGTTGTCTGCCACAGCTGAAACAGACTACTCACTATGGAAAGCAACTCGTGGGTTAATCCATCCCTATGAACCAATTCCACCAATACGAAAGAGTGATAGAGAATGGGCAAGTACTGAGCTTGAAAAGGCTAACGTTTTTGCACAGCATCTACAAGAGGTCTTTACACCACTTACATCTGAAATTACAGTAGAAGAGGAATCCGAAATCACCAATTTTCCCACAACACCCCATCAAATCTCTCCAATTCCGGATCTATTTACAGTCAAAGAAATCAACAAGTGTATAAAGCACAATCTAGATGCTAACAAATCGCCTGGATACGACCTTATCACGGTAAAAATAGTTAAAGAATTGCCAAGATGAGGTGTGGTAATGCTAACAATGATTTACAATGCTGTACTAAGACTTGGGTATTTTCCTAGCCAATGGAAAGTTGCTCAGGTGATCATGATTCCCAAACCAGAAAACCTCCACAAGAAGTTACTTCATACAGACCGATTAGTCTTCTACCAATACTTGGAAAACTTCTCGAAAAACTTCTCTTCTAACGTATCACAATGGTTATCAAAGCTGAACAACTTATTCCAGGGCATCAGTTTTTATTTCGTAAGTACATGAAACTACTGAGCAAGTACATCGATTAGTTGACGTTATAAACCAAACCTTCGAAGAAAAAAGCTACTGCGCTGCGGCATTTTTCGACGTCAGCCAAGCTTTTGACAAAGTTTGGCATGAAGGTTTACTATTCAAACTAAAAAGCCTACTTCCCCATCCATTGTACTGCATAGTTGAATCATACATTCAAGAAAGATACTTCCAAATCAAATTTGGAAATGAAGTAAGTCGACTGCACCCAATTAAATCTGGTGTCCCTCAGGGTAGTGTTTTAGGATCAACTCTATATTTATTACCAACAAACCAACCAACCATTACCAACAAACTAATATACCACACTTGCTGATGATAAAGCTATATTGTCAAAGCATCGAAATCCTACGGTAGTAGAGAGGTAGATTGTAAAGGCTGCCCTGGACGGGCTACACTTCGATCATAAGGTCCATTGTGATGCCTTAGGATGTGAGTGGAGTGGAAGGAATTTGTGAGTAGACTAGGAATTGGTAGGATATGCGGCTGCAGCCGACTATCCTACGGTAGTAGCAATCCAATTACAACTTCATCTCGATCAAATACATCATTGGACTAAAAACTTACGAGTGTCTATCAACGAATGTAAATCATCCCATTGTGTTTAGTAAATGTAGAGGCATTTCCCCAAGAGTGAGCATAAATAATAAAATAATACCTCAAGTTTACAATGTAAAATATCTTGGGATACATTTAGATAAAAGTTTGATCTGGCGCACCCACATCTGGAAAAAGCGTAAACAGTTAGGCATCAAACTTAGTAAATACTATTGGCTCCTAGGCAGGAAATCACAATTATCATTAAATTACAAGTTATTAGTGTATAAAACAGCTTTCAAGCCGATTTGGACCTATGGTATTCAACTTTGGGGTACAGCATCTAATTCAAACCCTGATATTCAGGAAAGATTTCAATCAAAAATGTTGCGCGTTATAACCGATGCACCATATTTCATATCTAATGGTGACATTCGAAATGACCTAAAAGTGAACACAGTGAAAAATGAAATAGTGAATTACAGTGAAAAATACTTAGCTAGACTGGAAATGCACATCAATGCATTGGCAGTAAATCTACTAGACAATAGTACAGAAATATATAGACTAAAAAGTGAGTCATCAAAATGTCGATTTTTAGAGTTAAATATCTTGGAAACTAATAATGCTGTGATATTGGTACGAACCGTCGGGTGATGGGTCTCACGCTACGTTTTACATTTGAGCTTCATAGCTTTTTTTGGTTCCTGAGATACAGAGGCCAAAAAACCGTCTCTAATCCTTCGGATTTTTAATCGATAATTACTCTTTGAAATGATCGATGACAGGTGTTAAATTTTTGAGGGAGGATAACTACTGAATTGAGCTACTCAATTCACTAAAAAAAAAATTTTTATCTACTATCAAGCTTCATGGATGAACGTCCTTAAATATTTAAAAAAATAAATTTTTAATTTATGACGTCACAATTTCACATAGTATACTTATATGATATCATTGTGTACTTAAGTTAATAAAAAAAAATTTTTTTAAATGTCTCATATAGTCCGGTCGCCGAGCCATGTGACCTTGAAATAGGGTACAACTAATATTTTATGATTGATTCTAGTACTATTTGATCCGATCAAAAACATAAATGTAAAAAGGGCCTAGTTTTCGGGGAGATACTTCATATAATAGTTGCTTTTTAAAAAGTGATGATATGGGAGAAAGGTAAACTATTTACCAAGAAAATTAATGAGGGGTAAATTGATTAAATGTTAGAAAAAATTTGGTTGAAATTTATTTCGTAAGTTTTCCCTTACTATGTTTTTAAAATTTTAAAACGTGGCAAGTTATTTTTTCTTTTGATTCAAATATTTTAAAACTTGCCGCGTTATAGATATTAAAACCAGACAAAATCTTCTTTTTTGAAAAAAATACAAAAATTTACAAGGTGGCCCTACGGTTATGAAAGTTAAGATTTAAGTTCTCTGGGATAAGTGAGATTTATATAGATTTACTAGCTGACCCGGCAAACGTTGTTTTGCCATATAAATAATTTCCTAGTAATTTCTAGTGTAGACAAAAAATAGCTTACTTATTGTAAGTATGTATGTATGTTAGAATGTGTATATTGTATGTATGTAAGAATGTGGTATATGCGTGAAATAAGCATGGAGCGCTGTGAACGATGAGGGAATATAAAAATAACAAAAGGCAAACATTATTTTTAAGTTATTATAATTTATTCCTTAAAATTATATATCATTAATTAAACAATTACGACAGTAACACTATTAAACAATATCAATCTCTTAATGCTATAGCGTGAACAATATTTTTTGTTAGTCCATCTTTAGCTAACACAAACAAACTGGATGGTTTACCCACTCGAGAGCATGCCACGTATAATTGTCCGTGTGAAAAACATGGTGTTCTCAAATCTAATCCACAAACAGACATCGTTTGACCTTGGGATTTGTTGATAGTCATTGCAAATGCCAATCTAATCGGAAACTGAATACGTTTGAATTGAATTGGCACATCTGTAGGTATAATAGGAATCCGTGGTATGAGTATATTTTCACCTCTGAACTTGCCATTTAAAATCCTGGCTTCGATCACGTTTTTCATTAATTTTTGAATGACTAATCGCGTACCGTTGCACAGCCGGGGCGGGTTCAAATTACGAAGCAAGATAATTGGAGATCCAACCTTTAATTGTAAATTATGCGGTGGCATGCCTGGCAAATCCAGTGAGTTCAAAAACTCTGTGGGAAAATTTACTGCTTCGCTGTCGTCGCAAACTGTATCAATAGATTTATATGATACCAAGTTCCCTGGCAACAACATTTGTATCTTCAGATTTAAATTGTCAACGTCTACATTTTTTGCCGCTAAAATCGCTCTTTCTGCAAGCCACTCATGATTTATGTACTGTGTGTGTACATCGGGAAATATTTGTTCAATGAGAGTATCTTGCGAATCAGCGATTGTGCAGAAATCGGTCGGTAATTTTACGTATCCAGTTTCATCTATAGCAACTTTTCCATCACCGATATCTAAGAGTTGTTTTGAAAATGTTTCAGCGGATGGATCTTGAAGCATTTGAACGCGCATATTTATTTTTAGCTGTAATTTTTCAACATTACGCCACAATGGAGATGATTTTAAGCAAGCGTTGATCTCATCAGCGTATGTTGAACGTGGAATGACTGGAAGTGTTTGTCTGAAATCACCTGAAAGGACCAACAGAGTTCCGCCAAATAGTTTGTCATTGTTTTTAATATCTTTCAATGTCCTGTTCAACGCCTCAAGTGAATGTTTGTGTGCCATAGTACATTTCCCAAATAATAATTTTACACCGTTTCAGCACAGTGGCCATGGACGATTGTTTCTTAATGTTGCATACTGCGTACACTCAAAATTGATAATTTAATTATTATTGATAAAATAGGAATGATTAAAAGTTAATATGAGAGTTACACTGAGATAGCAAAATAATAATTGTCAACGTTACTACTACACTTGATGCATAAACAATAATGATGGCCGACAACTGTGTAGGGAGTGAGAAAGAAAGGAGACCGGCTTCGTTCTCATCCCTACTCCGTGCTGTTTACTGGGTCAGAAGTGACACCTGTAGACATCTGGCGGGGATAACTAATTAAATGACGATTGATCAGTTTTCGACCGGAGAGGAAAAATGATTAAATTACTAAAATGGCTATTAAAAAATAAGGGTTGATCGTAGAAGGGTGAAAATTGAGGATTGTATGTATTTTTGTATGTTGTATCATAAAAAAATAGAAATTAAAAATTTTGTCTAAAAAATAAAAAAAAAATTTAGGGGTGGACTACCCCTAACATTTAGGGGGATGAAAAATAGATGTTGGCCGATTCTCATAGATACCGGATAAGCACAAAAAATTTCATCAAAATCGGTCAAGCCGTTTCGGAGGAGTATGGCAACGAAAACTGTGACACGAGAATTTTATATATTAGATATGGGAATTTATTTTTGCTTATTTTTTCGATAAAACACACCGTTTCGGAGTTATTTAACTTTTTATGTAAAATTCCTCATTAATTTGGCACGGCTTTAAAATTCACATGGCCTGAAATTATTTTTATTCAGATGTGGTATATAGGTTCTTACTCTTAACACGACTTAATTTGCGATTGTTTTTTCGATATCTCTATTGGTTTATGAGATATTTCAATTTTTAAGCCCAGGCAAAAATTTCATTGTTTTCACGAATAATGCATCCTAAATAATTTTTATTTTTTGAAAACTTATTATTTTAATTTTTAAATGTACTCAATCTAAATAAATTGATTCAATCTAAGTAATGGATGTAAATTTTTAAATTCTAATTGTTCAACATAAATGACATATTCGATTTCATAAAACTCCTCACTTTTATAAGTCTCTGTATAATTATTCATTTATAAACAAAGATAACTAGTATATATTTTAAGTGTGAAAAAAGAAATGAAAGTATAGTAAACAACATTTACTACAAGAATAATCAAAATTGTGAGAGACTGATTCGGTTCAGATCTGTTCAATTTTATTAACGGGAGTATATGTTTAAACAGCCATGTAGAAAACACTATAATTAGACAATAAAAATAATTTTTGGTGTTTTCCCATTTTTGGGGACGTTGCGTTGTGAAAATTGAAGTTTTCCGATTCTTTTAGGTTTCAAGGTATTCCGCATCGAATGCCATAAACCGCATCCTTCTAGCATGCCTGGAAATGGGTTAAATTTAAACACTTAACTGTGATTTTTTGTTTTTCCCATTTTTGAGGATGTTGCATGGGAAAATTAAAGTTTTCCGATTTTTCTTATAAGTTTCAAGGTATTCCAAGTCGTATGCAAAAAACCGCATCCTTCTAAAATATTTGGAAGTGGGTTAAATTTAAACACTTAACTTATAATAATAACGTTATTATCATCATCCAATAGGAATTAACATAGATCCAATCAGATGGATGTATTATTTAAGTATATGGATGTTAAATTTATCAAAACAAAAGTGCAAAAATTTTCTATTTCAAGACATAAATTTCTAGTTATCATAATTTTCCTGTCGGGATACTATATCTAACTGTATGCCAAATATCGAATTTACAGGATATCTAGAATTAGCGTAGAATTATGATCGTAGCGTAGAATTATGATCGTAGCATGGAATTATGATACTAGTCGCACAAAATTATTGGCGTTCCCGCTATTTTACGATTTTTGAATTGAAATAACTTTTTAACTGTTTATTCGTCAACGATGATTGAAAAAACTATTTCTTATAATTCCGTAAAATTTCTAAATTCGAAAACTCACCACTGTAGCTCTTTTCTCTGTAAGCACGTAAGGCCAAAAACCCCTTAAACTCGGCCTTACGCACTTCTGTGCTCTAGATATACTGAATGATAATATGTGGCGTGCCAGAGTGGAATAAAAGGGATAACGTTGAAGAAGTGGGCACTATCATCGCATGTTTGTGGTCAGTTATCTAAAGATGTACAAAATATGATAGCGAAGAATCAAAGAAGGTACATACATTTCACAAAGAGGAAAGTGAGCAAGAATTAAATCTGATGAAGAAGATAGGCAGAAAATAAGAAAAAATACTTAAAACATGTATAAACCGTTTGGTCATTGAAGACCACCCTGATGGTATTGTTAGTATACATAGTGGCCGTATTGGAAAAACTAAAGTAAATGTGGCTTATACCTCGGAGAAAAGCAACGACAAAAATTTTAGGAATCACTGCCAAAAGGCTTTATGTTCCTTTGAAAAAGGAAGTTGTCACTTTGTCAAAAGACAAGAAACATATGTTCGTACAACAAACGAGTGTCTATTATAACACAGAGGGTATATACGGACGTGCCCTTCAACTTTTTTTTTTAGCGTCCTAATTGTAACTAATATCAGTTCTAATAAGAACTATGAATAAAGTGATCACTGGATAAAAATCGTGAATTGTGTCTACCCAATGGAAGGCACAAAAATAAAGAATTATATACTAAAATTATTTAAGTACATTTAAATGCCAAATAAATCTATATTTTAGTTCTAAGATATTAAGTTTATTTAGCCTGTTTAAGGTCTTACTATTGTCAAGAAGATTAAGCACATACACATTTGGATGCATTTCTAAACGATACACATAGTTTTCACTAAATCGCACTATTTCTTCACGCACTGTAGACACATTGGTCTACAGGTCATCGTTTCGAACGTACCATGGTGAATCACTTATCGCACGCAGCACTTTAGACTGAAAACGCTGTAAAATCTCAATGTTACTCACACTTGCAGTACCCCACAATTGAATACCGTATGTCCATATAGGTTTCAAAATGCTTTTATACACTATTAACTTATTTTCGAGCGATAATTTAGAGTTACGATTAAGCAACCAGAAATATTTATTGAACTGAATATTTAATTGTTTTCTTTTGGCCCATATATGCTTTCGCCAAGTTAAACGTTTATCTAGATGCATACCCAGATATTTGACATCTTCGTTTTGTGGAAGTATCGCGTCATTTAAAGTTACTGGTGAACAGATTCCCCTGCGTAATGTGAAGGTAACTTGGACCGATTTATTCGCCACTTATGCAGCCATTGCTGAATTTGGTTTAACTCAATTGAAGTTTTTCCGATGCTACATTTGGATCCGAGTCTGATACTAGAATTGCAGTATCATCTGCAAAAGTAGCAGTAATGTTTTATAGTTTACTGGCAGATCGAGTGTATAAATAAGATACAAAATTGGAGCTAAAACGTTTCCCTGAGGAACTCCGGTAAAAATAGGATGTATATCAGATAGTTCATTTTGAAATCTGAAAAAGAACACTCCAGATTCGTATTATCTCATTTTAAAATCATATTTAACTGACAGATATTATCAAGTAAGATTTCAAAATGAACTATCTGATATACATCCTATTTTTACCGGAGTTCCTCAGGGAAACGTTTTAGCTCCAATTTTGTATCTTATTTATACACTCGATCTGCCAGTGAACTATAAAACATTACTGCTACTTTTGCAGATGATACTGCAATTCTAGTATCAGACTCGGATCCAAATGTAGCATCGGAAAGCTTGGCTGATGTCAAGAAACGCTGCCATACAATATTTTTTCTTTTGAAAAGCATTGTTAATGCCACTGACAACTCGGTGAACTTGTTCGATCGTTGAATGTTTGGATCTAAAACCAAATTGATGATCAGGAACAAGATTGGATTCTTCCAAAATTGGTAAAAACCTCCTTAGAAGTAATTTTTCGAAAATTTTAGATAGTAACGGTAGGAGGCTTACTTACGTAGGATGTAACATCATTTATAGGCTTTCCTGGTGTTAGTATCATGATAATCTGCCATACTTTCCAGATTTGAGGAAAATATTTTTGGCGCAGGATGGAATTAAACATAGTACACATCATGACAATATTTGTTTTTGGCAACTCTCGAAGAATTCGGGCAGTTACGAGATCATAGCCGGGAGCTTTTTTATTATTGATATTCCAAATGACCGTTTGATTTCTTTAGGTGAAAAGGAAACAATAGGGTGGGATAACTGTAAGGGAGCATCCAGAAAAAGGGCTTCTTCTTCATTTAGGTTTTCTCCAGGATTTGGCTGAAAGATTTCGGATAAACTGTCAGAAAAAAAATCAGCCTTTTCTTTAGAACTTTTAGCCTAGCTTCCATTAACACGACGAAGAAGTGGTATAGGCTTTTGAGGTTGTTTACAGCGCCTAGTAGAAAGAGTGAATTTTTTTTTTACTTCTAGAGTGAATAGTTTGCAGCATCTGTTGGTGATAAATTTTCGAGGTAGTCTTGGATAGCTTCTTGTTTTAGTTTTCCAACAGTCGTTTTAAATTTTGAGCAGCCCAGTTGAATGAGTTTTTATCTCTTGGGTACCTTGTTTGCTGCTAATTTCTTCTCAATATCCGCTTTTCTAGAATTAAATTCCGTACACCATCGGATTGAGTAGTGTTAACTCTGCTCTTGTTACAAATTGTAGGCGTTGATTTAAATGAAGCTGATTGTAAAGTTTGTGTAAAATCTACTACCGCTATTTCATGTTCCTCTTTTGTTTTTATAGACTTTTGTAGAACTATATTCTAAAATAATTCCAGTCTGTATGTTTATTGAAAAGACATGGAGGTATATCTTTTTCAATAAGTTGCGTATTTATGGTGAGTAGCACAGGGGAGTGATCTGAAGATAATTCATCGCAGGAAGTGATTTTTATGTATCTACGTGACATATTTTTAGTTATGAATATATCTAATAGATCTGGAATTTTATTAGGATCCGATGGCCAATATGTAGGTTCTCCAGTTGAAATATGGTCTAGACCTTTAGATTCTATAGCTTTATACAAGTTCCTGCCCTTGGGGTTTATGAGTCTTGAGCCCCAGTGGGTATGCTTGGCATTATAGTCTCCGCCAGAAATGAACATATGGCCAAGAGTGTCAAAAAAATCTTCAAAATTTATCTGATTTATTGCATGTCTTGGGGAACAGTAAACGGCAGAAAAAGTCAATGGACCAATCCAATCTTCTACCACTACACTTGTAGTTTGAAGATATTCGGTACAGTAGTTAACTGTTACATGATGTTTCAGGCTATTTTTTATTATAATAGCGGTTCCACGTTGAGATCGACCACTTGGACGTTTCGTGTCGTAGACAGTAAAGTTCCGTATAGCGAGATAGCTTCTGTCCGTAAATCAGATTTCAGATATAAGCGCAACATCTATGTTACGGTGTTCGAGGAAAGTTTCAAATTCTAAACGGCGGTTTATTAAACCATGCCCTACAAATGATGACACGTAATGTTGAAATGTGCAGCCTGTCAACTTTGGTCATGAGTTGTCACCAGTCCCGTCAGCACTATTTGATGAATTTGGGAACATGAATCCCTACTCCAAGAAATCACAATTAATGAGTCAATTAAGAGTGCAGGTATCGTCGAGGAGGAAATTTGTAAATGCATTGATTATAGATGCTAGTGCTCTTTGGTGGTATGTTCATTGGCCAAAAGTTAGTACAATACAATCTTACATTGATAATGTAATTGCAGTAATCATGAAGCATGTTGTAGAACAGGACACATTCTTTGTATTTGATAGGTAGTTCGAGTGCAGTCCAAAGAGTGCAACGCGATCAAAAAGAGGAGTTAACAGTACTTTCATGCAACTAAGAGCAGACACGCCTCTCCCAAGTCGCAACAGTATATTGACCCATTCATGCAATAAAATACAACTAAAATAAAAACAACCATGATTTGTAAGCAATTAATACAACATAGTGATGTTCTTCCACACAAGTTGGTGATTACTGGTACTGATACAATCCCAACTGAATTACATACTTCTGGCGTTGTAATTCCTCGCTCAGATTTGGAAGCTCACTATGAAGAAGCAGATGTTATAATTGTACAGTAGGCTATTTGTCTGTCAAGGTGTGCAACGAACAATATCAGGATTTTATCTGATGATACCGACGTTTTTGTTCTGCTTGTACACATTTACAGAAAGCTAAATCTTAATGCAACAATGTATAGCAGAGTGCACAAGCTTCATTGCAACATTGCTACGGCTACAAGAAGGAAGTTCACAACATGTCAGATGTTCGATACAAAGTGTGGTTACCTAAGAGACTTCCTCCTAAAATTAAGAACCTCCCTCCGACAACAGAGACATTTGAACTGCATAGAAAACGATGCCATTTGCAAGCTTGCACTTGGAACGCAGCAGCATCTTCGTTCCCTCCACCTGTGAATTCAACTGATTATGGATGGGCAAAGACTGAATAAATACACTCTTTGGTACCCATTCAACTTCCAAGTAACAAAGGGTTGGCACCACCAGAATTTCTGAAAAGTTTAAGATGTAGCTGTTCAAGTGAGAAGCCATGCTCAACAGCAAGGTGCAGTTGTGCACATGTAGGTCTGCCTTCTAAAGAATTTTGCGCGTGATTTATGTCCGTCGTACCGATGATGTTTAAAAAAATGATTTTATTTCTTTAAACGATTTACAATCACTTTTATTATTACAATTTTGAAAATACAATTTACAATATAAAACTATAAAGCATTATTGCAATAAATATAAATCAAATTTAAAATATTATTTACGAACAGAAGTACCTTTCTTCGTGTACCATCCTTATATACCAGTAGACTGTGTGACGTATGTATTTATTTAAGATGATATATTACATACTATGGACTTCTGTCGATGATTCATTAATTGAAAAAATTGTTATTGTGATCTTTGTATTGTTATCATGTTATGATGTTTTAGCATCCTCAAACGCATGTGAGGACTTATGCTATGCTGTAAGAGCTGCGTTAGCCTCTTTGCCTGAACCACAAACCGTTCGACCATCTTCCACGCCAACAATCAAACCAAAACTGCCTCATATTGTTCTGTCTATATTTGACGGGACTTATGAAAAGTTTGATTCATTTAAATCTTTGACACTTTGGTTCATAACCAAAGCTACCTCTCAACCATCAAAAAGTATAGCTACTTACGCTCTTCCGTCTCCGGCACTGCTCTGACTACCATACAAAGTTTACCATTTGCGGAAAATTCCTATGACACTGCCTACAAAACTCTGGTGAATAGGTTCACTAACAAAATAGTTTTTGCATCTAATGTTTGTCAGAGGTTATTTTCTGTGAAGCCTTTTACGCATGAAGGTCAGCTTAAAGGATTTTAGAAGATTTTAATGTCCAAGTAGAAGCCTTAAACAACCTTGATCTAACTAGTGTTTCAGATTTTCTTATTTCTTTCATGGCTCATAAGCTGCTTGACCCTCAAACATGTTATTTTTTTGAGAATACAAGAGCTAACGATGCTACTGTACCGACCTATGCCGAGGTCCTGAAATTTGTAGAAGGACGTATTGCCACATGTGAGGTAATTAACTTCTCGTCAGCAAGGACAAATTACTCAAGCCGGTTGTTTCTGCGAAAACCCCAGTTAAAAGAGATATGGTTGCTCAAGCTTCTCCTCCGCTGAAGTCTAGTGCGCAATCAACCTCTTCCAAGCCTGCCATAGATTTGGGTCACTCATGTCCATGTTGTGCTAAATCTTATCGAGTCGTAGAATGTAGCCAGTTTGGTAATATGACTATTGCGCAACGCTATGAAGTTTTACGTAAGAAGCTTTTATATTTTTCCTGTTTTGGACCACATCCCTCGATCGACGTGTTCTTCTAAATTTGCCTGCAGGCACTGTGGTTCCAAAGCACATCATACCAGGCTTCATTATGACAGTTAGGCCAATAATTCTTCTGTATCACCTGTCAGTGTACCTCCCGTTGCGCTGTCAGGTAATATCATGGCTTCGTCTTCTGTACACCAGCCTAAACAAGTCTTGTAGGGAACATGGTTGGTATTTCTGACGTTTTTGGTCACCATCATGATGTTCTAGTTTTAATCGATCCAAGTATGATCAATATTAAATTTCAAATTTTGCTCCAACTCCTAGAACAATTATTTGTATTTTATAAATACGTGTTTCAACTACAAGGTGGTTATCATCAGTATGAACCTTTTAGTCGAAATACGTATTGATAAAATACAAATAATTGTTCTAGAAAAACCTAGAGTTCTCTTTGATTATTTTAATAATCTTTATATGATCAATATTATTTCCCAGTCACTAAGAGATAGTCTTACCTTACGAATGACAACGTCTAACATTCACATCTTGGGTATAGGATCCGGGAAACCACAACCAGCCAAAGGTACTGTTATTTGTACTGTTAAATCGAAACATCGCTCGTTCTCTATCACCGTTGAAGCGGCTGCGTTACCAACCATAGTAACCAATATTCCTGCCGTTCCTGTTTCTCAAAAAATTGTAAATAAGCTTTTTCAGTTAAAACTTGCCGATCCTCAGTTCTGCAGCCTTGCTTCTGTTGAAATGCTCATTGAAGCACAATATTACGCCAACCTTATGACATCTGAACCTGTGGTTCTAGGTCATCCCTCTTTGGTTCCAATCATTTTTTGGAACACTTGTCATGGGTGAATGTCTATCTGTGTCATCGAATGAGTGTTAATCATTTTTCATATCGCACTCTGACGTAGATATTTCCTACCAGTTACAGAAGTTTTAGGAAATTGAAAAATTGCCTGTTAAAATTCTGTTGGACTCAGAAGAAGGTAAATGTGAGGATTACTTTGTCAAAATTCACCGTCGTGACTCCGATGGAGCTTATATTGTACGGTTGCCATTTCGTGACGGTGAAGCTCCTGACCTAGGTGATAACTGTGTCTCTGCGTTGAATCGTTTTGTTAAACTAGAAAATCGTTTAAAAACTACTGGTCACATAGTACCTGTCGAGAATGATTCTTCTTATGTTTTGACTCATCGTGGAGCTACGAAGGATAGTTCCACAACTAAAGTTAGAGTCGTATTCAACCCCGCTGAGAAAGCCAATTCCTCCTTCCCTTCCTTAAATGAAGCTTTATTTAGCCGGTCCTAAGCTTCAAAACAGTATTAATGATATTGTTTTGAATTTCCGTCTGCATAAAGTTGCTTTCACAGGTGACATTAAACGAATGTACCGAGCTATCAAATTGGATACAAAAGATAGTAAATTTCAGAAGATACTGTGGCGTTTCGATCCCTCTCAACCTGTGCAACAGTATGGAATAAATCGTGTTTGTTTTGGTGTCACTAGCTCGCCTTTCCATGCCCTCCGTGTGATAAAACACTTAATCCAAGACGATGAGTTCAAATATCCAACTGCTGCTAAGGTCCTAGAAACTGACATGTATATCGATGATGTGTGTACCGGAGCCTCCTCCATTGCTGAAGCCCGTCAGTTACGTGATGACTTATCTGCCTTGTTATCGACTGCTGGGTTTGAGTTACGTAAATGGGCAAGCTCTCATGCTGCCGTTCTTAATGACCTTCCTCAGAACTATAAAAGCCTCGCAAATTTGGTGATGTTGAGACCATTTAAGTTCTTGGAATTCGGTGGATATCTGAAGACGATGCCTTTTGTTACCGAATTGAAACCATCCCTAATTGCACCACTAAGCGCCAAGTTTTATCACAAATTGACCGTACTTATAATTTACCAAGATTTCTGGGACCTGTAGTCATATGGATAAAGATATTAATGCAAAAAATTTGGTTACAAGGAATCGGGTGGGATGATATTTTGCCTTTTTATATGATTGACCAATGGAGTCAATTTTCCAAAGAAATGCCTTGCCTTCAAACCATCAAGATTTCACGTGACATTCTTGATACCTACATTCATCCACCTGGGCTCATTGGATTTTCTGGTTCTTCTAGCTCTGCAATGGCTGCTACTGTTTATTTGCGAGTCGTTTGTCCGGATCAACGCGTGTTGATCAGCTTGATTCATGCTGATCAACTGATTCATGCAATCAAAACAAAAGTTGCTCCAGCGAAACCAATCACAATTCCCCGCCTTGAGTTAAGTGCCACCTGCATACTCATAGAGTCTTTATTACCACTCCGTGCTCGCCTTCATGTAGAAAAGCTTTACTTTTTTACAGATTCTATGGTAGTTTTGTCATGACTGCGCACCCCAGCTCATCTTCTCAAGGTGTTAGTGGCTAATCGTGTCGTTAGCATTTTAGATCGGACTTTACCATCCCAATGGTTTCATGTACCAACGACTTACAACCCTGCCGATATTGCCAGTCGTGGCTGTATGCCAAGTCAGCTCGCAATCCATAAGTTGTGTTGGTCAGGTCCCGATTTTGTTCGTGAAGATTCTGCTTTATGGCTATGCCAAGAATTAGTAGCCGTTCCTGACCTGCCCGACCTGAAAAAGGTTAGCACATCGCTGATAGGACATGTAGCGGGTGCAGATGATGGTGCTATTCTTCTTGAACGTTTCTCTTCCTTTGTTAGGGCCAAGCGAGTTATAGTCTGGATGTTGAGATTTAAGACAAAGCGAAGTGTTTGTCTTAAATCTCAACATCCAGGCTATAACTCCGAGGAACAACGTAATTTCCAGTGTTTTTCTGTCGCGAACTTCAAAATGCCGAAAGAGTACTTATTACAGTTATTCAACGTTTTTGTTTGCCTCACGAAATAGATGCTGTCCGTCAAGGAAATCGATCTATATCGTTTCCCTTCTTAACACCCTTCCTCGATAATGATCTCCTCAGGGTGGGGGGTCGTTTAGCCGAAGCACCAGTGCCATACGATCGCCATAGGCAATAAAATATAAATTTTTGTTGTTAAAATCTTCACAGATAAGCTAAGAAGGAATGCAATATGAACTATGATTGGAAAGTGAAGAATTAAATTAGAGAGTGTTGTTGATATAGAAAACGGGCGTGATATTTTATTATTTGTTCAGAACAACTAATCCTTAGTATAATAAGTATATCTAACCTAGTTTTTTGCTAGGACAATTGACAGAGACTAAGCAACAGATTGTGACGCCATTTTGCTTCGCAAGTGGCTCCAGATTGGGGAATGTTACCCTAAATTTAATGGATTTTATAAAGCCTAGTAGAAAATCACTTGATTTATTCTTAAGATTGTCTTATTTTTAAATTTTTGTATTCAAGTTGTATTTTATATTACTAAATCCGCTAAATTAGGTTTAAATACCCCAATTTGGCAACACTACTGACAAGTTAGTTAGTGTGTACAGAAACAAACGTGCTGAACTTAAACGTGCTCAGAAGTCAATTGTTTTAGAATGACTGACTCTACTTTCATTAAGGTCTTAGTTGTTCTGAACACAGCCAATGTATAGTCCGAAAAAATACATAAAAACTAATTATTAACGAATCTGTTAAATTTTTTAAGTTTCTTTATTAACCACTCATTAATAATTTCACTATGAGAAATTCAAAAACTCTTGATCTTATATCGAATATGCACGATAAGAATCAATAAATGACGTGATCACATCATTCTACTAATGATACAACATGCAACATCTCTTTTCATCATTAATTAAATACTGATATGAAAAAATTAACTCGTCAACCAGGAATCGAACCTCGGGCCTCTGGATATCTAGTGCAGTATGCTTCCGCTACACCAAAGACGACTGTGACGTATCAGCCAATTTTTTCATATCATTCTTATTTTTTATTTGACAGTATTATTTCTGTCGAAGTTATTATTCATATATATTTATTTGTGTATACTTAAGTGTCAACAATACGATGTTTGTCCAAATTCCATTCCAGTTACGTAAGACAAACTGTAGAAAACTGGTGTATACTTTTATAGACAAATGTCATTGCCATTGAATTTTTAATTAAATGCTGATATGAAAAAATTAACTCGTCAACCAGGAATCGAACCTCGGGCCTCTGGATTCTGGATAGTCCAGAGTTATATGAAAATTTCTAGTTATATGAAAAACTTGGCTGATACGTCACAGTCGTCTTTGGTGTAGCGGAAGCATACTGGACTAGATATCCAGAGGCCCGAGGTTCGATTCCTGGTTGACGAGTTAATTTTTTCATATCAGTATTTAATTAAAAATTCAATGACAATGACATTTGTCTATAAAAGTATACACCATAGGTGGGCAGACCTTGACTGCGCTGGGCTCTGAGTGAGAGGTAGGAAGAGAGATAGAGTAAATATAGGGTATCCTACCAATTATTATTATTTTCTTTTTTTAATTAAAACATTTTCTGAAAAAAATATAATAATACCAACTATTTTTTATGGTCACTATTATTCAAAGTATACAATACATACAATACATTGAATACATACTCTGGAATTTTGGGCTGGTGATTTACCGCTTGTAAATTTTTTGATGATTTAGCTTTAGTTTAGATTTTAGGAAATTCCGAAAAATTTGCCTAAACTATTCATATCGGAGAACTAATAAACAATTATTTACTTGATTTAATTATTTTTTCTTAGTAGGGGGTATAGTCTCATGGGAATTTGACAACACTGGATACAAAAAAGATGCCAATGATAAAGCTGGATGGGGGGGAGGTTTGGTAATTTGTTACTAATTTTTAAATGGATAAATTTTACATAAAGTGGGAATACATATAGTTGTTGTTGTTGTAATTATTGCTATCATCATTATTGTTATTATTATTATTATGTTTTTTGGTGTATCTCTCCATATTGTAAAAGATATTTTTTAAACAATAAATATTTTATAAAACTAATTCTAAATTGATTGAATAAATTATTGGGCGATAATCGGTAGGCAACCTGTTTTGAAACATCGTTCCGTCTTACTTCAAAACATACCTTTATTACTTACTCTCACCCAGCTTATGGAGAGTCCGTTCGACTCCGGCGAGCCATCTACGCCCACCTCTGATACACCAGTCTTCTACAGTTTCTCTTTTCATCATTTCTATACGCATATACATCGTTCATTATATGAAATAGAAACCGTAATAAGTTTTCGTTTATTATCAACTATCGGTATATTGTAAAAATAAGATACCATTTTTATACCCGGTATATAAAATATGTAAACTTTACAAGGGGATATTAAGTTTAGTCCGACTTTGTAACGGTTGAAAATATTGATCGCAGAAATAAATTTTTGTTGTAGGTGTTCATAAAATTGCCTAATTAGTTCATTTCCGGATATGCCCGTCCGTGGATACGATAACTCAAAAATGCAAAAGAGATATCGACCTAAAATTTTGTGTGTGTGTTCTAATAGAGCTAAAAAGTAATACCAAGCTCGTAAATAATGAAAATCGGACTGTGCTCCCCCCATTAGGGGGAAATACCCATCTTTAAAATCTTAAGAGGACAAAAATTTAAAGACAAAACTGTTTATTTTTAAAAATACACAACTTGGTTTCGAATATATTTCATAAACTAAATATATACCGGGTATTTAAGCAGTTAACTCAGTCAGTTGCTATTTTCACTAGTTTATAATAAGATAGAATATATGTCTTAATTTATAATGAAGAGTTAGTTTGAGTTTTTCTCTTTGATAATTCCACTTATTTTATTAAAATTATATTATTAATAGTGATATGCATTAGGATGATTAGTCTATTTTCAAATTGTGTGGAGATGATAGTTTGAAAATGGACTAAGCATCCGGAAAATTTATGAATATAATAAGTAGAAATTGCAAAGAGAAAACAATTGGTTATTGAAATTTTATTTCACTTATAAATAAGAGTAGATGTTAGTTAAATAAACAAAAACGTAATTAATGACAAGTCAAATCTGATTACGTAGTGTTCATCACAGTTATTTAATTTTTAATAAGTTTTTTTAAATCAATAATAAGATATTTAAAAAATTTGTTAGCAGTGTATGAGGTTGTGAAATACATAAATAAAACATATTTAAAATTAGAATAAAATAATTACAAGTGTACCTAATAAAATGCATATAATCGGATTTGTTCTCAAACAACAAATATTAAATTTCATTTGTCATATTGTTTTTGGAGCAATGGTACAAAATTTTTCTACTGAAATTGTTAATAATGAGGAAGCTGTATACTTTTATTATGAAAACTAAAATTACAAAAATAAATAATATGATTTCCTTTTAATAAACAGCCCAGCATAAAAGGAAATTCAAAGGACATGCATCAGGTAGACGTTTATAATATTTAAACCAGTAGATCATTCAAAACAGTTTTTTTGGAAATGTTGGACATTAATAAATTAAGGATGTTCCAGCATACTACCACTTTTCGACAGATTTTGCTTTTTTTTTCACAGGCTAAAAATAATGTTTTCAATAAATCCCGAAGTTTCAGAATTTTTGGCCGTTTAGAACGCGAGATAATTAATATCAAAGTTATCATTCTGTCTCACTCTCTCTCATTAGAAGCATGTAAAACTTCATGCCCGCCCAACTATTATCTGTTGTATTAGAAAAAATACTCGACAGAATTAAAAAAAAAAGTAGGAGAGTAAAGCTAAATATTTATTATACAAATTTTTAAAAAAAATCGTATGTTACCGTTTTGTTTTCGAAATATAAAAGTTTAAATTTATTTATTTTCTGCAACATAACATTATTTTGTATATGTGAACAGTGTTTTTGTCTATGTGTTGTATATATGTGTTTATGTAAAGATTATTAAAATAATCAAAGAGAACTCTAGGTTTTTTGAAATTATATTTCAAATTTTGCCCCTATTCCTAGAATATTTGTTTGTATTTTATAAATACGTATTTCGACTACAATGTAGTCATCATCAGTATGAATTAGCTAATCGTAACTATCTCTGGGATATGGATTCAGAGATATGGTGCTTGTTGCTAATTTGGTGCGTGTCTCACAATGATACTGAAAGTCCCACTGTCCAAGAAAAATTACTTTAAAGAAATAAACCACATTAAACAAGTTGCATTCTTTAATGGGTTCGACTCTAACATAATAAATAATTTGGTCCGCAGAACTAAATTTAAAATTTTACGAAACAATTCCACCGTACTAACACCAGAGACTGGCAACGTTGAACAAACTAAATGATGCAAACATACTTCCGCCCATGCAAATCCTTAGAAAATTAAGTGACCACAACCTAAAAACAGCGCTTGTTAGTAAAAATAAAATCGAACAGTTACTGGGCAACCCTAAGGATAAAATTAGTAATGAAAAACATTCGGGCATATATGGTCAGTTGCCAAAACTGTTCGAAAATTTATGTTGGTCAAAGTCGTCGCCAAATCGGAATTCGAATCAAAGAACATCTGGCTCATGGGAAATTTGGGAGAACGAAAAATCGTGTAAAAACCACAAAATTGACAAATGGAATCTAAAACTACTAAAATCGGTACAAAACCGCACAGAATTAGATGCATACGAAAGTATCTACATATACAAATGTAGAAAACAGATAATGAATTTAAAGAATGGCCCAACTCCAAATTCTGATTTAATAAAATTAAACCGTTTTCAAAAAAATATCGAATACCTGAATATCAAGGTTAGCTTCGATACCCTCATTTTAGTGACAAAAACAACACCGCATAGTCACAAAAGGATACCGTCAATAAATAGGTGGGGCTTTTGACACACCTAATCCGTTAGTCAACTCAAATAATCCTCAGGTCAGTTCATACCTTCAGTCAAATCGTATTAAAGACAGAACTTTTTTAATATCATTGTGAGACACGCACCAAATTAGCAACAAGCAACATATTTCTGAATCCATATCCCAGAGATAGTTACGATTAGCTAATTCATACTGATGATGACTACATTGTAGTCGAAATATGTATTTATAAACTACAAACAAATGTTCTAGGAATAGGGGCAAATTTGAAATTTAATGTGTTTATGTATTTGTGCTATTATAAAATCAAATCGGCTTGTTGTACTGATTGCATCACACAGTGCTGGAACGTCCTTAAGCCCAATTCTTTAAAATCAAAAAAAATGATTGTGAACGCAATACACAAATATATGATATTTTAAATTGGATTTATACTATGTTTTAAATAATGGGTAATATTTAATATATTCAACAATTTATATATTTAGAAATTTTGAAGTGAAAGCAATATTACCCTTTAGGAATTATTAGTAATTATAATTGAAAGTAAAAATAACAATTCCTCAAATTTAAGAGATGAATAATATTCATTAATTACAATAAACTTAGACTATCTGACTATTTCACTGGCATAAATGTAAGGGTAGAAGGAGACGATTAATCGAAATACTACATGTATATTTTTACATAAAACACGTAATAAGCTGTAACCCAACTTAAATTTCTTGATGCTGGCAGCCAGCAACGGACTTGACCGAACAAGCCGAAACAATGTAGAGACAAAATCGCAGCGTTCAAATTAAAAAAGCTAAACATTGTTTGGTTATTTTTAATTGGACTCTCGTTTTACTTAAAAATCGCTAGCATCAAACAAAAAAACTAAACAATGTTTAGAGTTATTAAACGTGTGTTCCGATGTACACTGCGAGCACTATTCAGTGCTCTTACTGGGGAGAAATTAGTTCCGTTATTGACTGCCAGTATACTGTCACAGTAGCCTAGGGAAATATATGACGTCATAAAGCACCACCATTTTTGTACTGCGAGGACTGGCGTATTCGAGGTAAGATACTCCAAGTGCTCCTAAGGTGCTCCGAAAAAAACAGCGACTAGAATTTTACGTCTTAAGTTTGCATCAGCGGTAAATATTAATTAAATATTTGGCATTAAACTTAATTATTAATTGAATTTATATCATACTGAAAGTAAATATATTTTTTATCATAAAATATGTTATATTTGACAATTTATATAAGACTTATTACCTTTACAAACTGAAATTAGGTTATGCATGATAGAAGTGAAAATCAAAACAAATTTTTAAGATTTGCCATTTTTTGATAGACACAATCGTTTGTTTATAAAATTTGTTTTGGTTTGAAAAACCGCGTCACTGTAGAGGTAGCAGTATACTGTACTGCGTTCTGTTTTACACAGTAACCAGTATAGCTGGCTATAAAGGAACGACTTCACCGTATACTAAATTGACTTCATACTTTACAGTGCTCGCTGTGTATATCGGAACATACCCTTAGTGTTTGACACTGGAATAAATTAAGAAATATGTCAATAAAGCTAACCAAAAAAATTATATTTTATTCAAAGTTACTTATTCGTACTTAAATTATTATTGTATTTAATTATAAATACAACCTACCAAAAAATCTGAATCAACTTCTATCCGACAACAACAGAATATTAAAAAGCCTGAAACTTTTTCTAATGGATACTAAACTTATACACTTATTATATCAAACAATGTATATTATTGGCTTTACATATGACCACGGCTGTTCAAAGTACAGCCGTTAAACTACATTTATTAAAAAATAAATAAAAAAATTATGATTTAAAATAAAAGAAATATATACATTACACATATACACCGTGTAACTGAGCAACCGTGTTTTTATAAATTTAAAATAATAATTCTAATTTGTTAATATTAGTTAAAAAAGTATTATGTTACATTAAAAAAAAGTATTATAATTAAAAATCTATTATTTAATTATAAAAAAGCATTTTATTTAAATTAAAAGAATAAATATAATATAATTTAAAAATACAATAATTAAATAATAACACGGTTTCTCAGATACACGGTGTATATTCATTATATATATATATATATATATATATATATATATATATATATATATATATATATATATATATATATATTAATTATAACACAAACTAAATTTCAAAGATGTGAAGCATTGAATTATTTACATTTTATGTCCTTATGTTATTTTCGATTGTTTACTGATCTGACTGTTTACAGTGATTACGCAAAATAGGCACTAGTGAAGGGGTTGAAATACACTTTTGCACCATTTTTCTCGAAAAAAGTGACACATTTAATTGGGAAAGTTGTTCCAAATGTAATTTTCAACAAATTTGGTTTAGGTGACTATCGTGCGATCAACCGTGGAATACGGTCATTGATGGGCTAATCTTTTCCTTAAAATCAAGTGGTGGCACAAAATTGCTTGCTAATCCCGTTTGACCATACCCAGAGATACTGATTTTCAAAATTATTACACCTAATATCCGTGGGGTGATGAATATCATGATTTAAATAAAGTAGACAATGCCCACGTGACCTAGTTGGACGCTGGACTCCAGGGTTTTTAAGGGAGGCTACACCGGTGGTTTCTGAACGCTGCGAGTTTGTTTCTACATTTTATTCGCCCAATTTCGGCTTGTTCGGCCAAGTTCGTTGCAGGACGCCAGCGTCAGGCAATTTAAGTGGGGTAACAGCTTTACTTTAGCTAGCAGAATAAATATATTTGTATCCCCTACCCGTGCTGCCTCTAGTGGTATTTTTCGCAACTTCCGAGTTAAAAGGCTAATGCCACTCCTCTGAAAAGTGTAGGGCGAATCTTACCATCAAAGTGCGACAACGATTTTTTAAATGCTTTAGTACTCAGTATTTTTCAAATTAAATTTGTGAGTTTTTTTTATACTGAAAAACTTTTTTAAGCAAATTTTGGAATACCAAATGGATAATTCACAAACCAAATATAAAATTTTGAAAAAAGAACAACATTATAGCTGTTAAAAGTCCTTCATAATTTATGAAATACATGTTAGGCATTAGATTTAGAAATATAAAACTATAGTTATAGTTTCAAAAACCCTTAAACTTCCATGCCTCATACTCCTTACAAAAAAAAAGAGTGTGATTCTAAAATCTAAATTGTGATTAAATATATGAAAAAAGTACACAAAACAACAAATAATTAAAATAATCTGTTACTGTTTCCACATTCTAACAGTTTACGCGTATTGAATGAAATTAATGAACGGAATTTAATAAATAAATATTCTATTATATTATTTGACTGCTTGAATTTGAGGAATAAATCAAATTTTTGCTATCAATATCTATACATTTTTAGACCCTCAGTAGATTGTTTAAACGAAATGAAATCTTAATCCTACATTATTGAAATAAATAGTATACAGTAAAATAAAAATTTGATTGATTGTCAATATAAAAACGTATAATATATGAACCACTGCTGTATTGCATCCTTTTGGTAAAGTACGTTGTATAATCAATAATGTATATTAAGCATGGATATTATATTCATATAGAGTTATTTATAATATTAAAAGAGTTTTTAAATAATATTTTTAATTTTATAGGTGATCGAGATCGGTATTCTTTACCTGAAGATATGCCAATTGTACATGCGGAATTTACTTATTATTATTATCCTGGCGAAACACCATTTCCACGTAAGATAGACATATTAACATTTTTAATTCGATTTTAAAATAATTATTAGGGACAGAAGCGCTGTTGAAATATACAAAATGTTCTATGTCTGTTTCTATTTTTTGAGATTTAGCAGTGCAAGCGTAAAAAGTCGATTTATCCCAACTAGTTTTCGTCCAGTGGTCGAAATTCAACAATTATCATTATTGAAAATTTGAGGAATCTAAAATTTTTTAATTGATAACACTAAAACTCGCCAATAGATACTAAACAAACAAAAAATAAAATCGGTTGACAAACAGGAGAACAAGGTACTGAACTATTTTGTCTTTGCCTATTTACATATAGATATTTAAAAACAAGCTTTTGCCAAAATTGCACTTTTATACTTTAAAACTGTTAAGAAGAGGACTTCAAAAAAGCATTTAGTAAAATTATTTTTTCGGTTTGACGATTTTTCCACAAAATGCTCGACAATTAGCTGCTATCCCTAAGTAGGTATAAAATGCAAGATTATTATTAAAATTGAATTTTAAAAATATTTTTTTTCATTAAAATCTTTGAAAAGACCTGTCCGTTGTCCGTCCATATTGTTCATAAAAATAATTTTTTGAGACGTTAAAGGTCTTTATAAAATGCATTTCAAATAAATTTAGAAATAAAACAACCCACTTTTATTGCACATGAACTAAAATATGCAAAGAAGAATAGATTCACAACTAAATTAACTTAAAAAAAGCGTGGGGTGTTTGATATCAGTAGTCATAAATTTTACGTTACTACTAATTTGTAAAAGTAGAGCCTTTATCTGATTTGCGCATTCGATTCCTCGGGAAAAATTACTAGGGGTTACCGTTTGAAAATTTTTTGATGAGTTTTTGAGTTAATCTCACGTGTATAATAAATATACTCCTGGAGTTTGGTCAGTTCCTCCTGACTCACTGTATATATATATATCCGGAAGTGGGTGAACCTGAATAAAAAAATTCCGTTATATTCATACATACATACATTTTTTTTATAAATAAATAAATATGTAATATGTATAAAAAAAATGTATGTATGTATGAATGAATAAAACGGAATTTTTTTATTCAGGTTCACCCACTTCCGGACGTCTGAATAATCTGAAATTTTGAAGACGTTTTAAGAACCGATGGCAATACAATAAAAATAAAAGGGGCTTGGTGCGACTGGTCTGCTCGCACTAGCCAACTTCCCATTTGGTGCCTTTGAAAACTAGAGATCAGTCTACTTAAATAGCGCTCTGATGCAGTTATACATTCATACTGAATTGATTTCAACTATTCATTTATTAATTAAGTTTATAACATTAAATTATCATGCAATTATTGATATAGAAGTGAATGTATTATTATGCATATTTGAAAAAAAAAATTGAATTTTTTTTCTTATTTTGACGGAAGTGGGGGGTGAAACTGAATAAAAAAATTCCGTTATATTCATACATACATATTTTTTATAAATAGAGTTAAAAACAACCCTTTTGTTCTACAACTCAATCTTTGATAATAATATAGATTACTGTCCCTAGTATACAATGGGAATTAAATAATATGGAAGTACTATATAGTTAGTACTTATGGAAGTACTATATAGTTAGTATATACTATATACTGCATTGTTATTTTTATCCTAGTAACATAGTTTGATAAACTTGAGAAAAATTATAACTCTTGTACATATTTTCAAATATTACAGTACCTCCTTCAAAGTTTTACGTTCATATGAATCCAATAGAAGTAAATTTTGATGTTGATAGTTGTTTATGGGCAAATTCATTTGTATTAAATCTTCATAAGTCGATATTATCCGCAAAATCAGAAACAACAAACACAAATTTGCCATATTTAGACGTTAAAATTGAAGCTATTATGCCAAGGGTAAGTAACATTTGTTTATAAGGATCCTCGCAAAAATTGAAGATTTCGAACTTAAAATGTCTGTATTTTTATATATTGTAACCCGATATCTCGATCAAACATTCCAGTAAGATCAAACATATTTTGAGAAATAGAGAAATGGTTGGCTAGAGGTTAATAATAAGATAACTAATGAATCGCTTCAATGAGAGCGACTGTGCACTGAATGACTTGTATGATTATAATCTTTTGTTGATTAATTATGAATGGACTTTTAGATATATTTCCAAATTATTAACACAAGAATTCGAGTAAATAATACTGTGAAAAGCTAGTTAAAATTGTCGATTATATGTTCTCATTTCCAGGAAAAAGCATCTTAAATCTTAAATAAGAGCAAATCTTCTCTCATGCTTTGCAAGAGAGCATGTGGAAAAGTCTGGGGTATAAAACCCAAAATGATCCTCTGGCTTTACACAACAGTAGTTAGGCCCATTATAACCTATTCTGATCTAGTGTGGTGGTCAAAAGTTAACCAGATAACAGCATGCAAATAGCTATCCAGGATCCAAAGACTGGCCTGTTTGTGCATCATCTATGAGCAGTACACCCACAGCTGCCATGGAAGTCATACTGGGGCTGCTTCTGCTAAGCATTGGGGAAGCATACTGAGCCTGCTTCCGCTAAGCTCTCTGGATTAAAAAAAAAAAAAAACAGGTTGGACATGCAAGGATCGTGGGAATATCAATCATCTCAGACCCCGTTTTTGAAATGGGCACAGATATTCTTTCCAAAATATACTACACCCTATCTAAAGAAAGGAATCGTCTGGTATGCGACGGATCCAAACTGAAGAAGGGACCGGGGCGAGAATCTACGGTGAGAGACCTAAAGCAAACATAAGCCTCAACTTGGGGAAATCTGTCACGGTCTTTCAAGCAGAAGTCTACAGCATACTGGCTTGCGTCCCCGTGAGAGGCTACGTAGAGGCTACATAAACCAGAACGTATGTATTCTCTCGGACAGTCAAGCTGCTCTAAAAGTCTTGCCTGGAACTGAGGTCAACTCAGGGGTAGTCAAGGATTCTCTGGAGGAACTGCTAAAGCTGGCAAAACGGAACAATCTTAAATTAGTCTGGGTACCGAGTCACAGTGGTTTCGAAGGAAACGAAAAAGCAGATGCCTTAGCAAAAAGGGAGTCGGATTGCCCTCAATAGGCCCAGAGCCTATTTTAGGAATTCCAAGGACTGCATGTAAACAGGTGATCAACGAGTGGTCAAATTCTAAACACCGTGATTACTGGGAAAAAGTACCGCGACAGGAGCTCGGGAAAATACTGCTTCAGAGTGCAACCAAGAGGCTATCTCTCGATGCACTGAAGCTGAACAGGATGCAACTGCGTAGGGTTACCGGATTAATTATCGGAGGGTTACAGGGCATTATCCCCTGCGGAAGCATCTCCACACAATGGGACTCCATAACGGGTCCATTGTGTGCAGATTGTATGGCGAGGAGGAAGAAACTTCTAGCCACATTTTCTTTGACTGCGAACCTTTAGGTTACAGCAGATACAGGATATTCGGTGCATCTCACCCCGAATATATGAACCTTCAGGAAGACCTGATAGCCAGCTCCTGACTATTGCCAACATATGAGAGAAGCGAATCTTATCGGACTGAAGTAGAAGGGGGAGCACAATGGACCATATGGGCAAAGTGCAATACTTTTTAGACCCCTAGATGTATCTATCTATCTATCTAGATATATTTACAAATTATTAACACAAGAATTAGAGTAAATAATACTGTGAAAAACTAGTTAAAATTGTCGATTATATGTTCTCATTTCCAAAAAAAAGCTTCTTTCTTAAATCAAGGACATACAATGGTAATATCACATAGCGCGGTAGTGCGTCAGGAAAAGTTTAAGCATAGACGCCTACCATACTATGTTTTACATGAAGGATTAGAGACGATTTTTAGGCCTATGAAACTCAAATTTAAAACGTAACGTGAGACCCATCATCGGACTTACCAAATACGTACCAACATTAGAGCTTTAATTGTTTCCAAGATATTTAACTCTAAAAATTAACATTTTGGTAGGTAACTGACTCGTCATATTCATCAATATTCTAGGGTACTTTCAGTCATCCTAGAAAGTTGATTTTTGGTAGGAAGATAGGTAGCTTAGCTGAGCCTACCCTGAAAACAGGAAATTTAAACCGAAACGAATTTATGAAAAATTTACGAAAACAATAAAAAGATAGAAGAAAATTTTTAGAACAAAACATTTCTTTTTCTAAAAAAAAATCAACTTTTGTTCAAAACATTTTTTTAACAAAATTTATAGATTAGCCATAATTTCTGTTCAAACATTGTCCATTATCATTTGCGATGTGCCTGCCTCTAATGACCAGTTTTAATCCGATTAGAATGAAATTTGGTATGTAGGGGCTTTTGGTATTTGAAAAACTAAGTTCGTTAATGGGCAAAATCGGATAAGGTAAAAGGGGGTTTAGTGATAGGGGAAACACAAAATTTGGTATATATTTCTTAATATTGGAAAAATCAAAAAATGTATGTAAGGAAAAATGTATGATCTTAGGTTTCTTATAATTTTTTCTGTTACTCTAATCTTAATATATATAATTATTCTGTCCGTGTGTATGTGACTGAACTCCTCCTAAACGGCTGAACCGATTTTGATGAAATTTATTGTGTATGTTCCAGTTATAAAAGGCGGTGTTGATGTGAAGACGTGTTATTGAGCTCTCTAATTCAAAAATAAAATTTATCACAAAAAACAGTACAGTTAATTGATAACGTGTGTAATATATATTGTAAACATATAGTGAATATCGTGTAATAAAAGTGCAGTGCCTAAAATTCCACATATTAAAAATTATTTAAGATTAAAACATTTTAATCATTAGTAAGGTTAAATTTTGTAAAAAAAATACTTAAAAAAATAAGTCAAACAAGTTTATTCCTAGTTAAAACAGTTGAGATTCAATTGACTGTGACATCTGTTTATATTTTTGCGAAAATTAGAAATTTGACAGATCTGTGAAATATAATCTCACCAGAGATTAGTGAAGAGATTGCACACTTTGGAAAACGCTGATATAGGTGATTGATTTAAACTGTAGTTCTGATTTCTGTTAATATTTTAATCTGATTCATACTCTTCAAATTCGACTTCAACAGTCATGTCTTCTTCGATTTCTTCTTCTTCTTCCTCTACCAAAGTCTCTACCAAAATTCATCTCTGTCGGAGGTTTTGTTATTTGATCACTATTTTTATCTCTATTGTGACCGGACTATTATTTTTATTTGTAATATAAAATTAAATATTTATAAATTTTGTAAAACATTTAATTTTTTAGTGGTTACAGATTGGTTACAGTGAATTTTTGCCGTGTTTTTATTCTCCTTTCTTTATTATTTTGGGCGGTTTTGGCATATATTTTTAGAGGTCAAATTATGTGACCGAAATAAATAAAAATCAAAACGAAAAACAAAAAATATTGTTGATTTCTTACAAAAAGAAATCCTATTTAAGTATACAGCTTGTATTTTAAAATACACCCAATCTGCAAACAATGTATGTGCATCTATCACTGTCTATGCACAGTTAACAGTATACCATTATACTCTACTACTCTACAGGCAGACGTCCCCACCAAAGACTGATCTTATGACAAATGTCTGTGGTGAGAACGTATCAAACCCGCCTCCGATTTTAATGCAGAACAAAGTAAACCATATCATAGTTTATTAATTAAATTAAATACTGATATGAAAAAATTAACTCGTCAACCAGGAATCGAACCTCGGGCCTCTGGATAACTAGCCCAGTGTGCTGCCTCTACACCAAAGACGATTGTGATGTGACAGCCAACTTTTTCATATTATTCTAATTTTTTATATATATATATATTTTTTATATATTTATTAGACAGTATAAACTTCTTGTTGAAGTGATATTTTTATTTAATATTTGTTTATTTGTGTATACTTTCGTGTCAACATACAAGTGTTTGTCCAAATTCCTTTCGGTTACGTATGACAAACTGTAGAAGACTATAGCGTATACCCGACACATTTCATTGTCATTGAATTTATTAATTAAATTTATTAATTAAATTAGAGGCCCGAGGTTCGATTCCTGGTTGACGAGTTAATTTTTTCATATCAGTATTTAATTTAATTAATAAATTCAATGACAATGAAATGTGTCGGGTATACGCTATAGTCTTCTACAGTTTGTCATACGTAACCGAAAGGAATTTGGACAAACACTTGTATGTTGACACGAAAGTATACACAAATAAACAAATATTAAATAAAAATATCACTTCAACAAGAAGTTTATACTGTCTAATAAATATATAAAAAATATATATATATATAAAAAATTAGAATAATATGAAAAAGTTGGCTGTCACATCACAATCGTCTTTGGTGTAGAGGCAGCACACTGGGCTAGTTATCCAGAGGCCCGAGGTTCGATTCCTGGTTGACGAGTTAATTTTTTCATATCAGTATTTAGTTTAATTAATAAATTCAATGACAATGAAATGTGTCGGGTATACGCTATAGTCTTCTACAGTTTGTCATACGTAACCGAAAGGAATTTGGACAAACACTTGTATGTTTACACGAAAGTATACACAAATAAACAAATATTAAATAAAAATATCACTTCAACAAGAAGTTTATACTGTCTAATAAATATATAAAAAAAATATATATATATATATAAAAAATTAGAATAATATGAAAAAGTTGGCTGTCACATCACAATCGTCTTTGGTGTAGAGGCAGCACACTGGGCTAGTTATCCAGAGGCCCGAGGTTCGATTCCTGGTTGACGAGTTAATTTTTTCATATCAGTATTTAATTTAATTAATAAATTCAATGACAATGAAATGTGTCGGGTATACGCTATAGTCTTCTACAGTTTGTCATACGTAACCGAAAGGAATTTGGACAAACACTTGTATGTTGACACGAAAGTATACACAAATAAACAAATATTAAATAAAAATATCACTTCAACAAGAAGTTTATACTGTCTAATAAATATATAAAAAATATATATATATATAAAAAATTAGAATAATATGAAAAAGTTGGCTGTCACATCACAATCGTCTTTGGTGTAGAGGCAGCATACTGGGCTAGTTATCCAGAGGCCCGAAGTTCGATTCCTGGTTGACGAGTTAATTTTTTCATATCAGTATTTAATTTAATTAATAAATTCAATGACAATGAAATGTGTCGGGTATACGCTATAGTCTTCTACAGTTTGTCATACGTAACCGAAAGGAATTTGGACAAACACTTGTATGTTGACACGAAAGTATACACAAATAAACAAATATTAAATAAAAATATCACTTCAACAAGAAGTTTATACTGTCTAATAAATATATAAAAAATATATATATATATAAAAAATTAGAATAATATGAAAAAGTTGGCTGTCACATCACAATCGTCTTTGGTGTAGAGGCAGCACACTGGGCTAGTTATCCAGTGGCCCGAGGTTCGATTCCTGGTTGACGAGTTAATTTTTTCATATCAGTATTTAATTTAATTAATAAATTCAATGACAATGAAATGTGTCGGGTATACGCTATAGTCTTCTACAGTTTGTCATACGTAACCGAAAGGAATTTGGACAAACACTTGTATGTTGACACGAAAGTATACACAAATAAACAAATATTAAATAAAAATATCACTTCAACAAGAAGTTTATACTGTCTAATAAATATATAAAAATATATATATATATATAAAAAATTAGAATAATATGAAAAAGTTGGCTGTCACATCACAATCGTCTTTGGTGTAGAGGCAGCATACTGGGCTAGTTATCCAGAGGCCCGAAGTTCGATTCCTGGTTGACGAGTTAATTTTTTCATATCAGTATTTAATTTAATTAATAAATTCAATGACAATGAAATGTGTCGGGTATACGCTATAGTCTTCTACAGTTTGTCATACGTAACCGAAAGGAATTTGGACAAACACTTGTATGTTGACACGAAAGTATACACAAATAAACAAATATTAAATAAAAATATCACTTCAACAAGAAGTTTATACTGTCTAATAAATATATAAAAAATATATATATATAAAAAATTAGAATAATATGAAAAAGTTGGCTGTCACATCACAATCGTCTTTGGTGTAGAGGCAGCACACTGGGCTAGTTATCCAGTGGCCCGAGGTTCGATTCCTGGTTGACGAGTTAATTTTTTCATATCAGTATTTAATTTAATTAATAAATTCAATGACAATGAAATGTGTCGGGTATACGCTATAGTCTTCTACAGTTTGTCATACGTAACCGAAAGGAATTTGGACAAACACTTGTATGTTGACACGAAAGTATACACAAATAAACAAATATTACATATCATAGTAATTACATTTCAAATTTTACCCCAATTCCTAGAATATTTGTATGTATTTTATAAATACGTATTTCGACTACAATGTAGTCATCATCAGTATGGGATATGGATTCAGAGATATGTTGCTTGTTGCTAATTTGGTGAGACCCCGTGAGACACGCATCAAATTAGTAACAAGCATCATATCGCTGAATCCATATCCCAGAGATAGTTACGATTAGCTAATTCATACTGATGATGACTGCATTGTAGTCGAAAAACGTATTTATAAAATACAAACAAATGTTCTAGGAATTGGGGCAAAATTTGAAATGTAATTTCAATAAACCTAGAGTTCTCTTTGATTATTTTAAAAATCTTTATCATATCATAGTACACTACATATAGACAGCGATAGGATATACTATACATTGTTTGCAGATTGGGTGTATTTTAAAATACAATCAGTATATATTTTTAATTTAAAAAATAATTTAAATTAATTTATAAGGTAAACAAATATGAAACAAATTTATTTGTCCCGCGTAAGAGCAACAAGGATGTTATCTGTGTGCATAGGAATACTAAATGCTAGCACCATATAGCAAGAAACGCATAAGAGCATCTCTGTTACTCTAACGCTCGAATCCCTATAGGAGCTTCCTTCTCGCACTGGCATTGAGCCGCCGACTTTTGCCGCTAAAGTGTCGCTTTTTTCAGTGCCCAAAACTTGCCTCACATTTTAGTATAGGCATGAGCAATCTCTTAACTAATCTCTGATCTCACCTTAGATGTTATGTTTATTTAATATACAAATAATTTTTTTTCAATTAAATTAATAATTTGAATGTTGTTTAATTAATACAATATAACAGTTGCTATTTTGTTTTTTACTTTAATCGTAATTACTAATTACTGCTTTCAAAACAAATGAGCTACTTGCAAAAACTTTAAAATTAAATCCGTAATTAATTATTTGAATATTTATTTTGACTGAATAAATTATATATAAATGCAATAATTATACACATAGAGACATTAAATAATACCTTTTAAAAACATGTATACTATTTAAACTTATTATTATTTAAATACAAACTCAATATTATTGTTATTATATAAAAACAAACCAAAAAAAATGCCATCAAATTATGAATTAAAAGACTCTTCAAACTATACGAACAGAATTAAACGAAAATATAAACACGGTTAATCATAATATAAATGAAAAATTTAACGGTTTAGTTGCCCAATTTGAAGGTTTAAAAAATAATATTGATACACAAGAAAAACGAATAGAACAAATAGAAAGGGATATAAGACGCAATAATTTATTAATTCATGGAATACCTGAAACAGAAAGTAATTATTTCCAATTAGAAAACATTGTTTGCAATTTTATCCGCGACAAATTAAATGTAGAATGTGGTGTAAATCAATTAAGTTTTATACGTCGAATTGGTGCTCGAGATAATAATAAATGCAGGCCATTAAATTTGGGGCTAATCAATCGGAGAAAAAAAATTATCATTCTCAAAAATGCGTACAAATTAAAAAACACAAACACTTATATTACCGAAGACTTCCCAAAAAAAAGTAATTGAAAAAAGAAAAGAGTTAAAACCTCTACTTATTAAAAAGCGCGAAGAAGGTTATTATGCTATCATAAAATATGATGAATTAATAGTTAGAAATAAAATAGATAAAGTAGAAGCAAATAAAAAGAAGAGAAAAACTAGTAATGAGATACATACGAAGAAAAATGAAACTGCTGACACACAAACAGCCAGCAAAAACTAACAGAGAAACAACCTTCCCTACTAAAAATCCACAAGAATCCAATTCAAAAAATGAATTCATACCGGAAATGTTTCGACGCCTCCGAACTGGTTCTCAAAGCAGTACCTCATCACACCCATCAAATTTGAATAGCGACAGACAATAGTAATCCATCCAAGATAACCTAACGCAAATTAATCGAAAATCTAACCGCCAACTAAACATATGTCAAAACAAACATTCAACAAAGCAGAAGGCAATAGCAAGCCACTGCCAAGTTAAGCTCAGGAAAAACATGGCTAAATTTAAAAATCAAATTAAAATAGGTACATGGAATGTACGAACTATATATCAACTAGGAAAATTAAACAATGCACTTAATAAAATGAAAAGATTGGATATAGATATACTTGGTATAGCAGAAATGAGATGGACCAATAATGGAGAACTATCTAAAGATGGATTTAAAATAGTTTACTCCGGTGGAAATACACATGAGAATGGAGTGGGAATAATAATTACGCCAAAAAAAGCAAAACATCTAATCGGTTACATCCCAGTTTCAAATCGAATCCTGCTGGTGAAAATGAAAACAAACCCCTTGAATTTAAATATAGTACAAGTATATGCGCCCACATGTGATCATTCAGACGAAGAAATTAACCAATTTTATAACGATTTAAATACAACAATAAAAGAATGTAAAACAAATGAAATAACTATAATAATGGGTGATTTCAATGCGAAAGTGGGAATGGAAAAAACTAATTACGTCACTGGACCTTTTGGTTTGGGACAGAGAAATTCAAGAGGGGAAAAGTTAGTAGAGTGGTGTTGTGTAAATCAATATTAAATAATGAACACTTGGTTTAAGAAACATAACCGGCGACTGTGGACATGGAAAAGCCCGAATAACATAAAAAATCAAATAGATTACGTCATAATCAATAATAGATTTAAAAATATGATTCAAGATGTTAATGCGTATCCAGGAGCTGATTGTTTTAGTCATAGACCATAAACAAGGACACATAACTCCATGTAAACAAATAATTGACAAAAATAAGATGTCAGTAGTGTTCCTTCGGCATCGGAAACAGAACAGAGAGTATAAGGCGCGAGTTTTAATTGAAAAACATTACGCATTTATAGTATTATAAAAATTATTTCCAGCCAAAGTATTTTTCCAATAAAATATTTTTTTACATAAATGATAAGTAATTTCAATTTTTCAATAAGGATTTAGTTGAAGTGATAGTTAAAATTCGCAAAATAATTACATAAAAATAAAAAAAAAAAACATCAAATAATTAAATAGTAACCTGTAATGTTGGAATTGTAAAAATGAAAGAAATTATTGAATCAGATATTAAATTAAACTTTTATTTATTAATAATAATGCTGAAAATTAATATTTAATATAATTTCATACAATTTAATTAATTTTGGAATATTTATACTAGCTTTTAGTACGTTAAAATTCCTGGTTTTTTAAACCCAATTGATCCTGTTGCTTATTGTCACAAGCACTACAACTTTTACAATTGTCTACTGCACATACTCTTCCCATTTTAAATGTTTTTTATTTAATAAATTTTTTTAAACAAATTTCATACTTCAAAATAATTTTGGCTATTTCATTTCTATTTATTATACTATACCGTACGTTTAGTTTACATCTTCGCATAGCAGATCTCCCACGAGTATGAAAGAGTACATATGTATACATTAAGACCTCCTTCTCATACACATTGCTTAATGTTTACATATGTACTCTCTCATACTCGTGGGAGGTCTGCTATGCGAAGATGTAAACTAAACGTTCGGTATTTCACTTCGGTACCGATGAGTTCCTATCACCAACTAGCGACCCTAGCGGCATAAAAAGTAAATATATCTTCTCCCATTTCGTTGCCATATTTTGTCAATTTTCCCGTATGAGTTATATCTCCTTTATATAGCCTCCATGGTTTTAGTGATCATGTGCCAATCGTAGCCAAATTAAAAATGAATCTTAAAAATTTGCATAAACAAGGAAATAAAATTAAAGTGAATATCAGAAATGAATTAAAAAATGATACAATTACAGAATTATTTTACAATGAAGTCACTAATAATTTTAAAATTCCAACTCTTATAAAAAAAGAAGATATAGACAGCTATTGGACCCACTTTCAAAACATACTTTATAATGCTATCCAAAAAATACCAATCTCAGAAAGAGACCAGAAAAACCAAAAATGGATGACAGAAGAAATTTTGTTGCTTATAAATGACAGACGGAAAATTAAAAACACCGACGAACAAAAATACAAACAAATTAGCCGTATTATCAAGAAAAAATGTATAGAAGCAAAAGAAAACTGGATGAACAAACAATGCATGGAAATAGAACAACTTAAAAGTTCGGAATTAATGTACAAAAAAGTATCTGAAATATGTTATAAAAATAAAATGGGCAATATGGGTTATATCACAAAAAATCACAAGAAAGTTTTCGATGAACAAGAAAAAATATATCTGTGGGAACAATACTTCAAAGAGAATTTTCAAGATAATAACAGAAACAACTTCTTACTAAAGAACGACTCACTTACTGGAGAATCAATTATGAAATCCGAAGTAGAATTTGCCATCAATTCATTGATAACCGGGAAAAGTGAAGGTCCTGATAATATCTCTTTGGAAATGATAAAAAATCTAAAAGACTTTGGTATTGACGTTATCACAACGTTTGTGAATACGATATATGAAACAGGTTACATACCAGAGAATATGAATCAGTCACTGTGCATTATGTTCCCAAAGAAAACAAATGCAACCACTTGCGAAGACTTTCGTCCCACTAGTTTAATAAATCACATCATAAAAATTATCACCAAAATTATAATAACTCGAATTAGAAAAATAATATCTTCTGAAATTTCCGGACAGCAATTCGGTTTTGTGACAAATAAAGGAACTAGTAATGCATTGTTTACATTACACATGCTTCTAGAAAGATCACTTGAAGTTAATCAAAATATTTTCTTATATTTTATTGATTTTACTAAAGCTTTTGATAAAGTACAGCATAATGAGCTTATATGTATGTTAGAAACATTAAATATTGCTGATAAAGACTTAAGACTAATAAAATCTCTTTATTGGAGTCAAAAAACAGCTGTCCGAGTAAATGTTAATAATAAAACAAAGTTTATAAATATTGAACGCGGTGTAAGAGAAGGATGTGTGATGTCAGCCGGTCTTTTTAATTTATACTCAGAAATGGTTTTTCGTGGTCTAAATGAGAATTACGGTTTACAAATAAATGGGCATGTAATAAACAATTTACGCTATGCTGATGACTCTCTCTTAATTGCGAGTAATGAACTAGATCTACAGTGTTTATTAAACGAACTTAATACACGAGTGCAACTTTATGGCCTTGAAATAAATATTAAAAAGACAGTCTCTATGATTGTATCCAAAAGCTCCAACATCTCTCTAAATTTAAAATTAAATAATAATGATATAAAACAAGTTCACCAACAAAAATACTCAGGTCAAATAGTGACAAGTGATGGGAAAAGTGATAGAGAAATTAAAAATAGGATATTTATGGCCAAACAAAGTTTTGGTAATTTAAAATCATTACTTACGAACAACAATATTAGTGTTAATACAAAGGTGAGGATGATAAAATGCTACATATGGTCTGTGTTAATGTACGGCTGCGAATCGTAGACAATATCACAGCGAATGCAGTCAGTGTTGCTAGCATTTGAGATGTGGATCTGGCGTAGAATTAAAAAAATATCATGGACTGAACATATCTCCAATGAAACAGTACTAAATAGCATTGGTGTTAAAAGACTTTTATTAAGTACAATTAGATTAAGGCAATTGCAATTTTTGGGTCATGTGATTAGACAGCAGTCGATAGAACATTTAGTACTTACCGGAAAAATCGTCGGCAAAAAATCTAGAGGACGCAAAAGAAAAATGTTTATAAAGTCCTTCGACATACAGAACTTATCGATTTCTGAACTAATTCACATGGCCTATAATCGTGATTCATGGAAAGCCATGTTAGCCAACGTCCGACACGACATGGTAATTTAGTAGTAGTAGTGTTCCAGTGGATTCAAGAATGGTTTAGATTCACAATTCAGTCCAAAAAAATTTTTCAAAAAACTATAAAATTTTAAAATTTAAGACGTGTGTACAGGACAACGTCTGTCGAGACCGCTAGTATTTATAGAAAAATTTACGATTTTAGATTGAAAATTAAAATCCTAAATATCTTTGTGTAGAGGTATATTAGAGTTTGAAAAAAATGATCAGGTTATGAATTGAAAAAAGTTGTAGAAAGTTGATTTTTTACATTTTTACATCTTATACATTTTTTTACTTTTCTAATATTAAGAGAGATATTCTAAAATTATGTATTTTCTTCTTTTCTAAAATATCTAAACTATATTAATATTTCAATATTTCAAAACTTTGCAAAAAGTAATGATATATCAAAAACAAAAATTTTCGCCTTTTAAAGTCGTATGTAAAATGAGAAAATGATTGGTATACATTTATTGTGTAAGTTTCTCAGGTGCAGAATATTTCATATTATACATTTCACCAATTTTGAAGGCGAACATTTTTGTTTTTGATGGGATTATTAATTAGCTTTCGGTGAAATTTAAGTATGATTATGGCTATTACAAAAATAAGATACTTTGAAATCTAATAACATATCGAAAATTATAAAATATCCTCAATATTTGTGTTTTTTTTTTAAATCTGGTTTGAGGGAACTAAACTACGCCATTAATTTCCCTTTAATATTTCTAGCTCACACCCGACTTTATAGAAGTAATTAATAAGTTTTAATGCCCTAAAAGCTATTCATTATTTTAATCTATCTATTCATTACGTCTAATCTACAACAAATAAAAACCAGTCATTTTAATGAGTCATAGAATCCTATATTTTTGTGCGGCATTTTTTTTTATAAACAATATTCTTAATTTATTATGGAATAATTTAATTTCAGATAGTTTTTGACTGCTCCACAGAACACACTAATCAAAGAGATAGGCCAAAATCACTTCAATTTCTAGTGTCTAGAGCGTTAATAACAAATGTACGTTGTGGTGATCATGCGTCTCGGGCAGATCTTGCAAAATGCATCGATACTTATCATTTGGGTTCATTATTTTTTGGTACAGAATTTCCATCCGTGGAGGGTGATCGTTATGTTGTAACAGATAAATTTTTGCGTCATATCGAAGCAACTGACAATGTTCGTACTATTCCAACTAATTTAAATTGCAATTCATCATACGAATTTATTAAAAATTTGACAAAAGAAATGTTTTGGACCGAAGCTAAAGATGTATGGAGTATTAATTTGGAGCCTATTTTTGGTGATTTTCTTGGTACACGAGCTGTAGGATCGAATAAACCAATTCCTTTTTTGGATGCAGTCCCTGTTATGATATGGACGCATATTCGTCCTGATATTAGTCGACCAAGAATTGATAAAGATTCTTCTGCGGATATTCATTGTTTAGCTCATGTATCGAATCTAGTCAGTTTACAAATTAATCATTATCAAGTTTTATTTTTACTACGATTAGCAGAAGAATTATCGGAATTAACTACGTTTTTAGGATTAGATACAAATAGAATTCAACAAGCTTCAAAAAGTGCTTCTATCGTATTAGGAGTGGTTTTTCCACAGGTAGAGGTTAGTGTAATCATGCCATCTAATTCACCTGGGAAAGAATCATCTGGTGGTGATTTGGAGTCAGTGGTTCCTGATTCATCGAGTATTGGAGAAGAGTTATTAACAGGTATTAATATGTTTTAAATTTTTTTTTAACTTTTAGTTAACTTAGTTACACCAAAAATTAACTCGTTTATTATAGAATAGACCAAGTTTTGAATCATTGAATGCCATGTGTCAATCGGTGGATATTTAATATTTCAAATACGCGATATATCAGACTAAAAAGGACAATAGTCCTCACCAATCTGATCTAAAAATCTGATTAAAAAAATTGACAAAAACCGAAAAAATATAAACAAATAATTTATAAATTAATACGAGCGCCATAATGAATTTTATATATATATATATATATATACTAAGCGGTAAGTTAATACTAGATAACGAATCCACGGCCACAGCAAGTCCTTGCACTTCAATTTCTCAATCAAAACTAGGGGGATTCGTTATCTAGTATTAACTTACCGCTTAGTGCTCGGAATTTTTATAAACTCAGTTATCGATATTAATTAATTGTTTATATCTTTATTGTATTAATTTAATATTAGATTTATTATCAATTCATTTGTCTTAGTATAGTAACTTAATATTATGAGACACTGCTGTCGGTTTTGTTTTCGTAAATTATCTAGTGAAATATTAATAGGTGAAATAGTTCAATTAATATGCGCGTGTAGTGATTATTATTATTGAAAGATGTTTTAACTCCGAAGATACCATAGCGAACGCTAAAGTACTGAAGTACTAGTATCGAAAATAACTCTAGCACTTCGACATCAGAAGTGGGATTACCTCTAAAATCTGATCAATAATTGTACTTTAAGTCAATCCGGTGAGTTGTTTTCATTTTTTTATATTCTGAGTGTTCTATCATAAAAGAAAGCGTAATTAGTAAATTGTCTGGTCCACGTTTTCTGGTATTTTGTCAATTCAGCATGAGTGGTCGTTTGAACATTTAAAAGTATTTTTGCTGATCAGATTTTTTTTTAAAACATGTAGCACTGATACGCTTTTGATTGTGTCAATTTTCGATGTAAGTAGAATTTTGAAGTGTAATAACAATCAGATTTTGATTTAGACAAAATGTGAAGTCGATTGGAATCGGATATTAAAAGTCCGATAAGGTAAAAGTTAGATTTAAGTAAGACAATAGCTATCATAATTCGGCAGGACGAAGGTATTCAATTCAATTCATTCTATATTGGTTTAAGTGGTAAATGAATTAAGTAGATTTTTTAAGTTATTTTTGTTTGATTTCTAACTTTTGAACTGACTTGTAATTTTCCTAACCTGAATATTACTCGTATTTAATGAGAAAGCATTTGGGTGCATCTTTAATCAGCTGCTCTGGTGACGGTGGACCTTTTTCACCTGCAACAATCAATTTTGCACTAAGGAGCGCAACAATATCTTTGATTAAGTAAACAGTAGTTTGTTTAGTAAATAAGAGATTAATTTTTGAAGGGGCGTGTTAAATTTTGTTAAAAATTCTTAACAAAAATTCCACTCTTATTATGATAATGGAGCGATAAATGATCAAAGGATATTTAACATTTATTCACATACGTATTTGTTAAAAATATATTACACCATAGTAATAAAACAAAATACATTTTTATATCCAAAATTTCCAGTATAGACTTGTATACAGGATACATATGGTTTGAGTAGAAGTGTCATGCCGGTCCTAGACCACTACTTCAATTTTTCTCCACCAGAGGCATTGGTGGCGCTGCGATCGGTGGTTGTGGTTCGGAACTTTGCTAAGAGAGTGGAGGGGCAGGGGGGTGTGCTCTGAAAGTTTCTGATCTCGGCTAAGTTTGGAGGATGGTATTGGTGGGGGCGCTGCGATCGTATTGGCGCGAGTTTTAATTGGGAGGAGTCAATTGATAACCATAGCAGGTGTTTTTTTGTGACGTAAGTGGTATCCTTGAACATGTCAGAACTAGTTATTTCTGTAGTTAGTTTTGTTGCAATTAACTAGAACTGAATTTTGCTGATTCGGTAAATTTGCGTTTATTGTAATGATATATCTTATTACATAAAAAATGTCTATTAATCAAAATTCATTTTTTTATGGAATCAAATTTCAATTTTTTATTCTTTCCAACAGGAAACTGACAAAATCCATTTCATACGAAACCTCAATCTTAATATAGAAGCCGCAAACAATAATAATCACATGTCAGCACATTTTTTGGAATAATATTTCATTTTAATAATAATAATATTACGGAAGATTAAATAATTAATAAACCATATGTTTTTAAATTGAAAAGAAACAAAATAAAATAATTATCAGATATAAAAAATATAATGCAGGAAGTTAATATCGAGATTTAATTGGGTGGAGTCAATTGATAACCATAGCAGGTGTTTTGATTCCCGACGGATATGACGTAATTCATTAGTTGTTAAAATTTTTTTTAATCATATTTTTTTTTTTTCGTACATTTATACTTCGTATACGTACGTTTATAATTCGCTTGGATTTTACATCCAAGTTATCATCTGATGATACATGATTAGTTTTTAAATGATAACTTTTCAGGAGAGATCGACCGAATTTATCTATACTGTCCATGATGAAGTCTGAATATTGAATGATGTATATATCAATTTCATATTACTATATATCATCAGCTATAGTTCAATATCACTTTAAAAGAGATCTCTTATAAAGAGGTTTTAAAAAACCTTTTTATAGAAAAACCTCTTATAAAGTGACCTGTTTATAAAATAACCTCTTTTAAAAGAGGTCTCTTTATAAACAGACCTCTATATATAAGAGATTCAGTATATTATATTTTCTTCTCTTAGTTCTGATATGATAGAGTTTATCTCGTTCACATGCCTATTATTTCCGGCTGCTTGTGATGCATACAAAAGGCGTAATCTATCAACCAATTTATCAGCTACATTCCAATAAACATAATTTGTAGGTTTATTATTAACTATAGATAACGTTAAACCATCGCCAGAAACGGATAAGTGTTTCTTAATAATATTTTTATATTTCAAACTTCTAGAACCTTGAATTTGTCCGGCTGAGTCATAATTCCGCTTATGAGCATTAGTAAATTTTATAATTTGTATATATTTACTCAAATCTTCTTCTATATAATTTCTGGGTGATTTTTTTACTAAAAGTTCAAATAAACCAACAGTTCCTTTATACCACTATTCGCCAAATTTATGGTTAATGTGAACAGAAGTATTATATACCTATATATAATTTATCTTCATTATTATTATACCGAAATCAATAATAATGATCAATGAGTTTACTATCTTTATATGCAAATGTATCATAAATGTATTTACCAGCAATTTCACCATACATATCAGTGAAATATTGATGTGCGCGGGGTACAATTTATTCTGATTTTATCATATCCCTAAATACATCATCGGGAGTACGTGTACCTTCATCTACGTATTCAGCTGAATGACTTGGTGGAGTGATACTATTTTTATCAACATAAGATAATTTTCTTTTCTTAATTGGCGTGTGAGGTAATTGTTCTTCTTGGTTCATTCCTTCTTTAATTGATGTATACGGTAATTGCTTTTCATGCTTCAATTTAACCTCTTGTTTTTCCACCAGTTTATTCAACGGCTCAGTAATGGACTTAAATGTCTTCTCTAGGGTAAAAGTGGATACTTGATCACCTGTCTTGAGTGTGCTATACTTTTAACGTATAGCATTACTCAATTGAACCAACTCTTTCTTTGTCTTGATCATGTTATCTCATCAAAATACACAACTTAAATGACTATAATTGTTATAGACATATCTTAATAAAAGGGCTTCGAATAAATAAATAAAAAATTTTATGTTTAAATATAGTTTTATTGATTATCATATAAAATATTAAAACATAGTTTTATTGAAAAAAAAATTTAACAAATAATTTATATTAGAATCCAGTGATTATGGTGTAAAATACAAAGTGCTTTCGAACTAACATTATTCTTATGAAATGAAATCCATTTTCTAAAGTTTCAATATGTACTGCCTTTGTTGATTTTGGTGTTAGTTTTTCAATCCATAATTTTTTCTCATCGCCTTTGCAATATATAGTATTGTTGTTAACAATGTACGATAAAACCTTTGATAGTTCTCCATAATTAATATTTAAATTTGCGTATGGATAAACTTAACCATTTAAATAGACTTTCATGTTCGTAATATTACAATCATCAAATTGGCTGGAATCTTTTAAAATATTCCTATCACGATTTGTTTGGAAGAATACAACAACATAATCAGGACATTCGGAACTAGTCTTGGCACACCATACTTATAAAGATTATTAAAATAAATGTTCTAGGAATAGGGGCAAAATTTGAAATATAACACCATACTTGTCTGTCAGTTTGTTGCATTTCTGGGATAGTTAAGCATTCCAATGATCTAAACCACAAATTTAGATCAGTATTTTGATTTACTACATTATATGAAACAAGAATTTATTATTATACGCGCAAATGATGATAACAATTGTTTTACTTCAGCAATCGCAACAGTTAAACCTAAAATTACTATATAAAACTATATAATGTAGTAAATCAATTATAGTCATTTAAGTTGTGTATTTTGATGAGATAACATGATCAAGACAAAGAAAGAGTTGGTTCAATTGAGTAATGCTATACGTTAAAAGTATAGCACACTCAAGACAGGTGATCAAGTATCCACTTTTACCCTAGAGAAGACATTTAAGTCCATTACTGAGCCGTTGAATAAACTGGTGGAAAAACAAGAGGTTAAATTGAAGCATGAAATGCAATTACCGTATACATCAATTAAAGAAGGAATGAACCAAGAAGAACAATTACCTCACACGCCAATTAAGAAAAGAAAATTATCTTATGTTGATAAAAATAGTATCACTCCACCAAGTCATTCAGCTGAATACGTAGATGAAGGTACACGTACTCCCGATGATGTATTTAGGGATATGATAAAATCAGAATAAATTGTACCCCGCGCACATCAATATTTCACTGATATGTATGGTGAAATTGCTGGTAAATACATTTATGATACATTTGCATATAAAGATAGTAAACTCATTGATCATTATTATTGATTTCGGTATAATAATAATGAAGATAAATTATATATAGGTATATAATACTTCTGTTCACATTAACCATAAATTTGGCGAATAGTGGTATAAAGGAACTGTTGGTTTATTTGAACTTTTAGTAAAAAAATCACCCAGAAATTATATAGAAGAAGATTTGAGTAAATATATACAAATTATAAAATTTACTAATGCTCATAAGCGGAATTATGACTCAGCCGGACAAATTCAAGGTTCTAGAAGTTTGAAATATAAAAATATTATTAAGAAACACTTATCCGTTTCTGGCGATGGTTTAACGTTATCTATAGTTAATAATAAACCTACAAATTATGTTTATTGGAATGTAGCTGATAAATTGGTTGATAGATTACGCCTTTTGTATGCATCACAAGCAGCCGGAAATAATAGGCATGTGAACGAGATAAACTCTATCATATCAGAACTAAGAGAAGAAAATATAATATACTGAATCTCTTATATATAGAGGTCTGTTTATAAAGAGACCTCTTTTAAAAGAGGTTATTTTATAAACAGGTCACTTTATAAGAGGTTTTTCTATAAAAAAACCTCTTTAAAAGAGTTCTCTTATATAAAGAGGTTTTTTAAAACCTCTTTATAAGAGATCTTTTTTAAAGTGATATTGAACTATAGCTGATGTTATATAGTAATATGAAATTGATATATACATCATTCAATATTCAGACTTCATCATGGACAGTATAGATAAATTCGGTCGCTCTCTCCTGAAAAGTTATCATTTAAAAACTAATCATGTATCATCAGATGACAACTTGGATGTAAAATCCAAGCGAATTATAAATGTACAAAATCCTATAATAATAATAATTCTTTACTTGTATGACTGCTGCTGCTGTATAAATAGTGCCAGGTTTCATCAAAACAAAAGCAATACAATTAAAACTTTCATAAGTAAATACAGGTTAAAATTTTTAAAATCAACAATAACAACAACAATAATATTCATAAAAATGATAACAAGTATGATAATAACAATAATAACAATAACTGTAACATAATGATAATAACAACAATAACAATAAGTCATGTCAACAAAAAATCCTTAAAATTATAATAACAATTTTCCAGAAGAATTTCCTTACATGCAGACTTGAACCTTTTATGATCTTTTATACCCCTAATAGGGAATATGCATGAAAATTTTTTTTCACTTGAATTGAAGCATGTTTACTTGACAAATATCATGGTAAAATTACTTTTTAAATAACTTTAAAAATAAACGAGATATGAATGATTGAAATTCCCGATTAGACAAAGAGTATAGCACACTCTTGATATGTTATGTGACGTCATATTACACTTTCACTATTTAAAATACACGTAAAACTCCGTTTTTAATATTTTTGCAAGAAAGAGACAGATAATCTTTAAAAGCTTATAGCTTCCTTGATATTTGTCGGATTTTAATTTCGTTTTTAAATATTACAATATTAACAGTATTTTCATATTCTGAAAATAAATGTGAAAAAAAATTTTCATGCATATTCCCTATTATATTAATAATTAGGGGTATAAAAGATCAGGGGTATAATAGGGGTATAGTTATATTTTATACCCCCCAGTAAAGTGGATTTTGTTCATAAAGAGCTAAGTTGTGAATTGGCGTTCTGATGTCATTACAGTGGCGAGTATTGTAATCGTGATTAGCACTGTTCAATTCGAAATAGTTGTAATTTTTCCGAGTTACAAGTAAGCACTCAAGTATGTATATACAGGGCAGCGGTAGTATTTTGAAATTTTTATACAGATTCTTGCAAGATGTACCTTGTGTCATGTTTGCAATTAGTCGCACAATCGTTTTCTGCATAATAAACACGTCTTGTGCACAATGGGAACTTCCCCAAAATATAATACCATACTTGATTCTCGAGTAGACGTAGGCGTAATAAATAACTATTAAGGAGTCTGGGCGTAATGAGTTCCTTAGATTTCTAATAGCGTAACAGGATGATCTTAGCTTACTGCATAGATCATTACAGTGCTTAGCCCAAGTTAGTTTCTCTTCTAGAACTATACCTAAGAACTTAATATAGGTTTCTTTTAGTATATTTGCACCATTGACTTGTAAAATTAAATCTAGTTCATTCCTATTATCTGGGGTCCTGAAATGGATATATTTTGTTTTATCGACGATTACCTTTTTAGTTTTCGCTTGTAGATCTTGTGTGTTTTGTGATTGTATCATGAATGAAATATCGTCGGCGTACATGACAGCAACAATATTGTAATCTTTATTTACGTAGTTAATAAGATCATTTATATACACAAGGAATAGAATTGGGCCTAGAATGCTTCCTTGTGGTACGCCTAAAGATGGTGAAGTCGTATTGGATATAAATGTCAGGTGATTTTGTCGTAAAATTACACTAGATGTTCTGTCGATCAAGTAGGGACGAAATAGATTTAATGCAGTTCCACGTATTCCCATGCACTCTAGTTTGTTGAGTAGTTTATTATGGTTTACACAGTCAAAAGCTTTACTTAAGTCACAAAATATTCCGACACACATTTCGTGATTATCAATTGATTTTATAATTTTATTTAGAAATGTCATGATTGCAGTTTCGGTTGACTTGCCCTGTGTAAAACCATGTTGTGCATCGCACATTAGATTGTGCTTCTCTAAAAAACTCATTAGCCGAGATAATATAGCTTTTTCGACTACTTTCGAGATACTTGAAACTAATGATATTGGACGATAATTAGCAAGCAGTGTACGATCTCCTGCTTTATAAATCGGCGTTATAAGGGCGTATTTTAGAGCATTAGGAGAAAATCCCAATTTGAAACAATCATTTATAAGGGATGTTAAAGGATCAGCAATGTATGCTTTAAACTTTTTTAGCGTGTTGTTTGATATTTCATCTCCTCCGAGTTAGAATTATTGAGATCTGTTATAAGATCCATTGTTTCTTGTTGGCTTATGAGATAGAAAAATATACTATTGTGATTTAACACAGGTATTTTTATTGATTGTGTGGTTGGAATATTTTTAAGAATATTGAGCGGCTGGTTTTTGAAGAAATCATTGAATACATTTACAATTTTCTGTTTTTCATGGATGACTCCATTTTCTGTATTGAGTTCATATTCAGTACTTTGATTTTGATTTCGGAGACTGTTTGTATTCTTATTTGTAAATTTATTAACTCAGTTCCACAAACTTTTACTGTAATTGTTCGAGGAAGTTACAATAGAATGGTAATAATTTTGTTTAGTAACTTTAGGAACCAATTTCATATGTTTTTTTTTTCGCTATTTTATAAAAATTGCAAATATTCTCCAAGTTTTGTACTTTAGTTAGTCTGAATAGACCTTTTAATGCTTTACTGGATTCAATGATTTCTTCATTCAACCATTGTTTTACTTCTTGTGAAGTTTTACGTTCAGATTTCAGTATAGGAAAACTGATATTAAAGTAATGGTTTAGAGTTGTTATAAAATTTCTAAAATTGCTTTCTAAATTCGCGGTTGTATTATTATCTAAATTTTCCCAGTGCTCATTAGTTAAAAGATGTGCAAAAAGTTGAGTATTGAGTTCTGAAAAGTGTCTACAATACGTGTATGTTTTACTGTTATTGGTTTTTGACAATTCTATATTAAGTATTTGAGATCTATGATCAGAAAAGTGTACATCCTTTACGGAAATCTTATAATCAAAGTCTATATTGGTAAATATATAGACTTTATATAAATATATATAAATATATGCTGTCACTCTAGTGGGCTCCTTTACTAGCTTTATTAAATTGTAGGTTCCCAGTAAATGGCATAAAGTATTTTTTTCCTTTGACTCTTTTGAGAAATCTATATTAAAATCCCCCGACAGAATTATAGGTACGTGCATATCGCAGATTTCATCCATAACAAGATTAAAGTTTAAAATAAAATAATTAAAATCACCTGTTGGCGATCTATAAATGACGAGAACGAACAAAGAAATAGATTCTTCTAAATTCCACCTGAGTCCACAAATTTCAATATCCTTCTCAACACAAAATTTTTCCAGATTTATATTTTCACAGTGCCACTTGTTTTTTGCTAAAATACACACTCCACCTCTGCTATAAGTCGATCTGCAGAAATAATTTGTTAGTTTAAACCCGCTAATATGAGTGCTTTCTATTTCTTGTTGGTTTAACCAATGTTCACTGACACAAATAAAATCTGCTGAAATATCCATATTTTCGATTTCAAGTAGATTGGATTTGTTATGAAATCCTTGTATATTGAGATGCATGATTGCAATCTTATAAGATTCGACCACGCATGGTTTTAGATGACTAAAATCGCCCCGGTTCTTGTCGACGAAAAAAATATCTCTTGATAATAGATCCTTTCGGCCAAAAGCTTGCGTCATATAATCGGTTTTCCAATTCTCTGGGAGCAGCAACTTTAAAACAAGCATTTGTACCCCTAGTTTCCAGTTTTTCCACTTCGAAATGCTGATCGCTGATTTTGTTTTGAAGATAATTAATAACTGCTTCTTGTGTTGTGTCGGCAGCCATCCTTCCCAAGAAGATCCAAAGCTTCTGTTCCACTGCTGAGAGTGAACCGATTTCATGGGAATTACCGATTATGACGTTTCTTTTCTTTCGTCGATTCACTACGGTAAAACCATCTGTGTCTTCAGCTAAATCGATTTGTGTATCCTGTTTGGTAATTTTGCTGTTGGATGTTTCTTGTGTGGTTTGACACGACATTTGATACGAACCTTGAGTTTGAGTTTTACCCTCCTCAAGTATTCTTTGTTCTTGCAATATTATTTCATGGGATTTATTGTTGACTTTTTGATTTCGAGAGCTGAATTGCGCCACCATTTATGGTTTGTTTCTTCAGTAAAGTGCATAGCTGTCATTTATGGTTTGTTTCTTCAGTAAGTCCATGCCAGTTAGTAATTTTTGATTTAATTTTTTTAGTTCAAAAATTTCATTTTTCAATGATTCATTTTGAGGTTCTTGAGGCGACATCTTTTGAGAGCTTGTTTCACCCACTTTGGTTTGTTTCATCAATGTTTCCATGTCATTTAACAACTGAAGGTTAACTTTTTTCAACTCCAAAATTTCATTTTTTAAAACTTCTGTATGAACTTCAACACTATTTTTTATAATATCACTTAGCACCTTTGAGAATTCATCACTTAACAAAGCAGTAGTTATGTATGTTACAAATTCCGTACTATCAACATTAGCAGTCTCACTACGTAGACGTCCAGTAGGCGCCATATTGTTCACATATATGTTCACATATAGACGTGCATGATGCTGTGAACTTGCAAACTCTTGAAACAAAATGCTTATCAACAAATGAATCTGAGTCATATTTTGATGGAAAAAATAAAAGGATATCTAATGTAGCAAGTCCGGAATATTCAACGGATGCTGTCGATTTGTATACACTATCTACACTTGTACATGAAAAAATTGATGCTAGCACTCAGTTGTTTAACAATATTCTGAAAAAATTAAATGGATATTTTTATATATCAATACGGAATACGCTGCCTACACAATTTTATGAAGATGCAGCCACTAACCTCTCTTGGTATATAATAGATGCAAATAAAACATTTTTTTAATTCGAATTTCCGATATCAGCGAAAATACATCATTTAAACATTACACCATCGTACTGTGTGTTCCTTATTAATGGTGTCACTGTGAATAGAAATCAATCTATTACAATTAAGCCCCAGGATCGTTTACAGTTTGGCCTACCTAAAGATAAAGCGTATACACTAGGAGAATCTCTGTTTTTATATGTTACTATCAGTTTACAATATAAATTACTAAATGAATAAAAAACAAATTGTTGTGAACGAGTTACATAAATTAGCTCGCCGCAATTTCAAAAGAAGACGGGTGATCCAGAAAGGAATAAATGATTTGTATCAGGCTGACTTGATAGAGATGATACCGTACGCTAGACAAAATACCAACTTTAAATATATATTGACTGTAATCGATTGTTTCTCCAAGTACAGTTGGGCTATTCCACTAAAGTCTAAAAACGCTGTGGATGTTGTTACTGCTATGGAGCAGATTATAAAAGATCATACACCGAAAAACCTACAAACAGATAATGGTACTGAATTTTACAATGAAAAATTCACAAGGTTAATGAAAGAGTACAACATAAACCATTATTCTGTGTATTCAGTAAAAAAGGCGTGCATTATAGACTTACACGTACACTGAAATCGATGATGTATAAACATTTCAGTTTGTAACTCTTATCATCGAACAATTCGAATGAAACCATCACAAGTAGACAAAGACAATGAAAAACAAGTTTTGAAAAATTCATTCAATCACATTAAGATGGTGGGACCAAAACAAATGTTTAAAGTTGGTGATCATGTTCGAATAAGTAAGTTTAGAACAGTGTTTGATCGTGGTTTTCATCCATCATGGACACTAGAAATTTTTACCATTCGCGAAGTGAAACTTACAAATCCAAGAATATATTTATTAAAGGAATATATTTTATGCCGAAGAACTACAAAAAGTTCACGATCCAAATGTTTATTTAGTGGAAAAGGTGTTAGCAAAACGTGGTTCAAAGGTTAAAGTTAAATTATTAGGATTTGATGCATCTCATAACTCATATATCGATGCAAAAAGTCTTCTTACTAAATAGTGTGATATATTAATCTATAATAAAATAATGTTTTTTTTTTTTTAAATTAGGATATAAAAAGGTACCAATTAAAAAATAATACTATTTTTAATAGGAAATGAAAAGATAACAATTATAAAAAAATATACTATTTATTATCACATGTAATTAATTATTTTTAAGAAAAAAACAGTGTTAAAAAAGATAATAAGTATACAAAAATAAACTATATATTATCACATGTAAATATTTTTTTAAATATACAAAAAATTTTTTCTTGTAGTTCATGTATTTGTATGGTACTCTTCATCAATATCATCATCGTCATCATCATTTTCGTCTATCAGTTTGTTGCATTTCTGGGATAGTTAAGCATTCCAATGAATTTACATTAGCAATTCGAGAAGTGAGTTCTGATGTAAGTGGTAACCTTGGACATGTCAGAACCTAATTTTTTAGTATAAATTGTAACACTATTCCACCCACATTAAAATTTTATAATTAATACACTAATTATGACATTTTTATCTATTAAAACATATCACACATACACAAATAAACACAATTTTTATGTAATAAGATATATCATTACAATAAACGCAAATTTACCGAATCAGTAAAATTCCTTACAACACAATATAAAAAAAAATGAAATATGAATCCAAAAAAAAAAAAATTTTTTTAACAACTAATGAATTACGTTATATTTTTATGAAATAAGATATATCATTAAAATAAACGAAAATTTACCGAATCAGCAAAATTCCTTACAATACAATAAAAAAAAAGAAATATGATTCCAAAAAAAAAAGTTTTTAACAACTAATGAATTACGTCATATCCGTCTGGAATCAAAACACCTGCTATGGTTATCAATTGACTCCACCCAATTAAATCTCGATATTAACTTCCTGCATTATATTTTTTATATCTGATAATTATTTTATTTTGTTTCTTTTCAATTTAAAAACATATGGTTTATTAATTATTTAATCTTCCGTAATATTATTATTATTAAAATGAAATATTATTCCAAAAAAAAAAATTTTTAACAACTAATGAATTACGTTATATTTTTATGAAATAAGATATATCATTAAAATAACCGAAAATTTACCGAATCAGCAAAATTCCTTACAAAACAATAAAAAAAAAAGAAATATGATTCCAAAAAAAAAAGTTTTTAACTAATGAATTACGTCATATCCGTCGGGAATCAAAACACCTGCTATGGTTATCAATTGACTCCACCCAATTAAATCTCGATATTAACTTCCTGCATTATATTTTTTATATCTGATAATTATTTTATTTTGTTTCTTTTCAATTTAAAAACATATGGTTTATTAATTATTTAATCTTCCGTAATATTATTATTATTAAAATGAAATATTATTCCAAAAAATGTGCTGACATGTGATTATTATTGTTTGCGGCTTCTATATTAAGATTGAGGTTTCGTATGAAATTGATTTTGTCAGTTTCCTGTTGGAAAGAATAAAAAATTGAAATTTGATTCCATAAAAAAATGAATTTTGATTAATAGACATTTTTTATGTAATAAGATGTATCATTACAATAAACGCAAATTTACCGAATCAGCAAAATTCAGTTCTAGTTAATTGCAACAAAACTAACTACAGAAATAACTAGTTCTGACATGTTCAAGGATACCACTTACGTCACAAAAAAACACCTGCTATGGTTATCAATTGACTCCTCCCAATTAAAACTCGCGCCAATACGATCGCAGCGCCCCCACCAATACCATCCTCCAAACTTAGCCGAGATCAGAAACTTTCAGAGCACACCCCCCTGCCCCTCCACTCTCTTAGCAAAGTTCCGAACCACAACCACCGATCGCAGCGCCACCAATGCCTCTGGTGGAGAAAAATTGAAGTAGTGGTCTAGGACCGGCATGACACTTCTACTGGTTTGACAATAAAAAGGGGGTTGGAATAATAGTACCTACATGCATTTTTGTAGTTTTCAATACATAGAACTGATTCTTTAACGAATAAGGACATACTTCGAAGTGCTTGATTCAATAAAGAATAAATAAAATCAAAAAACAATACGTGAAGGATCCGATAAAATGTGTGTTATAACTGTTATAGCTCTCACTATTATAGCTGATCAAATTGCGAGACTATGTTGTGCTTACTACTATACTTGTCTTGATGATGCCAGTGGTTTTATGCAGATTTTATGCAGTGGTTTTATGCGTGAGCGCTGACAGTACTGAGCGTATCGCATTTGTTATCCCAGATGGTCAATTTGAGTACTTGACCATATTATTAGGGCTAAGAAATGCCTCAAGTTTATTTCAGCGTGCTGTAACTAACACTCTAGGTGAAATAACTTATTCATACGCAATACTTTTTTTTTAAATTTGGTATTTCGAAAATTGATTGCTGGGCTTACCTTAAACGGAGCCTCTTCATATATATAAACTCTTAATAATGATATTTAGGGCTCTTCATCGCAGTTTTTCATTTTCACTTCAGTCATGTTAGAAAAATTTTATATCTCGCTAATAATAAACATATAGCAAATCCCAATATATAATTTTGTAGGGAATTATAAGCTCTGTAAAAAAGGTCTCACATTTTTTTCATTGACTCAACCATTTGAATGATACAAGTCAAAATTTGGAATTAAACTCTCTACAAAAAATGTCTCTTACACTTATTATTTCATTAGAGGTAGATTGTAAAGGCTGCCCTGGACGGGCTACACTTCGACCATAAGGTCCATTGTGATGCCTTAGGATGTGAGGATGTGAGTGGAGTGGAAGGAATTTGTGAGTAGACTAGGAATTGGTAGGATATGCGGCTGCAGCCGACTATGATAGAAACTATGCCGATATTCATCTGGAGTTCGTGAAGGAAACTGCAGAAAACCTTCTCAAGCATAGCCAGTTACTTCGTTCTTGTCCATACATTGACAAACTGCCGATGTCGGGATTCGAACCCATAACCTCCCAGTTTCCAAGTACTGCATACTGCACAGACATAACGCCTTAGACCGCAAATTATTGAATACTCAGCAGTCGTTAAGACAAAAAATACCATTAAAGAGAAGAAAAAAAATGCCGCAACAACAGCTGGATCCACAGGCACCAATACTAAATATTCAAAATCCATTAATGAAGAAACTTGTTCTACAATTCAACAAAGTTCATCTACTGACGTAGAATGCAATGAAGATGATGGATTCGTTTACCAAAAAAATCGAAGACGACGCCGACAGGTCATTATCGGCAATAAAAATGATTCAAATGACGACGATGAATTTCTAGCATCGGAAAGGAGAATTTGGCTATATGTCGGACGTGTTGAAAAAGGAACGAACGTTGACAAACTTCAAGCATTTTTCAAGAGAAAATATCCCTTACATTCTTTTGACTGTGAAGTGCTCAATAATAACACAGAAAATAGAAACTGGAGTTTCAAAGTAGGAGCCCCTGAGATCTTAAAAGACGAATTGTACGACGCCAACAACTGGCCGAGAAATATACTCATCAAACGTTTTCTTTTTCGTCGCCAAACAGCAACATTTTAAGAATAAAACATTGAAACAAAATAGTGTTATGGACAATTCATTCAGAGTTCTACACCAAAATGCTCAAGGTTTGATGAATAGTAAGTTTTTCAGTATTACTGGAGGAAATAGTGGCTGATGTGCTTTGCGTATCAGAGCACTGGCTTAAAAAAGATGATAATTTGACTTTAAAGCTCGACGGCTATAAATTTGGCGATGCCTTTTATAGAACACATTTTATAAGAGGGGGTGTTTGTTTATTTCTAAAAGAAAAATATGAATGTGAAGCACTTCCTTTACTGCAAAATTTCTGTGAAGAAAAAATCTTCGAGTGCTGTGGAGTTAAATTAATTTATGATCATCTGAACATAATTATATTATGTTTATATCGATCACCTGGCTCTGACATGCAAATATTCTTCACAAAATTAGAACAAGTTCTTAATTTATTTTTTAATAAAAATAATAACGTTATTTTGACGGGAGATTTTAACATAAATATTTTAACAAAAGATAAGAATTATCATTCTCTTCATAATATTTTAGCTGTTTTTAATATGGAACTGAAAATTTCAGAACCTACCCGAGTTTGTGCTCTATCCTCATCTGTGATAGATAATATACAGCAACTAATATGCCTTTTTCACATGGTAAAGTGATTAAGACATTTTTTTCAGACCATTATGCCCAATTGTTAGATGTTAAAGAATATCGGGAAAGTTTTAAAGTAAACTCTAAAAAACTAGTTAGGAATTTTAGTTACCAAAATATTGGAAAATTTCATCAATTTATTAAAACACAAACGTGATCTAATGTTTAAATAATGACGATTTCTGTAAAAGTTTTAACCTCTTTTACGCACAGTTCAATGAAAATTTCGAAAAATACTTTCCTAAAACTTTACGATTCAATAAAAATTTTAAGCAAAAGGGTTCAAATTGGATTGTCAAACATTTAAAAAATGAAAAACGCATAGTTTTTGATTGGTACATTCTCAGTAGAAAATATCCAGAACTTACTGATAAATATAAACAAGTTGAATCAAACTACAAAATAATTATTAAAGATAAAAAGTGCGATCATATTCAAAATATGATTACAACCAGTATTATTTATCAAGCTGCAATATACATAACAAATAACATTAGCAATTTTAAAATGGTAGGTGACTTGCACCCTTACTCCACCAGAGGAGGTCTACAGCTTGCTATTCCTCAACATAAATAACAATATTTAAGAAAAGTCCAGTTATTTCAAGCTTAGAAATATATAATAAGTTAGCCAATTATATAAAGGTCGCAGAAAGCACCTATAAATTTAAAAATAACTTGAAAGATTTTTTAACAAACTTGTCATTGCATAATCTGACTGATTTGTAATTGTTTTTAATATTTATTCTATTTATTCTTTTGACGTATGTTTATTTGTATTTTATTTATTATATGACTAATGTTTATATTTTAACTTATGTTTATTTGACGAAACAAGCACCATTGTATTGGTCCAAGAAATTGTATTGGTCTTTTGTTGTTAATAAAAATTATTATTATTATTATTGTTACGAAACTCTCAAATATTTGTTTTATTTAATAATATATATAAACTTAAAGATGGTCATTTTTGACATCTACTAGGCAGTTTTGATGGACATTTGAAGAAATTTTTCCAAAACTGGAAACAATTTTTCAAAAACTACACGACCGATTTTTTAGACTCTTTCATTGGGTAATCTATATTATACTTATGGGAAGGTTCTAGTATATTAACCGATTTCAACAAAATGAACGTTCTTTCTTTCCCTAGTATGTTTTTTTTTGTTAATTATTAATGGATACAATCGCTTTAAGATGCACGACAATCCGAAATTAAAATTTAAAAAAAATGAACCGACTTAAACAAAAGTTTGAAAATAATTCACGATAATAGTAAATACAGAAAGGCCATAACAGATGCTTATTATGTATAAATTAATTACCTACCTATTTAATTTATTTTTGAAGTCGGTGCGACCCTTTGAAGCGAGATATCCAGACCCAGGTGCTAGGCACTGACTTCATGGATATATTAGTTAGGTAATTAATTTGTACATAATAAGCATCTATTATTGTTTGTATTTACTATTCTTGTAAATTATTTAATTACTGTGTTTGGAATGAATATTTTCCATACAGTTAACGTCACGGTTTTTAATTGAAACTGAACATACATAAAATTGTTTAAGGTTGTACTCAATGGCAGTCGTCAAATCCTCTAGACAACGCAACGTCTATAAAAAGAGCCTCATTATGTAATGGACCAGGTGGTGGTGCTTTAGGCACACCTATCAGCGAAATATCGTCTTCCTTTTCAATGGACTTTCCAGCCAATGATAATATTACTACACAGGCTGGTAATAACAACACAAAATCATCCAATGGAACAATTTTAAGTAAATCGGTGCCTTCAACACAACCTTTCTCAAATATAAACATATCAAAAGATTTAAATGCAGGTATATATATTTTTTTAATAAATAAATAATACATTTTTTATGATTTCATTTCTTGATTGGATTTTTGGAAGGATTGAGTGTCATATCTTAGTAATATTATAAATGTGAATGTGTGTGAATATGTTTGTCTTCATATCACGTTAAAACGGATTTACCGATTTTGATGCGGTTTTTACCTAATGGTTTAAGTACAATATATATTTATCTTATGGAAACAAACAAATTGGTATTGAAATATTTTTTTATACATCGAATAGTTTTGGTATAAATGCGGAGCAGAAGATAAAATAACATATATTTTAAAATAACATATATTAAACTATAGAATAGTCGTGTCTGTATACTGAAAATATTGGGAAGAAATGAATTGGGGAGAATTAGAATACGTGGTAAAACGAAGTGATAGTTTATACCGCGGGTCAATATTTGATAATTTTTTATCTACATTACTATAAGTAAGGGGGGAGGAGAGTGGTTGGCCATACATGTGAAAGTGAAGGGACGAAAAAAATTGCAAATATTTCTGTAAAATGGTCAGGTGGTAAATTGTAGTAAAATTTATGTTGACAACTTTACTTATGATTTACTTATGATGATTGAGCTTACGTGACCCAATGGTGAGAGAGTTTCCTCCACGAGCTTGTTTTGTCTTTTTTCAGAGACTTTTTGTATTCAGTAAGGATTTCATGGTATTTATCCCAGTCCCCTATCCTTTTTGCTCTGTTAAATAGTTGGCGAACTTTTTGCATTTGATTCTTTAGGTCTTTATTCCACCAGCAAGTTGACTTGCTGATGTTTTTGAGACCTCCGAGCAGTTTTCATGGAAAGAGTTATTTATTGCATGCTGAAGCTCAGTTGCAGTAAGCTCTATGTCCAGTACAGTTTTAGTGTCGAATTATATTATCCCAATTCGTTTTTCTCGGATCCCGATAGTGTATATTACACTGGTCTGTTTTTAACTCTACATTGTAATAAATTTGTCTGTGATCTGATGCAGATGGTTCATCGGGAACGAGCCACTTGATTTCCACATATTTTATAAGTACTCAGTGTTGATGACTTCCAGTCGAATTCTGTTAATAAAAGTCGACATATTCCTTGATTAATAGTATCTAAATTCTTAGCAATAATATAATCAAAGAGGTACTCACCTCTTGCATTGATATTGGTACTTACCCATGGAGTGTGATGAGCGTTTCAATTGCATCTATTGTGCCTATGAATTGCACAACGAGGGCCCCCTGTCCAAGTAAAAACCCTGATACTGTGGGCTCTCAACGAGCTCTTTGCTAGTAAGAGTTAGTTGCACCTTTTCGAATTGTTCCTGAGTCATTTTGACACCCTTAGGATACCCTCGCAGTGCTATGCACATTTTTGTAGTTGAGGCGGTCTCAGCAAAGGTATTTCTAGCCTTTGCTTGATCTCCCTCCTTATGATTTTATGCGATCTGTTTCGGGCTTGGAGTCCCGTCTTCAGATCTCAACTTCTTTTGCTGTGGGTTTTTCAGGGGTTGATTCCCTGAATTAGCCTCCACAGATATCACCAGCTTTAGAAACCAGGACTGTAGGGATATTTGTTCGGTTCTTCGTTCGGGAGAATCGGTTACCCTTCAGCTCAGGTTTTTTGTATTGTCACTCTTCTCCGGGTTGCACCCGAGATATTTTTTTCTTTCAGAACAAGAGCTTCTCGGCTGATTGACTTGTTGATAGGATTTGAGTCTAACGTTTGTACTTTTACATTTGGTATCCATTTTGGTCCCACCAGCAAATCGGGCCATCTACCACCCCATCGGATAGTTGATGGATGGGGAGGGCAATTATAAAATGGAGTTCGTCATTTGCTCCAAAGGGATTGTTAGCGACAGAATTTGACTCTGCTGCCCTGCCTTATGGCTAGTTGCTCTAGGCACAATGTCTTGCACCGGCAATCCTGTCCGACATGGGTATTCCTGCCAGCAATGTAGTTAACGCCAGCATAGCATAGCCCTTCATCGTTGAACGCACGCCTCTCCACCAACGACAAGGTCCTACCATGCCTAGGAGAGGTTACTAATTTAAGATCGAATTTCAATACTTTATGTTTCTACCTCCATTTAAGCTCTCAATTATCCTTGACCGAATTTGTCCATTAACAAACTTGGCCTTTCAAATATCAAATTATCGTCAAATATTAAATCGGTACAACCATAGTCGTAGTTAAATTTTCCTATAAAAGAAAATTCACAAAAAAAGTCTATACTGCTTTTATTATTTCTTTTTCATCATTTCCAAGGAAAAAAAAATTCTTCAAAGGTTGAGTATTTAATACTCAATACATCTATTAGATCTGAAATAAGATAAATCGTGAACAATGCACAAAGCATATCTATTAAGCGTCGGTCTGGGCCTAAGTAGCCTGAATGGCATTATACCTCAAGGACCCGCCGCCCGCAAAAACTAATGGTAATAATAATCAAATAGCCAAGAGTTTTTAGTAGAGTCAAATAAGGATTTTACAGGCAGGTTGGTTGAAACCGTATTTTTTTTTAAATCAATTCATCTTGACGTCCTGAATATGACCCTAAATTTTTACGGTCCAACTCGTGACGGAACAGGGTCAAAATTGAATTTGCTTATAACAAAAAAGCGTTTTTTCTTAATATCTTTTTTTAAACTAATAATTTTAAAAATGACATAGAATATTATTCAATTCTGTATAAATAATAAAACAAATGAGCCCATAAACATAAAGCGGTTTATTAGAATTCGAGAAAAAAATTCCCAAAGTTTAAAAAACGGAAAAATTTTTAATTAAAATAAAAAATCTAAAAATTACTTCGTTTTTTTTAACAATGGCAAAGTATGCCTTTTATATGTTAAAAATAATGTGCCCAATTTTAGCCCTTAAAAAAATTAGGCCCTCGACAATTAATTAAATACCGTGTCACCGATTTTGATAAATAAAAAGGGTGCATTCCATTTTAGATGAATAATTTTTTTTTTTAATGAATATTCTTTCAAAAAAAATTATTCCGATACGTTAATTTTTTAGAGAGTTATCATATATTGTACCTTGCGCTAATTTACTTATAAACAAATTAATATTTTTTAGGTTTTATAAGGCTTAATCGAAAGCTTAAACACTTACCTATCTAACAATAAACTAAAAAAAATAATTAGAAAATAATATTTTTATAATTAAAATACAGCTTGATTAAATTTATCAAAAAGAGCTATATATTGTACATGCTTATCTCATACATCCAATGTTTGAATGATTGGACAAGGCATTACATATTAAACTTGCTTCCAATTGTATATTTTTATGCTTGTTAAATCATTCAAACATTAGATGTATGAGATAAGCATATAAAATATATAGCTACACATATATTGTATCTCTTTTTGATAAATTTAACATAGCCTCGTCTTAATGCGATTCAGCGCGGAAATCTAATGCGTATATTACTGCATCCGAATCTTTGTTGTTTGATCTAAACCATTTTCTCCTATCTCTTTCCGCTTTTCTCCCCTCTTTAGTCTGGGGGGGGGGGCAAACTGGCTAGGGTCCGGGCGGAAAAAGCCATCCTGACTCCATGGACAGGATGGAACACTGAAACTTTCAAATATTAATAGATGAAATCACGTCAGCGATACGACTCTGGTGATCAAATTATGTAACTCACGAGAGAGGTTATATGGATACTATGGCTTTTTATTGTTGTTTAATTTATATGATGTAAAGAGTTCTTTAAAAATTTTCTAAGAACAATCTTTTAAAATATTATGTATTTATAGGTTTGTCATCAATGAAAAAAGGATTTAGTAGTTTGATGACTTCCATTGATTCAGCATTTAAACCTGGTGCTGATGATGCAAGTGATACAATATCCGTACGTAGTGATATTAGTTCTGATAGTGAAAATTATGTTGTTGTTAATCATATGACCGAAGAATGTAGCGATGCTATTTTTCGAATTCCTAATGATAATCCGCAAATTAAAGCTACAGCTGTTGAAGTTGCTTGTGAAGTTGAAGAAGATAATTCTGCTACGACCCCCAGTGAACATTCATTGGCGAGTTCTTATAAAAGGAAGGATATAGTAAGTATGATTCTAATTCCTTCGTTAAGTTAATCGCGCCATAAAATTCAAGAACAAAAGCGAAATTCTTACAAAAAATTAACAAAATAATTAACTGAATTCAAGTTCGGCGCCCGTTAAGTTGTGCTATTAACGGAGCAAACTTTATACCGTGTGTTCATTTGAAAAGTTTACACTTAAATATTTTTTTAAATATGCATTTTAGAAAAAAATGTTTGAAACAAAAGTTGCCCAGTTTAAAGGGGGAAACATAATACAACAATTATATTTTTGTTTCATGCATCCGTGTGCGGGATAGTACAACTTATCATTTAAACGGTGGAAGACAGGAAAAATCATCAAATCCAAAAAATGTTTATCGCATAAAAACAACAATTGTATGATACTTTTTCCTTGCATACAATATTTTTGGAAATGCAAAATGTACACCACATTTACGCCCGTATTTTCACCAAAACTATGGGATGTATGGAAAAAAGTTTCAAACAAAAGTTGTTTATTTTTATGTAAAAATTTTGTCTACCTCACACCGTTTAAAAGATAGGTTATAACATGCAGCTTGGATGCATGGAAAAAAATATAATGCAATAAATTCCCCCTTAATCTGTGCAACATTTGTTTGAAACATTTTTTTCTAAACTGCATGCCACATGATATATAAACATTACAGAGTGGAAACCATACAAATTATAACCAATCAACCACTGGCTATAGCTTGATATATATGTTGTTAAATGCCCTGTATAAGAAAGTGTTTTTTAATATTATATTTTAATTATATTGTGAGGTTCATCTTATTTTTCTCGATTTTATGAGATTCAATTATACGGAACCCTTTATACGGGGCTATGACTGACATTTAGATGGGTTTTTTAAACTTATTTCAATAATAATATCAAATTTTATCATATTATTTTTGTGTATACTCATCCGCCAAGGTTCGAGCTCTGGACCACTGAATATCGCGCCCTGCGCACTAACCATTACGCCATAGCTTCATAAGTCGATTTTTCTATATCATCATAATAATATTAATTTTATCATATTTCATATTAACATTAATTAATAAATTCAATGACGTGTTAGTCTGTATAGTAAAACCGCTAGTTGTTTACATAACAACTCCGTTATGTAAAACAACTGAACGACGTTCAGCTGAATTGTCATTGCGATACGTTTTACAAAACTGCTACCCACGTTAAGACGTAATGCAGAATAGCTTATCTGTAGTCACAAAGAGCGTTTTGATATAGGGAAATATATAGAACGCCTTTTAGTGCGGGGCCCAAAAACACGCAAAACCGACCAACTCGGGGTATGACCGATGGAGTGAAAGATTGTAGTACTCGATTGTAATAGTTACCTTATTTAATTTCAATAATTTTTGACACTAACTCAAATATATAGAACGCCTTTTAGTGCGGGGCCCAAAAAACACGCAAATCCGACCAACTCGGTGTATGACCGATGGAGTGAAAGATTGTAGTACTCGGTTGTAATAGTTACCTTATTTAATTTCAATAATTTTTGACACTATATCTAAAATATATAGAACTTGTTTGGAAAAGGAACTTTAGTAATGGGAATTTCATTAGCCCGTTTGCAATAATTCTAAGCTATGAATTTAAGACTTAAACAATATAGACTGCTAGGTAATATAAATAGTAGTATTAATATTAATAATAATGATATAAACTAAAATCTACAATCTGACGTTTCATTTCACGATGTTTCACATAAAGTCTAATCGTTGACCCGCTGCATTGATAAACGCAAAACGTTTAAGCAATATTACGTGTTAAAGTTCAGTAATTATGTAAAACAACTAGCGGTTTTGTAAAATAGCCGATTCGACAATCCATCTGCGACATATGCATGCCCTTTCATACTTGTGTTAACCGTACTGAACACAAAAATAATATTTTAAGTATAGACAAAATCATCTGTGGTGTAATGGTTAGCGCTCTTGGGTTCGATATTCAGAGGTCTTTTTCTTAATCTAATCTAATCTACATTTGCACGTTATCAAAAACAAAATACGTATTTTTTAAATTTTTGTCTGTTTGTTTGTCTGGACTAATCTCCGAAGCGGTTGGACCGATTTTGACGGGACTTTCATTGGCAGGTAGAGGACTTTGCATAGAGTTATCTAAGGGAGTTTTTTTCCCGGAAGTAATTAGGGTTCCTGTGAAAAAATTTAAAAATTCTAGAAATTAGGAGCTATACGGGTGGACGTGTGATGCGCTACTTAAAATAATTTATAATAAATAAAGAAATACATGCTTTAGCGTATTTGGAAAATCAACCTCGAGAGGGGTGATATGGGCGGTGAATTTTTTGTATTGGGAGTCTTTTAGGCTTTTGGAGGATATGTAAGCTTTTAACAACAAATACATAAATACGTGTTCCATCGTTTTTAGACAATTAACCCCTAAAGGGGTGAAATAGTGGCTGAGAGTTTGTATGAGGATCGCATTTGTAATACATAATACATGAAACATGATTTTTTGCTATTTGGACTATTATTCAAAAATAAAAAATAAACGTGCTTAGTGTTTTTAGAAAATCAACCCCTTTGGATGAATTATAGGAGATTAGAGTATATATTGAGGTTCCGTTTTATTTTTGAATAGATAGTATAAAGGCTATGAATAAAAAATAAATAAATACGTGATAGAGATTAATGCAAGATCTTTTCAATTGCAATTTTCGTAGGCGATGCTGCGACGGGTATTGCTAGTTAAATATAAAAATTCTGACGTATCAACAAAACGAAGAAAAATTGTAAATTTTAAATACATAATTTTTATTTGAATAGGTGTCAATGGCAACATTTAAGTTAGGTAAAGTGGAATTGATACATCAGTCGGAAGGTTTTAATTCATCTGTTAAATTACAAGTATCAAATGTGAAGTGTGAAGAATGTAATTCCATACCATGGGATGAATTTCAAGTATGTTTTATTTACTTTTATTAATTTTGTATATATATATATATATATATATATATATATATATATATATATATACTCCCGTTCAATAAAAGAGATCTGAACCGAATCAGTCTCTCACAATTTTGATTATTCTTGTAGAAAATGTTGTTTAGTATATTTTCATTTCTTTTTTCACACTTAAAATATATACTAGTTATCTTTGTTTATAAATGAATAATTATACAGAGACTTATAAAGGTGAGGAGTTTTATGAAATGTAAGAAAATTAACATTTTAGGTCTGTTCAATTTTATTGAACGGGAGTGTATATGTGTATGTTATTTATTAATTATATTTTAAAAAGTTTCAATGTTTTTAAATAACCTATTTATTGTTTTTATTTAATTGAGAGGAAAACACTAGCTTTCTCTTTATGTTGACTAAAAAACCATTTGTTATTTTTATTCACTAAATTTTGAATAGTATTGCAGATATTTCGACGAAAAATATTTTGAAAGATGGGCAATTAGATCCATAGGCGCACCTATTACAAAAAAAAGTAATAATAAATAAACTAAAATAATTTTAAATTTTAATAATAATAAATAATTTTAAATTTTACCTGCGGAAAAATCAAAGTTAGCTCAATTTTTATACACCCTGACATTGTGGTGTTATTAAAAACATGTAAAAAATCCCCAATGTTATCGTGTCAGCGTTGAGATATGCGATGACAAAGGCTTCGAAAACTATTTTTCGCATTTTTATGGATACAAGGACAGTGGAAGAGGGGATAGTTATAAAAATTGTAGCAACTAATTTAGTTAATTGCTTAAATACCCGGTATATATCGAATGCATTATCAATGCGTGAGCTGTTTATTTTACTTTTTACACACGTACAAATGTATAAAAATAATGTATAAATGTGTTTACATTTGTGGTTTTGTAATTTAGAGTAATTTAAGATGCTTAAGATGAAATTGAGGTGAAACTATTCAGTTTAGCAAAAAAGGTTTAAACAAAAGTTGTTTATTTATGAAAAAGGAACACTTTTTGCCTTAATTTTTTTTTCTATTTGTTACGGATTCAATATGGATATACACGTGTAATTTTAAATTTCAAACGACATGGAAAAAAATTTAACGATAAAACTAAACAAAATATAGTTCTGAAGCTTGCGAAAAAATAAGGCTATCAAAGTATGGATGTATGATTTATAAATAATTTTTACATATATATATATATTTTTTTTTTTAACAAATAATATACTGCAATATGTCTCTTCATGAACATTCAGCAATATGTTTATTAATTGTAATAATCGTTTGTGGTCCAAATCCAGTGACTCAGCCACTTCAAAGATGTAGACAGTTATCTACACATGTCCGTGTTTATTCTGCTGTGTCATTGACATAAGTCTAAAGGCATTTTTCATTTTAGTCTTGAGAATATGACTCTCGGTTTCATCAACTCGACGACAAGCTTGTTCACATGATTTAAAATACGATCTCTGTACTTAGGCATTGCTTTCTTTATTTCCTCCTTTATTGTGGGAATTCCTAAATCGTGGTGTAACCTCTCATTGGTTATGTACCAAGGTGAGTCGCTTATAATTCTTAGGAGTTTCGATTGGAATTTCTGCAATATTTCCAAGTTTGTATTTGCAGCCGTGCCCCACAGTTGAATTCCATATGTCCAAGTTGGCTTCATAATGCAGTTATATATTAGTAGTTTATTATCTAGGGATAGCTTGGAATTCTTATTTAGCAGCCAATAATATTTTGTGATTTGTAGACCGAGTGCTTTACGCTTAGTGAATATGTGTTTCGTCCAATTAAGTCTTCTATCTAAGTACAGTCCAATATATTTAGCTTCCTCGGCTTGAGGTATATTAACATTATTCAAGGTAACAGGTGGGCAAGTCTCTTTCCTCAATGTGTAGGTGACATGAGCTGACTTAGTTTCGTTGGCTCTAATACGCTCTAATTTTGAGCCAAGAGGAGATGTTGTCCAGGCTTATTTGAAGCAGATCAGATGCTTTAGAAGCCACTTTGTCAACGGCTAGAACAGATGTATCATCAGCAAATGTGCCACTTTTGCGCCATCCGTCACTGGCAGGTCAGATTTAAAGAGTAGGTATAATGTAGGGCCCAAAACACTGCCCTGCGGAACCCCAACATGAATCTCCTGAAGATCCGAAGTATCTTCACCATACCTAACAATAAAACGCCGCTCATGTAAGTATGATTTTAGAAATAAAAAGTAATTTATTGGGAGCATTGGCCTAAGATATATCTAAGAATGCTGCGGAGCAGTACTCTTTATTCTCGAAGCAGTTGAATATAGTATCTACAAGTCTATGAATTTGTTCTATTGTTCCATGACCAGGCCTAAATCCGAACTGATGGCTCGGAATGAGCTTTCTTTCTTTTTGAGTATGGGGTTCATTCTGCTAAGGAACAGAATTTCCAGTACTTTTGAGGATATCGGCAGAAGACTTATTGGTCGATAAGATTTCCGTTCTTCAGCACTGTTTCCTGGTTTCGATATCATGATAATTTGGGCGACCTTCCACTGAGGTGGGACGTAGTTTCTCCATAGTATCGCATTGTAAATCTGCGTCAGCACTACCACACCTTCTTCAGGCAAGCCCCTTAAAACTTTCGCGGTTATTAGATCATAGCCAGGTGCCTTATGTTGATCTAGTTTTAGTATTGTGCCACGTACCTCAGCTTTAGTAAATCTATCCATAGGTGGATCAAGCTGGTAGGTTGTAGCTAACACTTTTGAAACTTCATTTGCTGTGTCCATGGGACCTTCGTTGTCGTTTGGCTTAAATACCTCTTTCAAGTGCGTGGCAAATGTTTTAGCCTTTTCCATATCACTAACGGCACATGAATTGACTGACGTGCGTATAGGAGGTAAGTGTAACTTGGGTTACTTTAATTTCTTTGTGACCTTCTACAGAGAATAGTCTGTTGCCCGTGTGACATCCAGGTTGATAAGGTAGTTTTCAACGCCTGAGTTTTTGTATTCTAACAGTATTTGTTTTAGTTTTTCTGTAATGTAATTTAGCCTTTTCTTATCTTCAGGATGTCTCGTCCGCTGCCAAATCTTTCTGGCAGAGCGTTTTTTCGAGATCATATCTCTTATGGTTTGTGGGCAGAAATTTGAAATAGAATTCAGCTGATCAGGTGTTGCGTCTCATGCCGATGTCTGAATACAGTTGTTTAAGTGTTCCACGGCCAACGTGATATCGTCATCTGTTTTAAGCGGTAATTTTGTGTTTATTGTTGAGGATACCAGGTTTCGGAAAAGGGACCAGTTTGTTTTGTGACTTTGAGGTCTACATTGTTTCTGCGTCATCTTGGTATCTTTTTTTAGGGTTATTATAACGGGCGAGTGGTCTGATGATAGTTTCAAACACGATATAGCTGATATGTGCGTGTCTGCAATGCCTTTTGTCACACAGAAGTCCATAAGGTCTGGGATCCGTTTCCTGCCTTTGGGCCAATACGTGGGTTCTCGCGATGAGACAACAGTTAATTTTAATACTAGACTTGCCAATAGCAGTTGGCGTCCCTTGGGTGAGATAACTCGTGACCCCCAGTCAATGTGCTTCGCATTATAGTCTCCATCAGCTATAAATCTATTCCCGAGAGCCCTGAAGTAGTCAACATAATCCTCCTTTTTTAGGTTGTGTTTGGGTGGACAGTGCAATGCAGACATCTTTAGAGGCCTAGTGCAGCTCTCAATGACAATATTTGTTGCCTGGATCTTATCTAAACAGTAGGATTGTGCTAGATGGCGTTTAATATTCGATTTTATAAGTATCGCAGATCCAACATGTGCAGAACCGTCGGGATGATTTCTATTGTAGAATTTATATTTTGGGATATTGATATAACTTTTACTGGTAAAATGAGTTTTAGATATCATCAGTATGTCAACATTATTCTCATATAAAAATGTTTTAACTTCTAGAGTATGTTGTAGTAGCCCGTTGGCATTCAAAATCACTAATTTGAGCTCCGTGACTGTGTAATTTGGTTTGTTAGCGTTAAAAGCAGATTGTTCATAGTTGTAAACTGGTTCATCATTTGTTTTAGCATCTCCATTATATCTTTGGCTAAATTTTGTTCCTGAACAACATTTATCTCTGTTTCATTATTGTTTGCATTTTGTTTACTGCCTACTGCCCGAGCGTAGGCCATTTTTAGCATATTTGGTGTATTAGTTGATTTGATTGCGTCTTCTTTTTGGAATGCCCTTGGAAGCCGTTTTTCGCGTAAAGGAGGGTATTTAATTTTTTGTAGTTCCCTGTATACATTACAGCCCTTATAATTAGCCGAATGGTTTCCTTCACAAAGGACGCATTTGACATCACTTAGTCTCCCTTTCATTGCACAGGCCGATGAGGAGTGGTCTCCAGCACATTTGATGCATTTGGGTTTTCTGCGACAATATTTCTTGGTGTGGCCATATTGCTGGCAATTTGAACATTGCGGTATTTCACGTTTTGGACGTGGTGGTTCAAAGTGTATATTACAATTCGAGAGCCTTTTAATATTATAAATTAGTTTATTGTTGGCCTGTGGCTCGAGTTCCACGATGAACATTGGTAAAGGTTTCTTAGTGGATCTTTGTTTTATGCCCCAAATATTTGTAGCTATATGGCCTTGTTAATTTAATTGTATTTTTATCTCATCTATATCCATTGATGTGTGTATGTTTTTTAGGACTACCTTGAAACTTCTTTTACCTTTGGGTTTGTATATGTAGAATTCTGTATCCTTTTCTTCCAATAGTTTTACTATTTTTGGTTAGATTTTAGATGTATGCGGTTGTATCTTGACTCTATCATTAAGTAGCACCTTCATTGTGTAATTATCGTTTACGTGCGTATTAAGTAGGGTTATTAGGAGCTGTATGTTGGCCACTTTGTCAATAAATATGGGTGGAGGATATCAGGTTGATCTTGTTCTGATGTCCATTATGTCCTTAGATTGGGGCACGTTGTTTGTTTGTTTGTAAATAAGCTCTTGTGAGATACTTGCTGAATGTATTCTTTGGGGTTTTCTCTTGGTTTTGTACATGATTCTGTCATCGATGCCTCCAAGCGAAAGTCACCCCCCCCCCCCAGAATCCGAGGGGCTGCCTGAGCACTGTCCCATATCCGGGGCACGACATCGCTCAGGGAGGGATTCTCCGCGTCTCACGGTACGCTCCTGGGGTAGTATGCTTTGTCTTGTCGCCATTTCATAAGAAGATTTGCTGATCCATAACTTTGTCTTTTGTGTCGGGTAAGATCTCTTAGGCCACATCTTCCTGGACTTGAGGCACGCCCATGCCTACTGGTTTTGGTTCGCGCTAGGTATTTCATTTCCCTAGTACCACCCATATCTGGGAGGCCAGCAACTCCACACAAAACATGTTATATAAAACACTAGCTGCCCGCATAGGCTTCGCACGGAAAAAATGTTTCATACAAAAGTTGTTTGTTTTTATAACTATGAACCATCGTCTCGACAAAACTGTAATATTCTCGGGAATATTATTAAATTAAAATATGTTTAACTTCAATATAGTTTTTATTAAACAAAAATGAAATTTAAATAATTAATATAAAATAAAATAATAATTACACTTCGGCTTTAGTTTACTATTTTATGCTTATCAGTCGCTGGCTATAATACAAGTGAACTCATTAACCTAGCTTGAGGCGGGTGAACCATAGCCGGAACATGTGATAGACGGAGAGTATGTTTACTACGTGATTCTACGTCCAATGCACGTAGTCGCTCTTTATTATTAGCACTACCAAACGATAGACTTGTGAAGAAAAGTTATCTAAATACCTTAGAATCAGAAAACCTGCATGTAGGTATATGTAAATTTAATTGGACATCACAAGTTAAAGGGATTTTGATAGCACTAGGTTTTAGATACACATGGGACCAACAAAATCTATCTATAGCACGCGAATCACGGGAAGCTATTCTAGCAAAATACAAGGATGAATTTTTCCAACAAGATCAATCCAGAATCTTAACATCAACATTTAACACAGTATGTAAATATTATATTCCTGAAAATGACCGCGATTATTTAAAGTTCCCTCTCAAAATAAAGATTATTAGGACCATAGCACAACTGAGATTAATGGGAGAGCAAGAAGTAAGATTTTATACCAATGGTATTCTATATAAATGGGATCCTCAGGAGCTCTGTATACTATGCAATATGAAAGAAAACTTGAACATTTTATGCTAAAATGTCCCATTCTCTACCCAGTTAGAATCGCTTTTCTCCATAGACACCTTCCAAATGGGAGTCAAAGTGAGTTCTTGTTGCCAAATTTACTATCAAATCTAAGTATCGAAAAAACAATTGATATACACAACTATTGTGATAATGCTTTAAAGCTTCGCAGCTTTGCAGTGGACTACTGAATTGCTTCACCGTGCTCTTGAAAACACTACACTATGTTTTTTTTTTGCTGTTTACTTTTTTCATTTATTTTTATTTTTTAGTATATACAATAAATAATTAATTTTTTGTTTTTTTTCTTCTGTTTTTTACTTTACACATACATATATATATATATTGTATTTAAAACCTTGAAATATTTGTTTTTGTTTTGCTTATATCTGTAACGAAAAGACACTAACCCTGTAATAACTTACCGTTTAAATACAGAATTTAATTATTAATTATTATTATTACAGAATTTATTTATTAATTATTATTTAATTATTTAAAACTTAATATCACTTATATAATAATGTAAACAAAAAACATAATTCTTATTATTGACACTCATTTCGACATCGACTCCGTAGATTGATTATAACGAGGACCCTCACTCGGAGGCTGAATTTCATCGTTACTATTTGTCGGACTTATACGTTCGGTTGTTGTCGTTAGCTGTGGTGTCCGAATGGTATACGGCACATTTTTACTAATTGATTCGCATAACGCTTCCACAGTTTGTTTATGCTTGTTACAGAAATTAAATACATTTGACGTCCTAGTTTTTTAGCAATTATCCCTTTCTTCCAAGAAACTTTTCCAGGAGTCCTGTAGTCTTTTGCTAAAATAACGTCATTAACCACAAACAATTTATTTGCGTATCCTTTGTATGCATCCTTCTGTTTTTGCTGCCTTATTACCACTGTTTCACGCACAGCATTATCCGTACCCCGGCCACTTGGTTCTATACGTTGATTTAATAAATTCTGTCGATTTCTAATGTTTCTATTTAACATAATTCTTGCTGGAGGTTCACCAGCTAAGGAGTACATGGAATTCCTGTAGTCTAAACGAAATGCTTGTAAGTAATGATCTAAATTTACTGGTTTTAAACCATGTAAAGCATTTTAAGGCCATTTTCACTAGCTTCACCTAGTTTTCGGCTTGACCGTTTGTTGCGGGATGTCCCACGGGACTTTTTAAATTTCAATACTATTATTTTTAAGAAATTGTTCAAATTCTCGTGATACAAATGTACTCCCATTGTCTGAAACAATTTCTTTTTTTGGTAATCCAAACCTGGTAAAAATTGATTTTAAAGTCTTTATCGTAAGACCTGCTGTAATTGATTTATTCATACGATGCACTCTAGTCAGATTTACTGTGTGCATCAACAAAAATCAAATATATTTCAAATATTGGTCCCATGAAATCTACATGTACTCTAGACCAGAGTTCATTTGACCATTTCCAATTTATTACTTCATTCTTTGGAGGTGAATTCCTGTATTAGAGACAATTTTCGCACGATTTTGCTATGTTTTCTAGATTTTTATCTAGTTGGGGCTTAATAGCTTCTAGCAATACCTTTCATTTTACAAATTCCCAAATGTGTTTTGCGAATTTTCCCCAAAACCGCAGGACGTAATACTTTAGGAATTATTAACGTATCACCCCAAAAGATGCAGTTGTTTTCAATTGACAAACTATTTCTTCGCAACCAATATGGAGTTAACTCCTGATTGTCATTTTTTTACCACCCTGTATTTATGTTTTTTAACACTTCTTTTAAAACATTATCGTTTTCTGTAGCCTTTTTAACCTCGTCAAAGGTTATTGGTAACGCTTGCGATTCTTCAATATAGTGCACGTACACTTGAGATTTGAGACTTGAGTGCACGAAGATATTGCCGTTTTCAGATTCGAATAACGGTAATCTTGATAAGTAATCGGCAATATTCATATTTGTTTTGACATATTTAATATCAAAAGTGTACCCTGACAATATTAAGGCATAGCGCTGCAATCGATTTGCTGCCAAAAGTAGTATTCCCTTTTTGGACCAAATATGGCCACGAGCGGCTGATGGTCTGTTTCCAATTGAAACTTTCGGCCATATAAATATTGATGGAACTTTTTTACCGCGTAAACTACAGCCAAAGCCTCTTTACTAATTTGCTAGTAATTTTTTTCGCTGGGGCCTAAAGTTCTGGATGCGAATGCTATCGTTCGTTCGATTTTATTCGGGTACTGGTGTGAAACTCGTTGAAGGCTTTTTGTTGTTTTACTCCCCACCTAAATTCAACGCTTTTACCCAACAGTTCGTACAAGGGAGAATAAACTATGCTCATGTTGGGTACGAATCGCCTGTAATAATTTACGAGCTCTAAAAAAGCTTGTAATTCTTTTACGCTAGTCGGACATTTCTCATTGCGTCGATTTTTTGAGGACACATGTGAAGACCGACCGTTTTTATCTAAAATATGCCCCAAATACGTTATTTTTTGCATGAGAAATTGACACTTGTCTTTACGAATCCTTAAACCCGACTCTTGTAGCCTACTTAAAACTCCACTGAACCGTTTCAAGTGTTCCATTCGATTTGTAGCTGTAATTAGAATATCGTCCATGAAAAGCAGTACTGTGTGTGTTCTACATCTAAAAATAACTTACAAAAAAAAAACCCGACTACGAAAAAAAAACGAAACATGTTTGAAGAGCCTTGTAAATATTCCTCGTAGTCGAAGGCCGGGAATTTTTACAATTTAGCTTTGAGCATCGAAGTTGGACCTTCAACTACGAGAAATATTTATAAGGCTCTTCAAACTTGTTTGGTGCTTTTTTCGTAGCCCGGCTTTTAGTTTTTAAACTTATTTATATAAGACTTTTTAGTATAATAATAAACCATTCGTTTGATATCCAACTCGACACATTTGTGAATTTTTTTGTCTATCGTATTATGCAAGTCATATGCGTCATGATTTAATATGACGTCACATAGCCTATGACACGAGGAACTCTAAGACGAAGTTAACGACACCTCATTTGTCAAAATATGATAAGTAGCGTAGGAGCTACACTGGGGCAGATGAACTTACTAACAAATATACATACATAGACGCTAAAATCATAACCCTCTATAGTCGGGTAAAAAGAGACTTCAAGTTCGTCAATCGATTTATGCATCTTCCCGTTAGGGACGAAAATATCTATCTTTGAAACCGTAACAGATAGAAGAAAAATTTGCAAACAAAAAATATTTCTTTTTCTACATAAGCAACTTTTTTTATGAACTTAATAGTTCATAAAAAATAAATGAACTATAGTTAAATGAACTATACTTAATAGTTCTTTTTTTATGAACTTAATAGTTGCTCGAACATCTGTAATTACTGTGGATGTGTATACTACATCTATACATAGTATAAAAGGAAGTCGCCTTTCGCGTCTGTCTGTATGTTTATCCGCTAACTACTTCTAAACCACGCAACGGATTTTGAAACGGTTTTCACCATCATGTGGATATTTTTTTCCAGAAGGTTTATATGTATAGTACATCCTAATTAAAATTTCGTATGTGTAAATAACCGTGCAAAGCCGTGGGTCGCTAGTATATATATAAAACTAGTATACACATATAGTGGTAGTGTTGGTACCATGTATATAGAGTATTTAAACAGTTAACTCAATTAATTGTTACGTTTCATTTGTTTTATCTGATACGTATATGATAACAAGTATTTATAAATTATTATTTCGAATTTTTCAGAAATTTAATGTATCTGTTAGCTTGTGTTAGTAGTAATAATGTAGGAAGTTTGGGTCAAGCGGTCTATTTATCAATACTTCAACTTTCAATATAAATATTTCTTTTAATTTGTGGCTGAAAACGAACATCGAGCGACCGCACCGTGGGGCCACACCAAGTACAAGCACCTCCATAGCATACAATATGTGTAGCAAATAAAAGTCCGTAAACCTTTTAAGAGAACTTTGGAAATGTATAAAAAATACATTAAAAATGTGTAGATGTACTGCTATTTACTTGCGATTTTCATTTAAATAGAATACGCAAATATATGTTTATTATTTGCTCACACAGAGATGCGCCGCGCCTATGAATTTAATAATTGTTAATATTTAGACTTAAGTTATTTGCAATGATAATTCTTTTAACAGTTTCAAGAGCCGCAATCAATTTTATTGGATACAAATTAACAGCTTTTAATTTTGATACTCAACATTTCTGTTATTAAACCAGCGCGAGCATATCAAAACAAGAAGGTTTAACTGTGTTGACAAAATATTATTTTCTGTACGCATGCTAAAATTTAGAATATTCCTATTTGAACACCAGTGTCGTGCGTGTATTGTAAATATAATTTGTGGCACGTGTATGATTTTAATTTTTACGAAGTGTAATTAAATTGTTTATTTAACACACTTTTCAAAAATGAATCACAATAATTAAATATCTATTCGCTTGAGTCATCTATTTTCAAAGTGTTAACACGATGTTCTAACTTGTTTGATTTATGAACGCTGGTAATTTCTTTTCAAGTCAAAGTACTATGAAACTATTTTTATTTAATTTAAATTCATTTAATTACAAACATTTTCTCATTCTTCAAGTCTAACATCCTGACTTGTGTGTAGGTATTTAAAATAATTTTGAGTATGTATCCATTGCACTTATTATTGATCAATTATTTAGTACGAAAGTAAGTCGTACATAATCTGCAATGCTTTTTAAATTCAAAAAAACAAATATTTCAATTATACTTGAAACAATATAACTAAAGTGATGTTTTCGATAATTAATAATAATAATTATTCAAACAAATTTTCTAATTGAAATACATATTTTGTTTATATTTTTTTGTTTGTATTCTGTATTATTGTCTGCATTTTTTGTATATTAATAATATCTAATTTTAAAAGAATCTTACAAACTTTGTACAATTATAATGTATAATATTGCACCAAACTGAAATTCACCTTTTGCTTATATCTTATATAGATGCAATATGTGTTTGGCAGAGGTTAGATAATAAACGTAAAGTCGTAAAATGTGTCTTAATCATAACTTAGGAGACGTATAGTGGTTATGAAAAACTATACACAATATAGTACAGTCATTGAAACATTTCACCTCCGAATTTTAACGGAAAAGACCGATTTGCATGAAACTTAGCCAAAACTTAGAAAATAACCTAAAAAACAAAAGTGATATAGCGTCAATATGTGCTTTCGCCCTGGGGATGGATGCCACCCCTTCTAGGAGGCGAAATTTATAACGTTGAAAAACACCATGGGAATCGATAGAGGGTTCAATTTTAAGCAAAAAGTAATAAGCCAATTCTTTCAAAGTTATTCGTAATCGAAAATGAGCATTTTTCGTTAAAAAAAAGAACATGTTTTTCATCATTTTTTACAAATAACTCTAAAACTTAACATTTTATGAAAAAACTGTCAGAATAAAAAATAAAGTTTATAAAAAAAGAAAAAAATCGCGATTTTTTTAAGCGAATTTCCTCCAAAGGAAATCAGCTATTGTTTTTGTACCAATGTTGGAATTTCGAAAAAATTTCTTCAAATGTCCATCGATCCTATCTACTAGATGTCAGAAATCACTATCGTTAAAATTTATATATATATCCAATCGGAATAAAACTAGAGAGTCCACAGACACGTAAACTTATAGATATATATATATATATATATATATATATATATAATCACGATAGTGATTTTTGACATCTAGTAGATAGGATCGATGGACATTTGAAGAAATTTTTTCGAAATTCCAACATTGGTACAAAAACAATAGCTGATTTCCTTTGGAGGAAATTCGCTTTTCTTTTTTTTATAAACTTTATATATATATATATGTATATATACATATGTATATATATATATATACATATGTATATATATATATATATATATATATATATATATATATATATATATATATATATATATATATATCTATAAGTTTACGTGTCTGTGTACTCTCTAGTTTTATTCCGATTGGAATGCAATTTGGTATTTGAGGCGCTTTGGGTATTCAAAAGGTCAAGTTCGTTAATGGGTAAAATCGGACGAGGGGAAAGGGTGGTTTAGAGGGAGGGGGAACCACAAAACTTGGCATATCTCCCTTAATATTTGAAAAATCGAAAAATTTATCAGGAGTTACGTTCTAGCTACAAAGTTTTACTGTAATTTTGTTTCTTATCATTTTTCTGTTACACTAATATTTACAGAAATATTGACGGTTTGAGATTGAAAATTAAATTCCTTAATATCTCTGTACACATTAGTGTTTGAGCATAAATGATGGTGGTGAATTGCAGCAAAGTTTATTTTCTATAACTTTATTCCTTACGCATTTTTCGATTGTTCTAATATTAAGAATGTTATTTTATATTTTGTGTTTTCTTCGTTCTCTATGCCCTCCTTTCCCCTTGATCTAACCATTTAGTAATAAAATTGGCTTTGAAAATACTTAAATCATATCAGAAACGACATTTAATTTTGATTAAACTATAATTGTGGCTACTAGAGAGTATATTATGTATTCTAAGGAAATTCGCTAAGTTGACGCAGCTCCTGCGTAACGCCTTTTTTCATTTCTGTAGATTTATAATATACTGAGTTACAGATGATTGAAGGCTACATCTTGTTTGCTGACAATTAAAGTCTAAGTTTTCAACGTTAAATAACGGCAAAACTACACATTTTTTTTTTAAATGTGTAGAATACTTTTTAAAGTACTTAAAAAAATCTTTAAAATGAGCTTTGGTACATTAGCATTAAAAATAACTGAGATATGATAAAAAACAAACCGTTATCTTTTTTTTCTTAAAAAAACGATACACAAAGCAATGGCATTACTACTAGGTTTGAAATTAAAATGAATCCTCTTACAATTTACTTTAGTTATGTCCTTAGAATACGATTTTTAAGTTTCAGTGGTTTTGGATGCGTCAATATTCGGAGGTGATACCCTATTTTCAGTTTGAATGACTATACTAACAGTCTTAATTTCAACTCGTTGTCGATTGGTTGTAAACAAAGCCACAAAAGTAGTGCACTTTTCAAACATTTATAATTGATTTGTGCTTTATTCATTCGGTTTTCGAAAAATGCTTCGAATAAAAGTTGTACATTATGAATATACAACTATAGTTTATTCGAAACAGAGTCCTAAAAACCGAATGTATAAGGGCAACAAATCAACTATATAATTTTGAAAAATTAACACTACTTTTGTGGCCCATAGTACATAGTGTTCGCGTTTCAGGCATATATGTCATCACTAGAAATACTACTAGTATATTTATCTTAGCATTCACCAAGTTTATCATTGCTTTCCGTTGGTTTCGACGTATTACACTAAAAAGGTCATCTAATTTAAATCCATATCTCTCATAAATGAGCCGTAAAATGATGATAAAGATAGAAATAAATTTTTTCATTAAATTTTTTTTCAAAATTTGGAGAGAAAAAGTTTGTAACGTTGTACTCCAAAATAGGGAGTCAGTGCTACATTACTACGCTAGAGAATCTCAATTTCCATGCAGGGATTCTAACCGTTTAATAAATGTAACGGTTTTGGTTACGATTTCGGTTTTAGAAATCTAAAATAGATGCAACAGCCTCGGTTTGGGTTCTCAAAAAATAGATGAAAGCGTTTTCGGTTACGGTTATTTATTAATTTTTAATATTAAATATTATAAAATAAAGCTATTCCAAGTTCCAACTATAATAAAAGTTAAAATAGAAACGTTCAAAAACTTTGCTCGCTTACGCCAGGCCAAAGGTTATATTATAAAAAACTCATTGAAAAACTAAGATCTTTAAATCACATCCTAAAATCAACAACAATGTTTTTATGCTTAGTTTTCACGCGGCTTTTTATACTTAGTTCTCGCTAGTAAACTCGCCAGTATAGATGGCTCTAATGTATGCTGCAATTTGGACTTTTGTTTTTTGTTTTACGGTATAAGGAACTGCAGTCCATATATATGCCAGTGATAATATAACAGACCGTTTTCAAAAGCATTTCTAATAGAGAATCAATGTTAAATAAATAAATAAAATATTATATATAATATTAAAGAGAACTCTAGGATTTTTCGAAATAAATTTCGATTTTTGCCCCAATTTCCTAGATCAAAATTTTTTTTATTTTATAAATACGTATTTCGACTACAAAGTAGTCATCATCAGTATGAATTAGCTAACTAGTACGGTCTGCACTGCAGACCGTCACCAAATTAGCAACAAGTAACATCTCCTCGGAGAATAATTACAATTAGCTAATTCATACTGATGATGACTACTTTGTAGTCGAAATACGTATTTATAAAATACAAAAAATTTTGATCTAGGAAATTGGGGCAAAAATCGAAATTTAAATAAAATATTAACTATAAAACTATGCAATACACATACATACAAACAACAGGTTTGTTTGTAGTGTGTGAGGATTTTGTGATGCACATTATAATTGATAATATTATTATTCATTACGTACGTGAATGCATAGGAAATATTTGGTTGTTTTTTAATGGTATAAACGTATTCCAACAATTGGTTATTACACAATAATAGAAAAAGTGCAAATTATTAAATGATACTTTGGGGGGACATTCGGCAAAGTAATGTGTCAATTTATTTATTGTGGCATTTGATGATAGGCAATCGCATGTAGGCACGCGGATAGGCAAGTATTGTGAGGCAAAAAACCACCAACTGATCATGCGATGCGATGCAAACGCGCATCACACTGCGTGAGGTAGCACAAACACAAATACAAGAGGTGAGTACCTCTTTGATTATATCATACCTAACAACTTAGATATAGTTAATCAAGGCAACAAGCCTACTTTTATTAACAAAGTTCGGAAGGAAGTCATTGATGTAACACTGAGCACTTATAAAATCAGTGGTAAAATCAAGAAATGGCTAGTATCCGATGAACCATCTGCATCGGATCCCAGACAAATCTATTACAATGTGGAGGTGAGAACGGACCAATGTAACATACACTATCGGGATCCGAGGAGAACAAATTGGGACGAATATAATTCGACACTAAAGTTCAAACTCGCCACAATCCCGAAAAAAGTTAAAACAGTATTGGACATTGAGCTTACTGCAACTGAGCTTCAGCATGCAATAATTAACTCCTTCCAAGAAAACTGCCAGGAGGTCTCAAAAGACATCAGCAAGTCGACTTGTTGGTGGAATGAGAGCCTAAGGAGTCAGAGGCGAAGGATTTGCCAGCTATTTAATAGAGAAAGGAGGTAGGGGATCTGGGATAATTACCATGAAGCCCTTACCGAATACAAAAGGTCTCTGAAGAAAGCCAAAATGGACTCATGGAGGAAGCTCTGTCATGATGTCGAAAATACATCTGAGGGAGCAAGACTCCATCGTATCCTGGCGAAGAAACCCGCTGACACCATCGGGTCACTTCGTAAACCCGATGGTGAGTGTTTGGTCAAATTTGGCCTCCTGCCCACATCTGTCGGAATCATTTGGAATTATTTCCATTGATTCTAAAAATTTATTTCTAATCGTTTCTATCGGCCGTGCGATGCATATTTTCATAATTAAACTTATTATATAAACAAGTTTTAACTGTTTTTTTTTGGCTTGCGCATAAAATTTTTTGTTCGCTTTTAGCAATTCGAAATGACTTCCTTTTTTTTTTGTCTATTAGTAAAAGTATCTCATGCGGTTCAATTTGTTTTTTTAACAAAGCAAGACAATCGTTTTGTTAGATTTCTAAACTCGCGAAAACATAATTAATCTGTTAAAAGTTTTAAACTTTATTTTTTCGTTTTCAACATTAAATAAACCATATTTTGACAAAATGGAAACCCGACTTCAAAAATCAAATATTCTATAACAAAAAATGCACTAAAAAGTAAAAAAATAATTGCATATTCTTGTGTCAATTTTAGTTCACCTAAGCAAAAATTTTTAAATATATATGTACAATTATTGTTATTTTTGGAGGCGGTGTCAGCATAGAGAAAGTCACATAAAATTTGGACACCGCCTCCAAAAATAACAATAATTGTACATGCTGCATCGGTCATTTCAGGATACAACATCACCAGTGAAAATTATGAACTTGCAAACGATAGTTTACGATAAAGATACCACAATAAACGTCGTATCGCAAATTTTTATTTGTAACAGATTTTAAATTTTAAAACACTCGTGAATGTTAATTCGAACACTCTTAACAATTTTCTGAGTATACACGAAGCAGCTGTCAAATCCATGCGTTCGATGGATTTTCCAGATTTAACTGTTTTTTTATTATTTTCGCTTATGTTAAACAATTTGGATTCTTTGACAAGAAAAGAATTCGAATTAAGACATTGTACCAAGGAGGTGCCAACTTACACCGACTTGATCAACTTCGTTACTGCACAACTGCGTTCAATGGAGTTGCAGCCTTCCTCTTCTCGTTCTTTAAATTCATTTACTCAACCAAAGTCAATGAAGCCTAAGGCCTTTGTTATTAATACATTGCCTATTAATTCAAAACATTCGTCGTCTCCCTCAAATACTCAGAGGATTGTTAGGTGTGTTCATTGCCAAGGTGAGCATTTTTTCTCGAAATGTCCATCATTTCTTAAACTCAGCCTCTCAGACAAATATAAATTTCTACGCCTAAAAAATAGATGCTTCAATTGTTTGGAAAATCATGCTAGGCAGCAATGTTTTTCCCAAGGATTATGTCAGGTGTGTGGTACAAACAGCCATCATTCCGTGTTACATCCTCTTGCCTCTGCTCAGCCAGCGGGTAGTGCCTCTCGTTTCTCTTCGTCCGTACCTCCCTCGTTCGATTCAACAGATGCAACCCTGTTGAATAATTCTCAAGTGCTCTCATGCACCTCTCACTCTCAAGACACGCAAGGTGTCTTGTTGGGTACCTCCCAGGTACTCATTCCGGACAGAAGTGGCAATCACTATTCTGTCCGTGCGTTAGTGGACTCCGGTTCATAGGTCTCTATTATTTCGTTAGCGTGTTGTCGTGTATTGAGTTTGCCGAACAAACCCACCTCTATTCAAATTTCGGGCATTGGTTCATCAGCAGCCGATTACCAGGGCACAATCAAGTGTCAACTCAAATCGAAATATTCAGATATTTCGATTCCAGCTTTCGCGTATGTCGATGTCCTCTATTTCGTCTAACTTGCCTACAATTGTGGTACCGGAAGACACAATTCGTAGATTTCGTCTCTTCAATTGGCCGATAGTAATTTTCACATTTCATCGCCAATTGATTTTCTCATTGGAGCGGATCTGTTTCCCTCCATTTTATCTCCTTGTGATGCTCAGCCTATTCGAGGCAATCCTTCAGTTATTAATAGCATTTTTGGCTGGTTAATCATTGGTCCCGTACCAGTTAATACCACATCTCGCGCGATTTCTCTGTTAAGCACTGTATCCATCAGTGATCAGTTGCAACATTTTTGGGAAACCAAAGAGGTTTCAGTCCCTATTCCGTCGGATCCGCACGATGCGTTTGCCGAACGACATTTTCAGGACACGTATACCCGGGACGAAACCGATCGATATGTAGTGTTGGAGAAAAGAATGTCCAAATTAAAAGAAAAATTGTCCGCATATACTCAATTCATGGATGAATATTTTTCTCTCGATCACATACCATTGCCTCAAACCCCTCTACGTACGTGATTCCACACCACTGCGTACTTAAAGATTCTAGAACCACCACGAAATTGCGTGTGGTATTTAATGCATCCGATTTGGATCCACATAAGCACTCCTTGAACGCATTATTATTGCAAGGTCCCAAACTACAACGGGGCATTGCAGATATTTTAATGTCGTTGTGTGCCGACATAAAGATGATGTATCGGCAGATTTTGGTGCGTCCTGAAGACCGCCAATTTCAGCATATTTATTATCGCCCTACACCATCCTCAGAAATATTGGAGTATGAGTTAAACACAGTCACTTACGGCCTCACTCCATCTGCTTTTCTTGCGCAACGCTGCATACAACAGCTTGTTCAAGATGAAGGTCAACCATTCCCCATGGCCAGTGACGCTCTTATATCCAATACTTACGTTAATGACGTTATCACTGGTGCATTATCCATCACACATGCTAGGCAAACACTTTATGAACTGCAGTCGCTAATGCGCAAAGGTAAATGGGCTGAACTACGTAAATGGGCAAGTAGTGATCCTAACGTGCTAGCTGACATACCGTTGGAACATTTGGAAACTCCTCTCATCATCGAAACTGAAGCTGTTTTTAAAATTCTTGGATTGCTGTGGGACCCTACATCGGATTGTTTCATCTTTCGTTCTAAATCATTTCCCGTAGTGAACACTAAACGTTCCCTGTTGTCTTATCTCGCTGGTATTTATGATCCTCTCGGATTTCTCGCTCCTGTCACTTTCGGCATGAAGTGCATTTTACAACAATTGTGGTTGGACCACTGCGATTGGGATACTCCGGTATCAATGAATTGTGGACTGCTTACCATGAGCAAATGGATACTTTATCGTCATTACGTATTCCACGTTACATTCTTTCGAATTCTAACCCCGTCATGTGGTTAGCAAAATATTTGTGATGCAAGTCAAGTTGGTTATGCTGCAGCGTTATATTTATGCTGTCAATCCGGTTTGACCATTGTATTACATTTGTTCAAGGCAAAAACCAAGGTAGCTCCTCTTCAGACATTGACAATTCCTAGACTGCAATTGCGTGGAGCTTTGCTTCTGAGCAAACTCCTTTCCTCTCTTCGAGCTTCAATGCCACAATTGTTTTCTCTACCTCCTCGTTTGTTTACCGATGCACAAATCGTTTTGTATTGGTTAAACATATCTCCTCATTTGCTAAAGATTTATGTAGCAAATCGCGTCGTTACCATCAATGACCTAACCAAGGGATCCATTTGGTCACACGTGGCCTCGGACATAAATCCAGCGGATATCGCTTCACGAGGGTTGACACCACAACAAATTTCCGAACTAACTTTGGTTCGGAAAGTTGGTTCAGTAATAAACTTTGGTTTTATGGACCCTCATTCATTACTCTACCCTTAAAATCGTGGCCCCTCCTTTCGTTATCAACCTCAAAAACGTACCGGTTTTGCCGGAATTCAAACTCATAGTCATGTCCGTCTGTCTCAATCCTCCTCAAAATTCCGTCGACGTCTTTTCTCGTTTCTCCTTTTGGCGACGTCTGCAGCGTGTGTTTACTTGGGTTCACCGCTTTTTAAACCAATGTAAAGCCCGCGTGCTACATTCTTCTCCTCTTTCCGGTCCGTTGACCGTGTCCGAATTGAATTCCGTTAGGAATTCAATAGTTTTCGCAACACAACAGTCCCATTTCTCGTTAGAACTCAAAGATCTCACTTCTGGTAAACCTCTCAAGGGCCATTTAGCCCAATTATCTCCTCATATCGATGCACTCCAGCTTCTCAGGGTAGGCGGTCGCCTTGACCATTCTCATTTGTCTCCGTAAGAAAGGTCATTCGCAATTGTACGACCTGTTACCGGTTTTGGGCCGTAGCATACACCCTTCAAATGGCCGCATTGCCTGAGGCTCGTGTGCTCCCTCCAGACTTTTTTTACACATTGGCGTTGATTTTGCTGGCCCCTTCCCCGTAAAATCAGGCAATCCTCGAAAACCCTTGCTTACAAAGGGTTATCTTTGTCTTTTTGTGCCACCAAAAGTGTCCACCTCGAATTCGCCTCAGAGCTTTCAACTGAGGCATTTCTCGCCACACTTGACCGTTTCGTGGCCTGGCGTGGTCTGCCTTCGGGCATTTATTCAGATCAGGGTCGTAACTTTCTCAGCGCTTCACGCCAATTATGCGAAATTTCTAGCTTTCTAACTCGTGAACGGTCTAGAATTTCGGATCATCTCGCCCTTCGACACATTCAGTGGCATTTTAATCCTCCCTATGCCCCCCACTTCGGTGGTTTGTGGGAAGCCAGGGTTAAATCGGCCAAGTCATTGCTTAAACGCATATTTGGCCAATCACCGTTTACATCAGAGGAGTATTCCACAATGTTCTCGCTCATAGAAGCTGTATTAAACAGTCGTCTTCTCTGCGCATTGGCTTCAGACCACTCTTTATCCTTTTTAATCACTCTTTATCCATCTCCCACCTTTTTAAGCCCTGGACATTTTCTCATCGATGCTCCCCTCATTTCGGTTCACGAAAAAACTCTCCCTATGGGGGAATCGCTCCGTTCTCGTTGGCAAAAACAGCAACATTTTTGGGATCTATGGTCTCGGGAGTATCTTAACACCCTGATCCAGCGTCGAAAGTGGAATCTTATCAATTCCGTACCTCAGCTCGGTGATATAGTCATTATTAAGGGTGATTTCACTAAACCTCTCACATGGCCGTTGGATCGGGTCACGGGTTTGTCCACCCCTGCCGATGGCGTTTCACGGGTTCCACGTTTCAGCTGGCCAACCAACAAACACTCACTCCGCGGTTTACCGTTTGGTACCGCTGTGTGACCCTCTCTAGAATCTCGATTATTTTCTTCTTACCGTTCCCGGAATTCATCTCTTTCGGGAATGTTTTTATTTAGTTCATTTCTTATTTAGTTAGTATTTCTCTCTTTTGTTTCTTTCCTCTCTCGCAAATCATTGATTGATTTGGGTGGGCGGTATGTTTGGGCAAATTTGGCCTCCTGGCTACATCTGTCAGAATCATTTGGAATTATTTCCATTGATTCTAAAAATTTATTTCGAATCGTTTGTATCGGCCGTGCGATACATATTTTCATAATTAAACTTATTATATAAACAAGTTTTAACTGTTTGTTTTTTTTTTACTTGCGCATAAAATTTGTTTTTCGCTTTTAGCAAGTTCAAAATGACTTCCTTTTTTTTGTCTTAGTAAAAGTATCTTGTGCGTTTCAATTCGTTTTTTTAACAAAGCAAGACAATCGTTTTGTTAGATTTCTAAACTCGCGATAACATAATTAATCTGTGTAAAAGTTTCTTTATTTTTTCGTTTTCAACATTAAAAAAGGTGTATAAAAGTGTCTCATCATTACTCTAAATTAACCATTTCTTTGCCAAATAATTTGTATCTCAATTTCATCAACAACATAAAATTTTGTACTGCGTGTAACAGCACGTATCGAACGCCATTATAACTTCAGTGCTAATTTTAATCCTATTAAATCCTGGTCATCCTTAACTTTACCTTAATTACATTGTGGTTTTGGATTCTGGACGCAGCAAGGCGACAAGTAAGTACAAAATTTTTATCTTTAATATACAGCCCACTAAATCGATTATAAGGCAGCGTTTCGGCCTATTAACTGAACGCACAGTGAGTATACTAGCTCCGCGAAGGTTGCACTCGAGACACTGCTCCGGATTCATTTTCCGGATTCGGTGGCAGTGGGCGGTGAAAACCCTTATCAAGAGCAGCTTAACCAGGGTCTCCCACCGACTGGCGAGGACTGGAGAAGAGCGGCGATAGCCATTAACCGCTCAAAGATCGAATGGACAATAAACTCATTCGACCCCTACAAAGCACCGGGACCAGATGGGATATACCCAGTGCTTTTACAAAAAGGAGCAGAGCATCTTTTAACTCTGCTTGGTCATATATTCAGGGCAAGCCTGGCTACGGGTTATATTCCAACAGTATGGAATCCAGTAAGAGTGACCTTCTTGAATTAGTATGTCATCGTTTCTACTGAAAACAATGGAACGACTAATAGAATTTCAATTGACTCACGGAGCATTGTCAAAAAATCCGCTGCATGCCAACCAACACGCGTATCAGATGGGAATCCTGTGAATCAGCCCTCCACAACCTAATATACAGGATTGAGGAGGGATTCGCAAGGAAACAAACCACCTTGTGCGTTTTTCTTGACATAGAGGGGGCATTTGACAATGCTTCTTACAATTCCATGGTTGATTCTGCAAGTCGGCACGGAGTAGAAGACACCTTTTGCAACTGGATAAAATCTTTGCTGATAGGAAGAAGAATACACACTTCCCTTTTTGGAGAGTCTGTCACTGTGAGAGCCACAAAGGGATGTCCGCAGGGTGGTGTCTTATCCCGACTCCTGTGGAGCCTAACATTGAACAGCTTACTGACGAACCTCAACCAAAATGGATAATCCACTCCAGGGACCCTGTGATGGCACAATCTCGGAGCTTATGCAAAACGCTCGAAGAATCGCACAGGAATGGTGTATCAATCAGGGATTGAAAATAAACCCTGTTAACACCGCACTAATTCCATTCACACGTAAAAGGAAGGTGGATAACAAAACCACCCATCCTCTTCGGGGAAAGATTACAGATCACAAGGGAAGCCAAGGAGTAATGCTGGACTCTAAACTAACATGGTGACCATATTATTGGACCATTCTTTATTGACGGATCTTTAGATTCTCAAAAATATTTGAGTTTGTTACGAAATAATATATTGCCAACTGATAGAGATCTTCCTAATTTAGACCTGGAATCTGTATGGTTCCAACAAGATGGTTGTTCTGCACACAATGCCAGTATAGTAAGGCTGTACTTGGAACAAACTTTCTAGGAACGTCTTATGAGTAGTTTTGGAACCTTCAAGTGGCCAGCCAGATCGCCAAATCTATCTCCTAACGACTTTTTTTGTAGAATTTTCTCAAAACACAGATCTATTCTCGGAATAGGCCTGAAAATTTGCAACAATTAAGGCAAAGAATTGTTGACAATTGTGCGAATATTTCTCCTCAAGTGCTAGAAATACCCGGGTAGATTTCTACAATCGACTCGGATATTGTTTAGAAAATAATAGAGGAATATTTGAACTGTTGGTTTAACTTTTTGTTTTGTCGGAATTCTATTTTTTTTTTTTTTTTGGGGTTTTATTTTTCTTTTAATTTGTGTGGATTGTGATTTTATGTTATATCGTTAATAGAATACTATCATTTATTTTCAAACATTCCACATAAAAATAATAAGGGATATTCAAAAAAGAATTTTCAATTGTTAGAAGTAATGCTAAGCTTAAGAAGACAACAATGAACATATTTAACCCATGTATCGTGTCCATTTTCTACTGTTGTATATTTTATTTTAAATTGAACGTTTTTGATAACAAATGTTTTTAATATCCTACAAATTTTAGACATATTTTTAAGTTTTATTATGTTATATTCTTCCCTTTTTATTTTATTTATTACATAACTCTTGAAAAATAACGTATTTAAAGCCTGAATTCTGTGATAAATCTCACAGTTTGAGAATGCGTGAATAACGCGAAACATGTCATATCATTTTTGTTTAATTTAAAATAAAATATACAACAGTAGAAAAACGCAAAAAATAATTTAAAAAAATTAATTTTATTTCTAAATCCTTAAATATTTAACCCACTCTCATTACATGTTAAAGCAGTACTAACTACAAAACACTAAACAGTAATCACACAGCCAGCCAGCATAATGTACAAAACACACATGTAATGTACCCCCACTATTTTTATTTCTTTATGAAACATTGTGTAGTTATTATAGTAAATAATATTTAACATTGATTCTCTATTAGCAATGCTTTCCAACACATACGGTATAAACTATGTAACCTTAGTAAACAACATCGTAATCACGAGTAGCCACGAAGGCTGACTCACTCAAAAGTTGAAGTCGAACGACGTTGTAGAGTTAGTAATTAGTAGTATTCGCAAAAAAATTAAATTTATCCTTTATCTCATGCATCAAAAAATATAACGGTTAAAACTCGGTTTTTCATATAAAATAATCGGTTTCGGTAACTGTATCAACTTTTATTTTTTATATTTAAAACGGTAACGGTTTCGTTTACGGTTACACAAATTACAAGGTTTTAACTTAATTTTGGTTTCGGTTCGGTTAGGCAACAATAATTTCACGTAATTATATTCTCCTAATACAAATGTAACATGTAATTCACTCAAGGCTTGTCTCTTATTTTACCTTTATTGTAACAAAAATTTCAAACAAATACGTCGCTAAAGAAGTTTCACTTCAAAAAGTCAATAATTATTTCTAAAATAGTAATATGACGGATTCCTATACACAGTAACTACATGTATGAAGAAGAAATGTAATGTAAAAACTTAAGTAACAATATGGCTCGAATCGTAGTGGTTGTATGTTTTTCACATTTCACAGTAATATGTTTTTCATAATAATTTATGAACAATATTTGTTCATTCAGTTTGGTACATTTTATTGTTGTCAACTATACATATTGGATATAAAATCTTATTTTCTGAGTGACGAAAAAATCACTTTTGTTATAAATATTTTATTAGATAATGTAATCAAAATACATTATCTCATTTTTTATATATATATTTTTTGCATGCCTTCTCCTGAGTCTTTTTGACTTGAATGTTTAATGTGGCACTTGTGGCAGGGCAAAATGAAGGTATTGGCAGACTTTTATAAAATTATTTGCATTTTTAAGTAGATAGTGCATGTTGTAGTAATCACATCTTATATATATTTATATATACACTCCCGTTCATAAAATTTGAACCACCTCTAAGTCACATTCTAAGCGTTTAGTTACTAAATATATGTATATTACATACAATAACACTTAGAATGTTTTAATTGGTTCAATTTTTATGAACGGGAGTGTACATAAATGTTTTTCAAAGAATGATTGAGACCGACATCACACACGAACGTTAAGAGTAGTTTTTATCGAAGTGAATGCACCCTTTTTAAAATTTTAATATTCAATTTTTAACACGGAAGTTAGCCGTCAACATATTTAGATGATTATTAAAGAATACTGCACCATCAAACATTCATAAAAATTGCACTGGATAACAGTGAACCTAATAAATATCACAAATTTTTAAGTTTTTTTAAGATATATATATCTAATAGAACTCCGCTAAATATAATATTATACACACACAAAAAAAGTTAAGTCCTTTGAACGTAGAACGCCGATTTCTATTGTAATTTGAAATCGGCAAATAAGTACTGGAAACTAACCGGCCAAAATTTATTTTTTGTAATTCTCAATATACAGGGAACGCATTTTAAGCAATGCGCCTGAATAATTCTTCAAGAAAGCATTTTTAGAAAAAATGATCCAAATAAAAGTTGTTTTACATGTTATTATTTGTTTTTACTTAAGCGTCACAATACTATACTAATGTCCATTTCCATTAAGGTTACGAAGACATAGTATGAAAGTACTAGCGTATACTATATAGTCACACATGTCATTGAATTTTTAATTAATATTAATATGATAAAACTGACTTATACACCAGGTATCGAACCCTGAACCTCTGGATTTTATGCCCAATGTTCTACCGTTACACCACAGATGATATAGATGAGTCAATTTTTTCATATCATTGACAGTATTTCTTTTGAAGTCTACATTAACTTACTATTCTACATATTATTATTTGTGTATACTTAAAAATGACCCGAATAAAAGTAGTTTTGTGAAGGGATATATCTTATGCTATATAATATATTAATTTTCACCCTGACCATAGCCTTCGAGGTTATTTGAAGATTAATTTGCGTTTTTCAAATGGGAGCCCTTATTATTTTTGACAAAATCGGATAGCTGAGGAAAAAATAACATTAAAACTAACGCTAAAATCAAAGGTAGTAAGGAACAATTGCGTTAAAGCGTTTTTATTATTTAATATGTTAGTTGAGCACCTAAATATGATAAAATCACAAAGTGCTACTAAATTTCGGGGTACATTTTTGAGATCTATTAAAAAAAGGACTTTTCTCAGTTTTTTCAAAGGAACTCAAAAATAAAGCAAAATTCAAGATTTTTACAAGAATACTTTTTTGTAGAGAATGCAATTTTCCATTGAAATATAATACAAAAAAAATTTGTCCCCATTTTTAAAACCCCAAATGTTAAAAAAACAAAGTCGAAAATTCTTGAAAAATCGCGTTTTCTTCAGAGAAAATGAAGTACTTAAAAAAACGGAAGAAAATAGCGCCTAGTAGAGTTCTGTACGATCTATGGCGGCTGAGATATGGCCATTTGAAATTGACCATTCTTATCATTTTTTGCAGTATCCGAATTTAAATTTCATTTTTCGGTTTTTAGAGAGTCAAATTAGGATTTTTCATGCAGGTTGCTTGGAACCGCAATTTTTTTTTTATTAATCGATTCATTTTGACGTCCTAAATATGACCCTAAATTTTTACGGTCCGACTCGTGACGGAACAAGGTCAAAATTGAATTTGTTTATAACAAAAAAGCGTTTTTTCTTAATATCTTTTTAAAAACTAAAAATTTTGAAAATGACATAGAATATTATTCAATTCTATATAAGAAAAGAAAATAAATGAGCCCTTGAACATTAAAATCGGTTTATTAGAATTCGAGAAAAAAATTCCCAAAGTTCGAAAGACGCAAAAATTTTAAATTAAAATAAAAAATCTAAAAATTACTTCATTTTTTTTAACAATGGCAAAATATGCCTTTTATATGTTAAAAATAATGTGCCCAATTTTAACCCTTAACAAAAATTAGGTTCCCGACAATTAATTAAATACCATGTCACAGATTTTTATAAATAAAAAGGGTGCATTTCATTTTAGATGAATAAATCTTTATTTAAATGAAAGGTCTTCAAAATATCTATAAAAGAAAATTTTTTTTAAAACTGTATTTTTACCCATTATTTTTCAAATTGTTTACAACGCACTATAAACAAATTTAAAAAAAAAAACAGTTAAGAAATTATTTAAATAAACTTTATTTTAGATTTTTTATAGATCTTTAATTTAAAAAAAAAATATAACGATACGTCAACTTTTATGAGAGTTATCGTATGTTTTACCTTTTGTTAATTTACTTATAAACAAATCAATATTTTTAACTTTTATAAGCCTTAATCGAAAGCTTAAACACTGACCTATATAACTATAAACTCAAAAAAATTTTCCGACCGATATGGTTTATTGCATAAAGAAAATCACTATAAAATTTGTGCTTATTTTATTACAAAATAATAATTTTATAATTTATATACAGCGTCATATATTTCATCAAAAAAAGACAGTATGATTGTTTAATCAGCGTTTATATATATTCATTTCAAATGGCCAATATTTTAGCGAATAAACTTATTTTTTTAAAGAACCAATTTGATATTGTTTGATAATAATAATAGCAGTCAAATAGTCCAGAACAATTTATTTTTGATTTTTAATTTAAAAAATTTTTTTTATATTTCAATGGAAAATTCCATTCTCTACAAAAAAGTATTCTTGTAAAAATCTTGAATTTTGCTTTGTTTCTGAGTTATTTTGAAAAAAGTGCTTTTTTAATAGATCTCAAAAATGCACCCCGGAATTTAGTAGCAATTTGTGATTTTATCATATTTAGGTGCTTAACTAACATATTAAACAATAAAAACCCTTTAACGCAATTGTTCCTCACTAAAAATTAATTTTATCAGCCTATAACCATTTTATAGCCGTTTAAAAAAATTGATTTTCTAATATTGCCTTTTTTGAGATAAAAAAGGTTTTTAGAAAAAATTTATCAAGAGTAAAAAGATTAAAATTAAAATTTTTAGATTTTTTATTTTAATTTAAAATTTTTGAGTTTTTCGAACTTTGGGAATTTTCTTCTCGAATTCTAATAAACCGATTTTAATGCTCATGGGCTCATTTGTTTTCTTTTTTCTATATAGAATTGAATAATATTCTATGTCATTTTTAAAATTTTTAGTTTTAAAAAAGATATTAACAAAAAACGCTTTTTTGTTATAAACAAATTCAATTTTGACCCTGTTCCGTTACGAGTCGGACCGTAATAATTTAGGGTTATATTCAGGACGTCAAGATGAATCGATTAAAAATAAAAATTGCGATTCTGAGCAGCCTGCTTGAAACCCCGATTTGAAGCAAATTTGACTCTACCATCATATTTACAAAAATTTGTTTGTTCAAGTGTCGGAATCAAGCTGAGCCTAATCACCCATTTTCAAGACCTATTTTCATTTCTCAATTAAAATTATAAATATTAGTGGTACAGTTCCGGGAGGTGAGCCTTTTTTTTGAAAATTTCCTGCTCTTTAAGAATTTTTTTTTTTAATTTCAGATATCTACAATAGTTTTTGAGATATTTTTAAAAAACGAAACCTCTCCTTTTTTTTACTAAATTGTTTATATTTATAACTTTTGCAATTTTTTAATGCGGGACTTCAACTTTTTCAAAAACTTGCTAGATGCAATTACGAATCGAATGACAAAATTTTCTTGGTCATAATTTTCTGAGAAGGCGAATTGGAATTCGAAAAAAATCACATGTTTACTAGTCTACAATACAAACTTTTTACTCTTCATAAATAAGACATTATTTTTCTCAAAAAATGCTATCAATTATCTTTGAAAATTCATTTTTCAAAACGGGTATAAAATAGTTAATTATTAGCCAAAATAGACTTTATTACCCAGTTTTAATGTTCCTCAGCTCTCCGGCTTGTTTCTTCAGCTATCCGATTAATTCGGGTATTTTTTCCAAAAACGCTTCCTTGAGAAAATATTTAAGTGCATTGTTTAAAATGAGCCACCCTACATTGTACTGATTATAAGAATACATGTTGTCAGGCCATGGGGCAACCTATGGTAAATTGGTAGCATACTTTTTATCACGAAATTTTTTAAACAATTGCAAAAAAATGTAATTTTTGAAAGAACCCAATAGGGAATATGCATGAAAATTTTTTTTCACTTGAATTGAAGCATGTTTACTTGAAAAATACCAAGGTAAAATTACTTTTTAAATAACTTTAAAAATAAGCGAGATATGAATGATTGAAATTCCCGATTAGACAAAGAGGGTGATAGCCCTCTTGATATGTTATGTGACGTCATATTACACTTTCACCATTTAAAATACACGTAAAACTCCGTTTTTAATATGTTTGCAAGAAAGAGACAGATAATAATCTTTAAAAGCTTATAACTTCCTTGATATTTGTCGGATTTTAATTTCGTTTTTAAATATTATTACAGTATTAACAGTATTTTCATATTCTGAAAATAAATGTGAAAAAAGATTTTCACGCATATTCCCTATTCTGTTCATTATTTGGAATAACATTAAAACGATTCATTTTTTACGGATATTAAATGAAATGAGGATATGAAGTTTCGTTTACTGGCCATCCGAATAGGCTCAAAGTTTAACTTAAAGTGTTAAAAGTTTAACACTTTTAAATCAAATACTAAATAAAATACAGTAAAATAGTAGGTAAAAATAATAAATACAAAACGGTGGATAATACAAATATGTATATTTAAAAATGAGAGAATGATGAGTAAAAATGATATTGATCTAAAACTTAAAATTAAAAAATCAATAATAAATTCCAGAGGAGACTTTATGGGAGCGGGGCGTGGCTTTGCTTGTAGAATGTCCATGAAGTTACTGATGTCAAAAACGGACACTTTTATAATTGTTTCTTTAGTCATTATTAATTAGATTACAGGCTGGTTTCACTTATATATACTTTTCCAAAACATTTTTTTATTTATAATTATAGTATATACTTTTTTATTACCAGGAATTATTTATTAAGGAAGTTTACATTGACTCTTAAGTTTTCTCTTTTATTATTACTTCTTGTCGTTACAAACTTACACTAATTCTAAGTAGCATTCCGAATTTTGAGTAATTTCTTATAATTTTGTTGTACTGTAGCGAAAGGGTGTGTGGTAAAGAAAATACTTGAAATGTATATTTTTGTAAACTTTATTTCACTACTTTTTGGATAACAATTACAACTTTTAGATTATACTTTTGAATTGTATTAACTTTTTGATTTCAACGAATATTAAATTGTTACTGAACTGGTGAGCTGTTGTCCTGCTTTATATATCTGAAATGCACGCGTTCTAAGAAATTCTTTACATTGCATCGAATATTCTTTACATTGCACAGAACATACTTATAAAGTTAATCTGTTTCTATACGTGAGTATATAAAAAAGACAAAGATATGCGCGTATACGTAAATGTAGCGTTCTGTCTTGTTGCTTGGTTTTTTCTAGAATTGTACAGTGTTAAATACAATGTGTAGTGTATCGCAGGTTTAATTGCAATGTTGATATTGATGGGCTAGATATGTGTATCTGCTATATGAGTGTGAGTCACTACACTACTTTCGTACTCTATAATTCCAAATCTGTTAATTTTAGAGCTATGTCGAAATTGAGACTTTTAATCGAGACAATTCCTTAACAATTTTGTTTGGCTTTAAGTTGTTCGACCAATTTATCCACTCCTATTTTTTTATAAATAGCTTAAATTGGTACATTCGCAAGCCAATATTATACACGTTAAATAATGTGTGTGAAGTTAGCACCGCCATTTTGAAAAATCAAAAAAATAATCATTGTGCTAGTTTGTGCTAGGAATGTGCTACATTGTGACGCAAGCCGATCTTAGAAATTTTGAAAAATGAAGCGAAAATTCGAAAAAATCCCTTTTTCAGGTCCAACACCGCCATTTTGTCGGAATGAAAAAAAATGGTTGTGCTAGATTGTGCTAGCTTGTGCCGCAAACCGCGATTCGATATCGTAATTAGTTTCGTAGAAAATCGCGGTTCTAAAAAACTAATTGCGGTATCGGAATGCAGTTTGCAGCACAAGCCTAGCACAATCGAGCAAAAACAATTTTATATGCAAAAATATGAATTTTATATGTTACTTGGGTAGATATTAAAAGATGTTTCCCAAGTTAGCCAGACAGTTTCGTCAGTTCTAACATTTTTCCAGACAAAGTTGAAGGTCAGCCGTATGTTCGAGCGCGAGATAATATACATACAAGCGGGTGCGAGTGAGATAGGTTTTTGGATTTATTGGATAATTTCATTATATAGAATTATTTATGACTAAAAAATTTCGTTACGCGGGAGCGGCGTCAACTTAGCGAATTTTCTTAGAATCAATCAATAAATTAGAACAATCGAAAAATTTATGAGGAGTTAAGTTGTAAAAAATCATGTTTGCTTCAATTTATTACCTGATCATTTTTGCTCTAACTCTAATGTGTACAGAGATATTGTAAATATTTCTGTAAATATTATAAAATGAGGAAGGTCTGGCGATCACGGACTCTTAGACTATAATTATAATAATATACACATTACATAACGAGTAACATTCTTGTGGTGCAAGCGTGTTTGCACAAAACTTGTAAGAATTGGTACAATTTTAAATTTTAAACTATTTATTTATACAAGGTGCTGATTATAAAATATGCTCAAAATGCAATAATGCACGTTAATTCTTTCTAGCAGTAGGAATGAGACAATTGAACATCTTCCTTATTGCAAATTAAAGGTCTATTGTGCCTTATTTCGTTCTAAGTCCTCAAATGATTATGTTTCCTTCTCATGTTTCTATCTTAAAAGCAATCTTCTTATATAGAATTAAAAATTCAAATAAAAAAGGTGCTTTGCATTTTCTTTAGCTTATTTGTGTTAAAGCTTTCATATTTCTTTTTAGAAATAAATGTTTCTATATAATATATAATAATTTAAAGAAATTTTGTGAAACTCAAACTTAAATTTTTTAATTTAATTTTTGATAGACAAACAGTTTTGATTGAAAATGTAAATAAAATTGTTTTCCTCTATAATTTTAGTTGATATTGGAAATATTCATTACTTTCTCATTTTTTGAATACATTTTAATTATGAACTCATAAAATTAAATAGTTAACAATTCCTAAAATTTTAAGGAGAGCTCAACAATTGTATACATTAATTGTTCTTATTTAGAGTAAATTTGGATCACGTTCACGTGCCTGGATTGAAACACCAATTGAGAGCAATTGTTCGTCGTGCATTAAATTACGTTTTGATCATGATTTAAAACCAGATCAAATGGAACATTTTGATGTTAAAGAAAAAATGGCGTTTACGAAATTATTCAAGGATTTTGTTCAAGTTCATGTCAGTAACATTGATTTGGAGTTGTCAATGAGCACAATTAATGGTTTAATGGATTTATTAGAGGACGAAGTAATTAGAGAACCAGTGCCAGTAAAGGTAATTATATATTGCTCGCTTGATGAAAATTTCTATTAGGACGAAGAAGCCTAAAAATCCATAAGACATGTTTTATAAAATGATATTAAGATTGTACATATGGCCACAAAAGTGGCTGACGTACATATAGTCTAGCTCAATTTCGACTCATGTACTATGAACCACAAAAGTGTTCTGTTTTCAAAATGTTATAATTGGTTTGTGTCTTATTCATTGGTTTTCGAAAAAATGCTTTGGATAAAAGTTCATTATAAATATACTAACAACTTTTATTTGAAACATTTTCCCAAAAACATACTGAATAAGGTACAAACCAACTATAAAATTTTGAAAAAAATATTGTCTAAGAGCTGACTACATAAAAGTGAACTGATCGAATATAGTCGTGATTTTTTCTCATAAGTTTCCAATGACATCGTAAAAGCAAGAATCCATTTTGCAGAAGTCGCATTGAGGCAGAGAGCGCGGATGGGGGATCAATCAAGGGGGTAAAGCAGTAAACTATCAGTTGAAATTGAACTCATAACATACAGTACTGCAAATTTGTTAACTGCAAGTTTACGATACAATTCGACTTTTCATAAATTTGTAGAAGTGAAAAGTGAGGCTAACTGACCAAAAAGCTTACAGATCAGGATCTCAGAACTCTCAGAACTACGTCATTTTCGCAAAGATTAGGGGTGCATCCCAAGTGTACATCCCATTCGCACTCGTCTGCTTAAACGGCCGAAGCTATATATCAACGTACTTTAATACGTCTAGAAGTGTAATTTCAGAATATAAGGTTGATAGACCTGTGACTTCAATACGAGAATAATGTTTCAGTACGAAATTCAAACACGTAAAATTTTTTATTTGTCAATTGCCTATAAAAGTTATTATTTTCAACAAAAAATTTACAATTAAATTAAATTTACAGCTAAATAGCGTATTACTCGTTTTAAACGACCGACATCTTTGGAAGTAACGCAATATCCTGGTGTGTACCCATGGCAAGATATAGCATGGCTCCAACTGCTGAACGATATGGAAAGTTAATACCCGACCTTTCCCGGTTTGGGAAGCTGTAAGCTTCTCTATAGGAGTGCTTACCGGATTACAATTTTGCAAATTAAATCTAGAAACGATCCATCTATCTGTCTGAGTGATTTCAAATCACGATTGCAACTCACAAATAAATGTATTTAATTCCGATTGATTAGTCGGCGAAATAAGACCGTCATTCACATAGAGTGCAAACCAATTAGTTTTTACTAATTACAAACAATTAGTTTTTCATTTCTCCGTCGACGGATATAAATACACGGATCTTAACCGTCACACGGACATAAACGCTTCAATTATAGTAACGTAAACTTCACGATGGGAAGATGGTCTTCGTTTTACAGAATCTCGAAGATTGTACCCTTCAAACTCATGTTCTTCAATAGACTTTTCATTAATAATTTTATTTTGTGATTCGTCATCATGATCATCAGTCACATTTAATTTTGATTCTCGATTAGGTGTTTTTTCATTTTCGTCGTTTTCAATGGTCCATAAGTTTCGTAACTTGCAGTTTCCCACTTTTTCATGAAAAATAAGTGAAACTACGACATCACGTCGTTCGGGAACGTATACTCGGTATCGCTCATCACCGTCATACCCGACTAGGTATCCGACGATAGCCTTTTTGTCCATTTTTCGTCGTTTTTGGACAGGAACATGAACAGCACTTTGAACTAACAATTCGAAAGTGCTTGATTCTCGGTAATTTACCAGTCCAGATCTGAAAGGGTGTCTTTTTGGATACAGAAAACTTTCCCGTACGGTTGAGCACGTAACAAGCTGTTACTGCAAGCTCGGTCCAAATTTCTACAGGCAAGGTAACGTCTTTATTAGCATATTTAAAGGTTCCGGCTATGTCAACAATGGTTCTTTTTGCTCTGGAGTGTATGGTGCTGTTAAGCGCTGCTTAACACCAAACTCACGAAGGATAGAACGAACCTCTTCATTAACAAATTCCCCTCCATTATCGCTTAGAAATTCTTTGACTTTATGTCCGAGTGTACGCGCATTCGATAAGACTTCACGTAAAGCATCTGTTACAGCTGATTTTTCATGCGCTGCAAAACCATACCGATACCTAGAAAAATGATATTTGATTACAATAAGATACCTGCGCCCAGAAAAAGATGGGTCAAATGGCCCACATATATCTCCAGATAGTAGTTCACCAGGTTCCTTTGCAGTAACTCATGTACCGGAAGCAAGTCGATGCGATTTTCCAAATTAGTAGGGTTCGCATATCGTTGGATCAATGTTACTTTTGATCCCTTGATCATTTTCTAGCTTTTTCTGAACGTATCGTCTATCCTGATGCCCCCATCTTTCGTGATATAAATGCAATAAGGAATAATTTATTTTATATTATAACTGCAATAAGACGTTCGCGCACGTCTTATCTGGTTGAAGAGCATGAAATGAAACTTTATATAATGAATGTTCCACCTGGTTATCGCGATCCTTCTACGATAGTTCGATTTTGTACAATGAATTTATATTCTGTTTCGTTAGATTCGATTGCTATATCGATAGTACTACTTCTATATGTTTGAATCAATTCTTTACCAGCCACTTTAACTTTCGACTCTCTTATAAATGGAGAAAAATCTGTATACCAACTCAAATTTCATGTGATGTGCCGTGTAGCTCCGTTGTCAAACCACCTTTGATCATCAGTAGTAGTCGCCGTGTTGACATCACTACTGATTGTTACTAAAACAACGCGTCTACCTTTTACGCGTGTATCCAACACAAACGCCTGCGAGCTACTCGATCCACCCACAGGGCTGGTTGTTTTACTTTTGTCGCTTTTTGTATCACATCGTGCAGGATATGGTGGTTTACCGTCTGCTGGCCATTTTGGACATTTTTGTAGCTAGTGACCTTTTTCGCTACATTATTTGCAAGTAACGTTGACATTTTTAGGTTTTGATTTCACCGGTTTTTCATGACACTAGTGTTTGGTTTGTTTTTTGTGTTTGACATTGTGTATGCCTCGCCTGATTGTGTAGGAACTGGGGCAACATTACCCTCATGTATAATGAGAGCGTTTGCTAAATCATCTACCGTTTTGTTTGAGCTGGCTTTCATCAGAAGGTAATTTGATTTAAATGACTCAAGTCGTCATATTGGGATAAATAGTACATCAAATCTCCTAGTTCTTCATCAGTCCTTGCTTTGATGTTCATGTTTTCTAAAGGTTTATGATCGGAGTGTACTATAAATTCTTTTCCCATTAGCCAGTGTTGCCAATATTTTACAGCTTCTTTTATTGCCAGACATTCTAGGTATATTGCCTTCTTCTGTTTTTGAGTTTCAGTTAATTTTTTTGAAAAATAAGCAACTGGTTTATTATTCCCATTTTTACCTTCTTGTTTCAACACAGCTCCCACTCCCTTGATACTAGCATCCGTGTATATGTTTATTGGTAGTTTAGGGTTAAATATATTTAGAATCGGTTTTGAACATAGCAATGCTTTTATTTTATCAAAAGATTTCTGACTCTTGTGTCCATATGAATTGTACATCTTTACGCAATAAATTGTGTAATGGGTCCAAGATAATTGCACTGTGTGGTATAAATTTATGATGAAAATTTACTTTCCTAAGAATTGGCGTATATTTTTTCTTGTTTCAGGAACTGGAAAGTTTTTGACAGCAGATAGTTTCTGACTGAATTGTTTTCTATTATGTGACTTAAATATTTTGCGTACTTTTTCGCAAAACTACATTTTGAAAATTTCAATCTAAAGCCTTCTGTTAGTATTGCCTCGAGTAATTTTGATATGTGTAGTATATGTTCTTTAAAAGTTTTAGAAAAAATTAAAATGTCATCTATGAAATTTACCGCAAAACTAGAGAGTTTGTATTTTCTTATGATGTTTCCCAATATTCTCTGGAAAATGGCTGGAACAGTCTTTAATCCAAATGTAGGACACGTCCATTGAAAATGGCCTTCTTGTGTGACGAATGCAGTTTTATATCTGTCTTGTATTTTTAAAGGGATTGACCAAAATACTAAATTTATGTCAAAAGTAGAAAAGTATTCGCTGTTCACAGTTTTAATCATTAAATCCTCAATCAACGGAAAAGGTTGTGATTGAGGGATGACAATTTTATTTAATTCTCGAAAGTCAATGCATAGCTTTGTTTTCTTTTTATCTTCTTTTTTATATGCCAGAGTTACTGGAGCAGCAAATGGGCTATAAGATTCCTCTATTAAATTCATCTTTAATATTTGATTTTCTATTTCTTTTCTGTCATCAGCTGTGCATCTGTATGGACGTTTGCAACAGTATTTATCTACCATCAAATCAATATGAGCTTCATAATCATCAATATGAGTACCGATATCATATTTATCCTTAGCGAATACCTGTTTGTATTTTTCTATCAACTTATCAATTTCTGATTGTTGGTATGTGTCAAGATGATTTACACACATTTCGAATCCTCCAGAATTAATATGTTCATTGAAATTAATTTCACATTTATTTATGTGTTTGTTTTCTTGTTCTAATACATCAGATTGTAAACTAAAATCTTCTTCAATTTTGTCACCTAGTACATCAGGAATTTTGACATTTGTTTGTTTGTTTCTCGAATAATCTTCAGTAAGGATTACTTTTTTTTCTTTTGGTTTGTTATGTTGTATGATCTTTAATTCTTCGTTTTGCATCAATTTGAAGTTTTTGATACAATCCAGACCAATTAGAAAATCGTAATTAAAATTTTTATTCTCTATTACAAAAATATTCGAAAAGCCTTTACTTCAGATCCTTTTAATTAAATTTTATTAAGATTGATAATATTGTAAATTCAATTATTTTCATTAATTTGTCAACTGTCAATCATGATCTGTAGTAGGCTTTAAAGACAAATTTAACAAAAGTGAATATCAGAGGTTTCTTTACATATATATATATATATATATATATATATATATATATATATATATATATATATATATATATATATATGTAATATATATATATATATATATATATATATATATATATATATATATATATATATATATATATCCAGGGTATTCAAATAAACTGCAAACCAGAGATGAGCTAATTCAAAATATTATGGCTACAGCTGCATCCATACGAGACGATCCAGATACTCTTCAGAGAGCTACGTCTTCAATTATTAAAAGAGCAATAATGTGTTGTGAGGCAGCGGTGGGACATTTTGAACCAAAACTTTAATTTCATTTGTGTTAGCAATACAAAATTTTTTAATTAATAAAACATTATACTACTTACTCAGCAATGTCTTTACTTTATTGGGTTTTGGACAAAAGTATATAAGGCACTTTCGACTTAAAATTGTCAAAATAATACGCTCTTAAACTATGGCCATCGAAATGATTTAATAAAATTAAACCATTTTCAACATTTTTTATGTTCCATACAATAGAAATATTCGGGATTATGGGTTTATCTTTATAATGTTGAATCTAAAAACCCTTCGCATTTTGTTGGATGGTTAATGGGTAGAAAATGGTGAAATTTGTGATTTTATAAACTTAAAAACTTATACATTCCAAAATATCTATTTTCTTTTAAAAAATCACAAAATCTTTATGTTTGAATGTAGCCAAACAATATTAAAAAATAAAGATTATTAAAATAATCAAAGAGAACTCTAGGATTAGAGATATATAGGTTTAACTCTAGGTTTAATAGATATAAACTTTATATCTATTAAGCCGTAAGAGGTAGAAAAAAAATTTTTCAAAACAAAAGAATTTTTTTCTCTTTAAAATAAACAACTTTTGTTTGAAATTTTTTTTCAAAAACTTAATAGTTTTCTCATAATTTGTGCTCAAAGTTCCTCGGAAAGCGAAAAATGTGCCCATTTTTAAAGTCATGAGATATTTTTTTTAAATTGTGACACAATAAACATTTACAAATAATTCATATTTTATAAACATTGAATAGGCAGAAATATTAACAATTCAAACATTGATATACAACTCAGTATATACTGGGCTACTTGTTACATTACTTGCTTTTATACTATGTATAGACATATACGTATAACATTAATCATATTATGTTATATCATAACATTAAAGCAATGTATAACATTAAATCAATTACACGCTTTAACCTTCTATAGCAAATTTAAATAATTTTACTAAAAATTAATTTCTATAAAAATTGAAATGAAACAATTGTTCTAGATTTTCCTAAATATATTTCGAAATTGTGATTAGTTTCGGAATTCTACAAAAACTTTCGGGAATTTAAACTTGGGGAAACGAGAGGCGAGATAAGGGCGAGATAAGTAAAATATCATTTTTTGCTAGCAAAATTGATCAAATTTTGAATAAAAATGGTATTGTACTTTTTTTTTTATAAAGCCAATAATGTTTGCGGATATATAAGTAAAATATACAAGTAAAGGGTCATTATTTTAATACATTATACAGAAATTGTTTAATAGAACGTAGCAAAATATTGAGTTCAAAATTTTTGGGCGTATTGTTAGGCCCAAGCAAAATGTTAACTCAAAATAATTAATGAAATTATTTCCACCATTCTCATCAACAACCATTACATTCTATTTCGAAAACCGCAGAGACAGGGCAATATTATAATAATAAAAAGATATTGAGAATTTTATTATAAACTATAATTGACTGTTGATTCGATTTCTGTCGAAACCGATTGGTTTCGAAAAAATGATTCAAACAAAAGTTGTTAGTATTTTTATAAAGAACACCTTTTCAATTTAAAATGTTACTTTACCTCATACTGTTTTTGAAATAAAATTAAGGGATGGGGCTTGTGAAAATCTTGTTGGCTTGTGGATTGATTATCTAATTTGAATTTAAATTTTAGTCCAACAATATGATCAAAAGTTTGGCATATTTTTTTCATATCACTGAAATCAATGACTTTCTAAAAAAAAAATTAGATGAATCATTTTTATTTAGAATTTGATTTTATTTAATATTATTAAGCTCTATGTTTGCGAAAGATCTCATCGTTTTTGAGATATGTGTAGAAAAACGATATTTGACCATCTTATCACTATACTATATTATACATTGGGCGATATCAAAATAGGAAACGTTAAAATAATTTTAACGTAATTATTACTTTAGAAGTAATTATTACTTCTGTTGCAATCAGTTCACTTTAATAGTTCACTCGTTACAGTCTAACAAAAAAAGTATAAAATACAATATGATTAGTTTACTTATTACAACCATGCTAATTGGACAGATCTAGTATACATAAATAGTGTTTTATCATTTATGATCCAATTTACTATTGACAGTGATTATTCAATATTTTTGGGGTTGCAGTTGCAAATTATTACCATTTAGATAATATCATAATAATTTAGATATTACCATTTTTTATGTATTTTATTTTAAATAAATGCAAAACATTTAGATTAATATCATATTTCAATTTCATAAAAAAATCAGAAAAGTGGGTTTACGGGTGAACTACATTAAGCCCATATTTTTAGTATTTTCAATGTACTAAAATCTTCAAAAAAATGTTTTTATTCATCATATATTTTGTCAAATAACGACCCATTATTATAATTTTTCGGTTTTAGTGCTTTTTTTTTGGCATGCTAATTTGATCGATACACAACTATATTTATTGATTTTATTTTTTATACAGATTGATTTGCAATGTTTAAGTATAAATTTAAATGAAGATCGTCCACCGAATAATATTACATCACCAGGGCCAATTCCCATTAATGTTAAAATTCAAGAATTACATTTGTCGAGAGATTCAGATGGCGTTATTGTGATTGAACCGTCAAAGTCTTTAACAAATCCAGCAATAACAACTCCCAATAGTATGGATAACAATGGTAATTAATTTTTTTCTCTGTCTATTTTGTCTTAAATTATTAACTTTTAAATTTAATTTTTCAGATATTGAAAATTTATACAGAGCTTTTGAAGAAATTAAACAAACGGCATCGCAACTAAGAAATGATAATAACGAGCTTAGGAGACAATTAATAGCTTTTGAACGTGTATCTGAAGAAAATCGTAAATTGCGTAGATCGCAAGAAGAAACTGATGCGTTACGTTCGTGTTTATCAGTAACGCAAGATGATTTAGCAAAATTATTAGATGAAAAGAAATCATTGTTAGATAGAATACGTGATTTAACACATGAATTAAGCTACGTGGAATTACATTCTGAAAAATTAAATAACAAAAGATAGCAGTGTTGCTTTGACTGTACAAATTGCTGTACGGGAAAGAAACATAGCAATTAGCTTTTTTATTTTTAATCAATACAAAAAACAAACTTTAAAAATGGAATTAGATTGTTTTAATTTTTCAAAGTTAATAATGTCGTATTTTTTATTAAAAGAATCTATGAATCTCGTTATGAATAAATCTTATTTAAATTAATAAACTATGTCAGTTTAGGACATTGTGGTCGTTAAAAATTATTTAAACAGCAAATATCTAATAAGCTAACGTGGAAATCTACAAAAGTAATCTATATATTTTTAAAGATAATTTTTTCTGTTCTTTCTTTAAGGATGATAGGGAGAGACAGTCGGAGGCAAAAGCATTTTAAAAAAGACATAACAAATAATATGAAAAACTTTTTCCAGTGAATGTCCCTTTAATTGAAATCAACAAAAACATATATCCTTTTTCTGTCTATACCATATACGTATAATTGACAGACATAATTTTTTTAATTTCTGTTTATAATTTTTTTCTCAATAACCATTTAAATAATAGACAATGTAAAAACCACGCATTCGTAGGAAAAATTTTCCCATTCGATTTTTTTTTGCCTATTCACGTTTCGGACATGCCCCTGAATATGGATCAAGAGATCGTCGCACAAAAATCTGGTTCCAATTTTTTTAAAGTAATTTTTTTTTTGCCTAGCTGAACACCGAATATTTTTACCCGAATGTACGAATATTTTTATTCTTTTGACAATTAAAAACAAAACTTTAGAATAAAATAATCTGTAATTACTCTTCAGGATGTTTAAGGGATATTTAAAGATTAGTTTAAAATTTTTGTAAACTCAAAAATTTCATTTTTTAATACTGTTTTTCAGCCTTGAAAACGGCCGTTTTTTCAAACATTAAATTGTTTATAACTCCATGACAAGATACCTTTTTTTTTAAATAACCCCAAATACCTTAAAAACCATCATTCAGGTAAAAATATTCGGTCATTTTACGGTTTTCACCTTGTCTATAATGTTAAAAAAAATTATGCAAAATTGTTTTTATAAAGTTCAGAGAGGTAGATTGTAAAGGCTGCCCTGGACGGGCTACACTTCGACCATAAGGTCCATTGTGATGCCTTAGGATGTGAGGATGTGAGTGGAGAAGAAGGAATTTGTGAGTAGACTATGAATTGGTAGGATATGCGGCTGCAGCCGACTATGATAGGAACTATGCCGATATTCATCTGGAGTTCGTGAAGGAAACTGCAGAAAACCTTCTCAAGCATAGCCGGTTACTTCGTTCTTGTCCATACGCCGACAGTTTAGTCAATCAACCGCCCCTTTTTTTTTATAATTGACAAACTGCCGATGTCGGGATTCGAACCCATAACCTCCCAGTTTCCAAATACTGCATACTGCGCAGACATGACGCCTTAGACCGCTCGGCTACTTGGCTGGTTATAAAGTTCAAGTTATATAATTAAAATTTGGGACGCTTCCTAGCTTTTTTAATGGTAATTGAGATGAATTTAATCTATTGATTGAGCAAATCTCTATACAAACACATATAAATTGCAGTTTTTTAAAATTGTAATAACTTGTAAAGGCTTCGTAAATTGTTTTGAAATTTTCACAGTAGGTTTTACATTAAATGTGGAACATTCTACTAAATTTTCGTTCGTTTTGTAGAATTTTCGATATACCTCCCCAGCATCGTCAACTTTGTTTGACATGCTACATTTGATAAACTGCAGCACTTTTAAAACTTGGCATTACTGTACGGTTGCATTTATTTCCATTTTTATATCCGGTATGCATGAAATGTACACAGGTATATTGAGTTAAGTTCCTATTTTGTAACGACTGTCTGTCTGTCAACACGATAACTCAAAAAAGAAAAGAGAGAACGAGCTGAAATTTTGTGTGTGTGTTCTAGAGCTAAAATCGGACAATGTTTAGGCTAAATAAGGAAAACTGCTCATCTTTGAAACCGTAAGAGGTAGAACAAAAATGTAAAGACAAAAAATGATAACAATATGATAACATCAATATTCCATAAGTTAATATTTTTGAATATTAAGTAGAAATAGTTGAGTTTAAATAGACCCTATCCGTCAATGAATTTTTATACCTTAATTCGATAGACTTAGATAAAATATACATGGATAAATTATTATTCTTGGTTCGGGAAAATTCAACATATTAGTTTAAAAGTACGCCTGTCAAAACGTAGTGGTTGGTAATATAATGGATCATTTCGTATACAAATTCCAAGTCAATGGTTTTTAATTTAGGTACCATTCAAGTGCATGGATTAATAAAAAGAGTATAATGAGTACAAAAGACAGATTTTGTAGACAGATTCATTTAATACAAAAATATTACATTGAGAAAAATTACGCTTTTAAAATAAAATATATAAAGATTGTTATACTCATTAAGGAGTTTTAAATTTTTTTAAAAACGTAAATGATTTTTTAAATATATAACTTATATCGAAATTATCCGTCTAAATTTGTAATGCTATTTTTCATTTGAGACAGTGAGAGGAACAGTGGATTAATATTGAATTCTATTCATCTGTACTATTCATACTCAAATCTATTAGGTGAAATAGTGATGTAAGTCATAGCTGTCTTATTAGAAGCATAGGTGGCAGAACTTCCTTTTCTAGCAAGGAGAATCTTTGTTTTGGTAGGGGAAGCGTTGGTTTCCCCTTCAATTTTGACGTATATTTTCGTCCACTACTGAGGTCATTGCATCTATTACACCTTCGGGATAAAAGGTGATGCATCTTAGAATAGACTCAGTCAAATAGTTAAACTCTTACCTTTAAAAAATCCATGTGAAATTTTTTCAACGGAATTCTATTCATTTTGGTGCTATGAAAACATAGCAACAAGTCCATAACGCTATCGTGCTTGCAAAAAAATTTATTGAAGGTCAAAAGCCGTCAAAATTAGTTTTTCTCGAATTAAGGTCATTATCAAATTTACTCCTTAGCGAATTTTCTCAGCTGTATCTAGAGCACGGAAGTGCGCAAGGCCGAGTTTAAAGAGTATTTTGCCTTCTCACTTACAGTGCTATTACTTATCGAAAAATCAGAGCTGATTTGACCCGGAAATATCTTCTGAACGAAAAGAGCTACAGTACTGATTTTTCGAATATGGAATATTTAGGGAATTATAAGAAAATAGGTTTTTGCTTTTCATTAAGAAATAAACGGTTAAAAAGTTATTTCACTTCAAAAATGCAAAATTAGCGGAAACACCCATCTCTATTAACACCAATAAAATTTACGAGATATTTGAGAAAAACTGATTTTCACTACCTTTGACCTTCAATAACTTCTTTTGAATAAATAACTTCTTTTAAATAACTTCTTGAGAATTCCGATGGAAAATCTCCACTTGTATCTTTTAAGAGGTAACTTATTTTGTGTACTATTTCACTGGATATCACTTTCGTTATGCAATATATACCTAAATCTATACACCTTCATGGAATGTGTATGGAGGGAAATAGTGCACTGCGACTTAATTGCTTTTACTTAATTGCGACTTAATTGTTTGCTTTTTACTCCCAAAATAACATTAAATTGATTTAATATCACTGTTTCTTTCATCGCCTCATTTTACAAACTGGAAATCGTTTTTAATTAATAATATTTTCATTAGTCAAAACAAGACAGGTTTGGTTGAAGAGTGTAGAGGATCGATTTATGTGGTTTACCTTATTATTTCATTTGAGGTAGTTGTCTGGTAATAATCGTGTTAAAAATTTTCAGTTCAGAACCTACATCAATGATATGAATAGACTGAGATTGTATACTATACTTTTTTTACTTGAATGTACCTCGTATACTTGTTCGCTTGGATTATATTAAAATGTCAATCTTTTCGTTAATCTATTACAATAATTAAACGGTCAATAATTATAGTTATTTTTTTTTTTCAAAATATAAATACAACATCATTTTACATTGTCCTAGTTTTTAGCCAAAACGCTCGACGCGTTTTTTTAAATAAAATTAAAAGTGTGGTGATACTACTTTTGTATATACCTGTAATATTAATCGTACAATTTTTAACAGAGATTTATATCGAAACTAAACTATAAATTATTCTAAAATTTTAAACGAAGTTAGATACTTATATTTTGAATAATTTATCAAAAGTTCAGCCAATTTAGTCGAAAACGGATTTAACATGACAGATACCTTAAAAAGAAACCAAAATCATCCGAAGTTAATAAAAAGTTGAGATTTTCTTGTTGGAATGAAAATTCTTGAATTTTTACTTTTGATGGGTAAGCCAAGTACACACTATTTTTCAATGAGTGTTATGAATTCCATATTTAAAGAATATAATATGTAGTTGATTTTAAAAAGATGTGTTTGTTGAATAATATTATATATTGTCTGGTAATCGTTTAAAGTGTTGAAAATATCAATGTCAAAGTTGATTTTTTTTAAACTAAATGAAGGGTAAATAAAATTGTAAATTTTATACATTTAGTGTACAATATTATTTATGTGCATATAAAAGTAATATATTAATTCTGCAAATTAAGTAATTATGCTTATAACAGAATTTTAAAAAATAATTTATTTTTTAAGGCAAGTAATAACAAACATTCAGGGATTCTCCAGTCTATTGAAGTAGAGTCCATATTGGTAATATTTTAATTTATATATTCTGTTAATTTTAGTACAATATTCCGACCTTAACGAACATCGCCGATCTTCGCAATAAATAAATTATATTTAAATTATTTTGAATTATTATAGAGTAAGAGCCTGTGATCGCCAGACCTTCCTCATTTTATGAAACCTGAAAGTTTTTCTGCGCATGCCCCCAATAGAGTTAGGAACGATCAGCGACTATGAAGTGTGGATCCTCGTGGATTTGGCAGGTAACAGGTAGCAAAGGTGTATACAATTGCTACTAACTTTCGTCAAAGTATAAAGCATAATTTTTTTATAGTTTCTTCGGGATAGCATTAGAAATCACCTCATTTATTGCCAGACACCCTTAAACTTTAAAAAAATGTAATTCTATTTTCGTTATAGTATAAAAGCTGAATTTTATACATGTTACTTAGATAACTATGAAAAGATATTTCCTAAGTAACCAGACAAATTCGTCAGTTCTAACATTTTGCCAGACAAAGTTGAAGGTCAGAAGGTCAGTAGGTGCGAGCGCGAAGTAATATACATACAAACGGGTGCAAGTGAGATATTTTTTTGGAGTTATTGGATAATTTCATTGTATAGAATTATTTATGACTAAAAAAATTCGTTACGCAGGAGCTGCGTAAATTTAGCGAATTTCCTTAGTATATATAAATACTTTCTAGTGGTCACAATTTTAGTCTGATTAATATTTTATTAATAAATGGCAAAGGTCAAAGGGTAAAGGGGGGCATAGAGAAAGAAGAAAACACAAAATATAAAATATCTGTCTTAGTATTAGATAGATAGATAAGGTCCATAAGGTCCATTGTGATGCCTAAGGATGTGAGGATGTGAGTGGAGTGGAAGGAATTTGTGAGTAGACTAGGAATTGGTAGGATATGCGGCTGCAGCCGACTCTGATAGGAACTATGCCGATATTCATCTGGAGTTCGTGAAGAAAACTGCAGAAAACCTTCTCAAGTATAGCCGGTTACTTCGTTCTTGTCTATACGCCGACAGTTTAGTCAATTAACCGCCTTTTTTTATAATAATTGTCAAACTGCAGATGTCGGGATTCGAACCCATAACCTCCCTATTTCCAACTATGCATACTGCGCAGATATAACGCTAAGTGTCCATTGTGATGCCCAAGTATGTGAGGATGTGAGTGGAGTTGAAGGAAGTTTTTTGTGTAAACTAGGAATTGGTAGGATGTGCGGCTGCAGCCGACTCTGATAGGAACTATGCCGATATTCATCTGGAGTTTGTGAAACCTTCGTGAAATGCATAGCCGGTTACTTCGTTCTTGTCCATACGCCGACAGTTTAGTCAATTAACCGCCCCTTTTTTTCATTTTTCTTAATAATTAACTGCCGATGTAGGGATTCGAACCCATAAACTCCCAGTTCCAAGTAGACATTAGACCGCTCGGCTACTTGGACGGTCTGTCTTAGTATTAGAACAATCGAAAAAATTATGAGGAGTAAAGTTGTAGAAAATCATGTTTGCTACAATTCATTACCTGATTTTTTTTGCTCAAACTCTAATGTGTACAGAGATGTTTAGAATTTTAACTTTCAATCATAAACTGTAAATATTAGTGTAACAGAAAAAATGATAACAAACAAAATTACAGTAAAACTAATTTTTTACAACTTCTAGTAAGTTTTTCGACATTTCGAATATTAAGGGAGATATCAAATTTTGTTTTTGCCCCTCGTTCTAAACTTCCCTTTCCCCTTGTCCGATGTTACGCAGCAACCAACTTGATCTTTCAAATACCAAAAACGCCTCAAATACCAAATTTCATTCCGATCGGACTAAAATATATATATATATATATATATATATATATATATATAAATATATATATATATATATATATATATATAAATATATATATATATATAAATATATATATATATATATATGTGTCGGAGTTACATTGGGATTATGATCGTTTGAACCAGTATATATGTTGTCAGGCATTGTTGTTTTTTTATAAAATACAAACATTTACCAATTTTTCCAATAGCACAGAACACTGCATTTTCACAAACACTCACTAGTCTCCAATAACTCGAGACACCGCACTTTCACAAACAGTAATTACAAATAGTTGGTTCAATCTACGACACAGTAAGTTGGCTCCTGTTAACAATACAGATACAACACGAATAATACTAACAAATGCCATACCACGGTTATCTCATCAATAAACATAATTAATTATACTAGTCCAAAAGGGCTACCAACAATCCAAACGCTATCTCCATCTGGCCTTTCAGCAGAGTTCAGTTGACACTAATTCGCAACTACACGATACGGTGTGTACTGGGGTGCTGTCCTCTCAGGACTGATCTTTCTTGATGTACGTAAAATATATTGGAAAAACGATCATTCTACTACTACCCCTACGTTATGGTGATATTATGTCGCCTCTCTGATATAACAAAAAAAAAAGGTCTCTTTTCATTCGTACCGTACAATTTGCGTCTAAGTAGAGACCACATGTGTCCCGTCCAACTTAACCCTTACTTACTGTGATAATTGATAATCTTAAAGCAATTATTCTCTATTGCACTTATAATAGACAATTTATTTTATTCTAAGACTATATAAGTATCGATAATATCTAATTTCCGGGCCTCTATGTCTGGCGGATCCTTTTATGTCGGACATACTGTAATAAATAAACCCTTTTCTTAAAAAAATAGTTTTATAGCACTTATAAATGTAAGTATTTAAAATCTCCAAATGTGAATTTGCCCTTTGCACAAATTCAATTCCCGACATATATATATATATATATATATATACATATGTGTGTGTGTCTGTAATCACTCTAGCGGTCACAGTTTTATTTTATGGGAATGAAATTTGGTATTTAAGGCGCTTTTGTTATTCTTCTATTTTTGTTATTAAAGGTCAAAATCGTTAATGGGTAAAATCGGACAAGGGGAAAGGGGGGTTTAAAGGGAGGGGGAAACACAAAATTTGACCTATCTCCCTTAATATTTGAAAAATCGAAAAATTTATAAGAAGTAAAGTTGTAGGTACTAAGTTTTACTGTAATTTTGTTCCTTATCATTTTTTCTGTTACTCTAATATTTACAGAAATATTGACGGTTTAAGATTGAAAATTAAATTCCTTAATATCTCTGTACACTTTAGAGTTTGAGCAAAAATGATAAGGTGATGAGTTGTTGCAAATTTGATTTTCTACAACTTTATTCCTAACGCATTTTTCGATTGTTCTAATATTAAGAGAGATATTTTATATTTTGTGTTTTCTTCTTTCTTCAACCCCCCCCCCCTCACATTCCCCTCGACGTATGTAATTTATTATTACAATTGGACTTGCAAATACTAAAATCATATACGACATTTCATTTTGATCAGACTAAAATTGTGACCGCTAGAGAGTGATTTATGTATTCTAAGGAAATTCGCTAAGTTGAAGCAGCTCCTGCGTAACGACTTTTTTGTACATCGAATGCTTAATATTGTTGTTGTATTTATTGATTGTCAAATTAAATTAATTGCGGAGTTTGCAATCATTATACTTTTTGACAGCAAAATTAATTGATAAGATGGTTGTGAAGATATTTATAAAAAATTGGAAGCTTTATTTAAAGAAATTCGTTACGCAGGAGCTGCTACGAATTTTCTTAGAATACATAAATTACTTTCTAGCGGTCACAATTTTAGTCTGATCTAAATGAAATATCGGATATGATTTTAGTATTTGCAAGTCCAATTTTATTAATAAATGACATACGTCGAGGGAAAATGAGGACATAAAGAAAGAAGAAAACAAAATATAAAATATCTCTCTTAATATTAGAACAATCGAAAAATCCGTAAGGATTAAAGTAGGTACGAGACCAATAGCTCAATTTCCTTTCAGGAAATTCGCTAAAACAAATATAAAAGAGGGATATTAATGTACGTAAATAAGGGTTAGAGATGGCAACTATATATAGATTTATTTAGAAAAATATCGATATTGAAAGTTCCGATATATTGAGGACCAGAGCTGAAAGTTTAGAGAAATATCGCTCATGTGTATGGCTTATATATCTATCTTTACTTTGGTTTTTATATTTAGCCTGTTTTAGCCATACAACATAAATACGTCTATTCCAGTCTTTTGACACAATTGGTGCATATTTGTGATAGTTTTGAAAATTGATTAATTTTATCGTTAATCGAAAATATTCTATCGATATTTTGCAGCCGATATTTTTAAGATATTGATATTGCTATTTCGATACATCGAATACCGATATAGAGATACTGCGATGTTATCTTTTGCCATCCCTAGCCAGAGTTGAAATAAACAGTGAATTCGATTTTTTTGTGATTGTGAAGGGGTTCACTAGGAGCCTATATCCAGGGAAGTAAATAAAATTATTTTACTCGTGCTTAGTAAGTTCTATGTAAAAAAAATCTCCTTAAAATATACTTCTCAGGTAGTAAAATAATAGTCACATTAGAAAATATTTATTTCTCTTGGTAGCATACTCTTACTACTTTTAGTTAAATATTAAGGACGTTCATGCATGAGGCTTGATAGTAGATAAAAAATTTTTTTTAGTGAATGGAATAGCTCAATTATGTAGTTACCCTCCCTCAAAAATTTAAAACCTGTAGACGTATCATTTCAAAGAGTAATTATCGATTAAAAATCAAACTTTTAACACAGCGTCTTACGGAGAACAGAATGTTTTTGTACTTAAAGTTATAGTAACTATATTATTAAAGTATTCACCATAATAAATAATGTTTATAAATATTATTTGAAATATACAGTTTATATATTTAAAAAAATGGTGTGGACGAACGTTTGAATTATGTAATTATTTAATAAAATTAAAACTGTATTGTTAGATTTGTTTTTGCACCATATTTTGAAAATTGGCGACAGCGCTCATTTAAAAAAATGTACACATACACACAAATTACTCACCTTAATCCGTCTTATAATATTATTCCCTGATTTCTAATATTATCCCGAAGAAAATTAAAAAAATTACGCTTTATACTTTGACGAAATGAGTAGCAATTTTATACACCTTTGCTACCTGTTACCTGCCAAAGAGGCCACGATAATCCAAACTTCATAGTCGCCGATTGTTAAATGTGTAAAATGTGGAAGGTCTGGTGATCACTGGCTCTTGCTCTATATACTCTTATTGGTCGAAAATTGTTGTTATATTTTGTTAATTGAAAATTATACAGTTGTAATACTTATCCCTTAGAACATGAATAGTAACTAAATAAAACAAACACAAAATGTAGAGTTTTTTTCATTATAGACTTTTTGGTTTCGTTTATATTTTATAATGTCAAAGGAAGAGATAAAAAATATAGAAATATTTAAACGAACACATAAATGGCGCGAAATTTTTTAGATTATGGTAGTTTTCCAACTACAGAGCATAATGCGACTCAGTGCCGCACAATGCCGAAGTGTGCTAATGCTTAATTGGAACGTGTAATAGTTTTCAAGTGCACCAGCAGAGTGCACTAGGTTCGGTGTGGAAAGAAAAAAACATACATGGACTTAACCTCATTAATTTATAAATAAAATGGTATACAATAACAATTGGTCGAAAACTTTTTACGGTTATTTTAAGTAATTTCGATTTTTATTATTTCAGTAAAATTTTTTTGTGTTGACTAATAATTTGTTTCGATGAGTTCTAAAAAAATTATATACTTTTTAATTGAACCATCTTGTCCAGATGATAGTGGTGATGAGGATTTATCGACTACTCCAAGTTTAAATCAATCAATTAGTTCATCATCAAGTGATATATTTATTGAAAATATGAAATATTTTCTACTACTGAGTTGGTATCCATCACACGAAAACAGTAATTTTCAAAGTGCTCGATTGTGCGAAGCGTTGCTGTAGTTGAAACATTCAACGTTGAGCATTATACCGCATTATGCGCTTTAATGCTGTAATTGGAAAACGCACTATAAGTCGTGACTAAACTTATAAGATCTTATATATATTTTATAAACAGGGTGTCTCAAATTTTAATACGGAAAATTAAATAGGCTATAGATCTCCCAAAATTAAGAAGAAAAGTTCATATGAGCTTGGATGGTTTCAAGCTTCGTTTTTGAGATAAAGTTTGTTAAAGTTAATTAAAAAAAACCTTTTTTTTTAAAAGTCTCAAAAACTACCTTGCTGATTTCGATTACACGGGGCATATGTTTAGTAATAAGTAAGTGCTTTAATTTCATGTAATTAGATTTAATATAATTAGTTCAGGGAAGGTGCTGGAGCATACTACATAGATATTTCAAAGAAAAATTTGAGTACGCCACTGCTTTTTTAAAGTTTTTTATTATTTTTAGATTGAGTAATTAAAAATATAATTTTTCCCTCTTTTCTATCCAGAGTCTATCTTATCCAGAGAGAAATTACTTTCCGAGAGAAAAAATATAATTTCCCTGTAAAAGTAAATTTAATTTTATTAATAAAATGAAATAATAAATATCAAGTGAAAATAACAACTAACTGAGTTAAATGCTTAAATACTCGGTACATCCTGAATTTATATAAAAGAGTTTATAACAAAATTTGTTTATTTTTAAAGGAACATTTTTTATCTTTACATTTTTGTTCTATCTCTTACGGTTTCAAAGATGGGCAGTTTTCCCTATTTAGCCCAAACATTGTCCGATTTTAGCTCTAGAACACACACACAAAATATCAGCTCGTTATCTCTTTTCGTTTTTGAGTTATCATGCTCAAAGATGGGCGGACATGCGGAAAGGGTCGAATTACGCCATTTTATGAATATCTATTCCAAACATTTATGTCTGCGATCAATATTTTCAAGCTTTACAAAGTCGGGACTAAACTTAGATAGATAGATAGATTGTAGAGGCTGCCCTGGATGGGCTACACTTCGACCATAAGGTTCATTGTGATGCCTAAGGATGTGAGTGGAGTGGAAGGAATTTGTGAGTAGACTAGGAATCGGTAGGATATGCGGCTGCAGCCGACTCTGATAGGAATTATGTCGATATTCATCTGGAGTTCGTGAAGGAAACTGCAGAAAACCTTCTCAAGCATAGCCGGTTACTTCGTTCTTGTCCATACGCCGACACTTTAGTCATTTAACCGTTTTTTTAACCCGACTTCAAAAAGGAGGATGGTTCTCAATTCGTCTGTATTTTTTTTTTTTTTATAATTGTCAAACCGATGTCGGGATTTGAATCTATTAACCTCTCAGTTTCCAAGTATGCATACTGCGCAGACATAACGCCTTAGACCGCTCGGCTACTTGGACTGGTTGGGACTTAACTTAATATACCTTTGTATATTTACATATACCGGATATAAAAAGTAAACAAATAATAATAATAAATAAAAATCTCGATGTTGAGATTTATACAGAATACTCGCCCTGCTCGCTAGGGGGGTACCCCCTTTGGCCCCAAGGTGGTCTTCAGCCTTGGCTCCGCGTTACAGAAAATAACATTGCATGAATTGTAAAAAAAGTTTTTTTTGGGGGGAGGGGTGTTTTTCCGATTGTCCGGAGAGTTGCAATGAAAAAATGGAAGTTTTCCGATTTTTCCTGTCGGTTTCAAGTAATTTCACGTCGTTTTGTATAGATCAGTGAGTGTGTCAGCTTCACTTCTAGCTTTATAGTATATTAGATTCATTTTAAACAAGACACCTGAATATTTTCTCAAGGAAATTTTGATTTCGTTTTTGGTAAAAATGATGAAAATTATTTTTTGCGGAGAGGCACATCTTACACTAAACCCCTCTTGACATCCAAAAAATAAAATTGCGTGCTCTAACAATTGCAAGCTAAGCCCAAAAAATGTAACATTTGAATAGACTATAACATTTTTGCGTGTAAATATTATAACAAAGATGAATATATAGTTGTTATAGTGTAAAAAGAAATATATATATTTATATAAAATGATAGTTATATTTATTTAAATAACAAACATTTTATGTCCGTGTATATATTTTATAAATATTTCATTTCGTCTCTTCAAATCTCTAATAATAAAAACAAACCATTGATTTTTCTTTAAAAAATCAGTGTGAAAAATGTTCAAAATTTGTCTGACTAATTTTCGAGAATATCTATAAAAAACCAGAAAAACGTATAGGCACGCCACTTTTGATGGGGGATTTCAGCCAAAAGCAGCGGTACTGATATAATAAATACTGAATAGAATAACACACTGTTTTGAACCATACCGACGGCGCTATTTATCAATTAATACGAATTTAATCAGTTGTGTATACCTATAAGCCGACGATATATACATGACTCGCAACGATCGCTATGGGACTCTGCCCGCCCAGACCCACTGTTTTAATGTGAGGTGAAAGTGTTGAAGACATCGGTGCACGATGAAAGTATAGGCCTTCCCATGTAGTGTCTAACAGTGTGAAATAGCAAACAATATTTTTTTCTTACCCCAAAATAGGCTATCCGAGTTTTCCTAGACAAATCGCCACCGCCTGTCTCGTGCATGGTGCCTCGTAGTGTGATTAGGTAAAGTAAATGTTTCGAAATAAATCCAAAAACTAAGGCCAATGCAACATCATCAACTAATCTATTTAAGGGCGGCCTAGTTAACGTGCTCCTGGAGCAACATATTACAAAACAGTCCCGAGAGTGTCACTGTGTTTGGGCACAGCAGCGTTTTTTCCAAATATTTTGAAAATTAAAAATACTTCGGGTACCAGGAAAAGGTGGCTAATGTCCTCCTCATCGAGCTTTACAACTTTTGTTTGAATTTTTTTTCGATAGCTGTCTCCTGTTTTTGCATTTTTGACAATATTTGTGGACCTTCCGCATCAAATGAACCGCAGCCCGATCAGGCCACGGGAAGTACCTCATAATTAGCATTGGAAGTCAGTCAGTCCGGGAACTGGTGAGTATAGTATTTAGACTCGCGATACTCGTCCGGATAACTGATTTGTATAGTATACGTTGGATCACTTGGGTAATGTAATGTCTATAGAAGATTGTTACGAGATACACCATTTTCGGCGCTACCGAAATTGATATAGAGAATCTCAAACATCGAGGGTAGATTTCTCATTGAGTATACGATGGGGATCGTAAATCCCACCAGAGAAAGAGCAAGGATTTATCTCGCTTGCGCCTTCACTTTACACCACTACATGTAAATTTGATACTGATAATTTTCCATACTAGTAATTTTCAGCGTTGTGAGTACATGTAAGATTTTAAATTTTGTGAAAGTCTACGTCACTCGTTTTCGGTGTCAGAATTTTTTACTGTAGACTATAATTTTCATGTATGTTACATTACATTATACAATACGCAGGATATAATAACAACGGTTAACATTCGAATACTTTTATTTTATGTTCACGTGTACGTTAGTGATGTAGTTTTAAACAAACTTGTCACTTGATGAAAATCTTTTATAATTATTATATTAAACAAATATTTGAAATTTTCATAACATTTTACTATATTTTCGGAAACATAGTTCCTTCTTCAGAAAAAATAGTAATATGTTACCGAATCTATAGTAAACAAGTGAAAATAACAAGTAACTGAGTTAATTGTTTAAATGCTCGGTATATACTGAGTGTATGAAAAAATGTTCAAACAAAAGTTGTATATTTTATAAAAAGGAACATTTTTTTGTCTTTAAAATTGTGTTCGATCTCTTACGGTTTCAAAGATAGATATTTTCTGCCCTGGCGGGAGAAGCCCTGTCAGATTTTTCCCATTCACGAACTTCACCTTGATCTTTTTAGCTCTAGAACCCACATACAAAAATTCAGCTCGTTATGGAGTGGATATATTAATATATGGATATATCGATGATAAAAAATTATAGATTAAGATAGGATGCATGTGAAAACATACAAATAACGCTAAAATGGCTGAACCGAATTTGACGTGATTTTCATCAAACGGTTCATCGCATATTTCTCCAGTAAATATAAAATTTACGCCACATTTATGCCTCGTTTTTACACCAAAACTATGGGATGTATGTATACGTGTGATCATTTGAAAAACTACCACTTCAATATTTCTCTTAGAGTACTCATTTCCATTCTGCAGACTCATATATAGTACTAATCTCAGTTTTAACCTCGTTTTTTTACTGTAGTTTTCAAATATAATACTTAACCGAATTGTTAAGTTGTGGTACTCATTCGACGCAAAATTTAATGTTCTTTAATTGATTATACCATGACTTTTTCGCTAGGATGCAGCATATAGAAGTTATAGGCACAAAACCAAAAAAATTCCGAAAATTCCAATGTTTTTTGGCTGTCAAAAGTTCTTCTGAGATCGCCCGTGTTAGCATTTTTGTTTGTACCCATATATGTAAGCTAAAAATATTTAAAATACTACACCACCTTTTTGCATCATACAATACCTCTACTGACTGGTATATTGGAACAAACTGTTTATCAATACTCAAATATTAAAAAAAAAGGGAAATTTACTTAGGAACGCTTAATGTCTGTTCTCGTAAAGCTTATTCATTTTTTGGAATCACAATTGTTATCAAATCGGATTTAGAAAGATTCTAAGAAATTTTCTGAATCCGATCTGATAACAATTGGTAGATAGTTGTGATGCTAAAGAATCTTTGAATCGATTTTTCTAAAATGTTCATTTTTAAGCTTTGACTGTCATCTTTCAAACCAATGATTTGTACGCACTTTGCCAATTGACTCACTTGGCTTGTAATACATCCACACAAATGAAAACATTCACACTTCTTTTATCAATTGATAAACTGCAGAATAAGCTATGCACTTTTTGCGCAAATGACTTTCTGGTACCCACATAATATATGGGCTATATTAAATAATATTTTCTTTCAATCAAATCTTACTAAATTATAAATATAATTGTTATTAACATTTTTTTTCAATTTAATCAATCACTTATAAAATGGTTTGTAAAATATAAATTTTCCACTTATCGTAGAAAAGCGCTCAATTTCACCCAAGTCTTCCCAAAAGTATGTGATGTAGCAGTCTTCGGTAAACGCATAATTCACGACACGTTCAATCGATATTAAATGAAGGAAGTCGCTAAAAATATATTGCAAAGAAATGCACGCCAAATTTTAATATCTGACCTCTTTGCTACGATTTTATTTTATTTCTTCTTAAAATATGTAAACTGATATGAAAAAAAGTTGCATAATAAAGTTGTAAATAAAATCTTATGATAAAAAGTATTGATATGTTTTTTCGTAATTATTTTAGAAAGAAACTTATGCGCGATAAAAGTTATGGAAGCGTTTTCACGGCTGTCGGATCACGTTCTCGCAGGATTGCCTAGCCAAGTGAATGGGAACCGTTTTTTACGGTTGCCGCTCCTACTATTTATATAAATATCGTTTCGTGAAGCATTATTAATCAACCACGAACGTTTTTCGGCGATTAGCACAGGAATATATATAATTTTGTAATTCATTTTATAAATAAAAAGTTTGATAAGACATTGAAATTTGAATGATATGTTATATACTAGCTGTTACCCGCCCGCTTCGCTGACGCTGACGCTAACTTTAAATTTTTTGATTTTTAATGATTATTCGAATTTTATGGCTTTTATGTGATATCTATATAATAAATATTTGGTCGGTTTTTTATGAAATGTTCCCGTATTATAAACATATGTTTTTTTATTGTATAAATTTTCGTATACACCATGTATTTATGCCAAAAATATTGAATGAATGAAAAAATGTTTTAAACTAAAGTTATTCTACGACTTAGCGTGGTAATATGTACAATGATTGCAAGCTGTCTATCTTTAAGGATGGAACATTTGGTCTTTGAACTTTTTCTCTAGCTCTAACGGTTTCAATGTTAGATATTTCCTCCCTTCTTGGGTGCTTGGTACAATGAGCGAATTTGCAAGTTATTTATTTTTAAGATAGGACCATTTTTTGTCTTTGAATGTTTCTTCAATCTTTTACGGTTTTAAAGTTAGAAATTGCCAACACCTTAGCGGGGGTGGGGGTGTATGGAGCAATGAACGACTTTGCAAGTTGTTTATTTTTAAAGAAGAAACATTTTTTTGCCTTTGAATTTTTCTTTTATCTCATACGGCTTCAAAGACCATATGAACTTAAAAAAACTATTCGGTATTTTTATATTTTTTTAAATTGTACGATTTTAATTATCAAAATTTTTTATTTATTCTGATATGTAAATATTTTTATAAAAATGTGTTCAATATTGTTGATTATAAATTATTATGTGTAGAGGTCCCTTTATCTACCCATAATTATTAATTTAAAATTGTAAAAATAAAACTGTAACTTATATTTAATTAAAAATATTTTTTTAAGGTTGATTTCCTAACATCTAGATTAATATAATTTTCAATTGAAAATTTCCTATAAATTGATTTTATTTATTGAATATAACTTAACTTAAAATACTGTTTAATCTAATAGCATGTTTTTCTAAATCCTCTGTGAAAATATATTAATTAATAAGGATATTTGTACTATAGTCCAGAATACTTACTAAGATGCTACAGAATACAATTTGCATTTGAAGAAGAAAAGTTTAATAAATTGTAAATTGCTAAAAATAAATATTTCTTCTTTTATTTTAAGTGAGCCATTTCAAATCATTAACTTGAACTGAAAAATGGTTATTTATCTTAATGGCCACAATTAATAAGATAAACACGCTCCAGGATCTTAGCACCCTATCCATGGAATTTCGAAAAACCAATTATACCATCTAATTGGTCATAAGAGGTTAGATAGTTCCATTAATTGGTTAGCGATAGAAAATTTTTTATTGTTCTCTTAATTTTTTCAAGGTCAATAAAATGTTAGCACCCTATCCATGGAATTTCGAAAAACCAATTATACCATCTAATAGGTCACTAATTGGTAATAAAACGTCAGCTTGCCCCATTAATTGGTCAGCGATAGAAAACTTTTTATTTTAGAACCCCATATTCCATAAAGAAAAAAATAAAGGCACTAATCAATTGAGAATAATCCACTGATAATTGGTCAGTTAAAATAAACAATTGGTCAGACCTATTTCCTGGGAAAAATCTATTTGAATACCCGGTATATCCTGAATTTATTTGAACAAGATCATAATAAAAGTTATTTTTTGTACTTTTGGGACTAAAATGACAACTTTACTCCCTTTAAATCTACTAAAGTAGATTTATTTTCCCATGGCAGAAAAAGTAAAAAATTTGTTAAATAGAAATGTCATTTTGATTTTGTTGTTAGGATACCTATGTATTAAATTTACTTTTTCTTCCATGGGAAAAAAAATCTACTTTTTCTGCAATGGGAGAAAAAGTACTACTTTCGTACCTATTTGGTGGGAATAAAGTTGTCATATTAGTTCGAAAGTGCAAAAAATAGTATATTTACCATGGGACGAACCGTGAACACACAAAAAATTCCACTCGTTATCTCTTTTCGTTTTGGAGTGAACGTTTTAATAGACGGATGGGCATATTATAGACTAATTAGGTCATTTTATGAACACCTATAGCAAAAAATTTTATCTACTATAAATATTTTCAATCGTTACAAAGTCGGAACTAAACTTAATATACTCTTGTATATATTATATATCTTTACCGGTTATAAAAAGAAATATGTATTTCTATAGCCTAATGCCGATCGCTACCGGCGACAACTCACGATTGAAGTTTCGGTTTCAGTCGAAGATTCGGCCAGATTACTGCAGGAACCTAAACTAAAAGGAAACTAAAAAATTGTGTCGAAATTAGCCGAAATCGAACCTTCAGGCGGACATTACCCATAAGCAACTGTAGTCCATATGAAGAGGTAAGTTAAAATACGCTAATAATGAGTTTCAAATTTGTTTACTTTCGCGTGGGACGTCATGTGGTAAGTAAAATGCATTATGGTTAATAATAATAATAATAATATAGTCTTTATTAACAATCTTATAAATTACATTTCATCTTATTTCTGCTGAGATTACTATAAAGAAATTTTTGTTTTTAGAAAGTAAATGTATATAATAGGTAATGTATTAGACACCGGTTTTTTGATTGTCTTGCTCCCCAGCATAGGCCTCCCCAAGTGTTCTCCACAACGATCTGTCCCTTGCTAACCTCGCCCAACATGTTCCTGCCACCTTTTTAATATCATCTTCCCATCTTTGATATTGTCTGCCTTTATTTCTCTTCTTATAATTAGGACACTTTTCTGTCTTACTTCTTATCAGATGTCCGGACCATTTCCATTTGAGTTGTTTGATTCTTTCTGTATTTTATATCTATAATCTTAGTTTGTTTTCTTATTGTTTTTAATCGTATTTTATCTTTTAGTTTTATGTTGAGTATACTTCTTTCCATTCTGTGTTGACAAGTTTCTAGTGATTTCATATTTTTTTTTGTACAACTCCACGTCTGACATCCGTAGGTCATGCTAGGTAGGATGCATGTATTGAATATTTTCTTTTTTCCTTCGATCCATCCTATGTTTATTCTATTTTGAATTTCTTTTGTTGTGAGGTCTGTAGGAGATATTATTTGGCCCAGGTATGTATACTCGTTAACATATTCCAGTTCAGAAACGTTGTTAGGTTTAATAGGAGTTTTAACGTAATTTGTCATCAGTTTTGTTTTATTGGTGTTCATCGATAGTGCTACCTTTTCGCTTTCGTATCAGTACCAACAGTATTTAGTACCAACTGTTCAATCATAATCTGTAGGGTCTTTGGATCTTCACATATTAGTATAAGGTCGTCGGCAAATCTTAGGTGGTTCAGTAGTATTCCATTAACATTTATACCATATTCATTCCATTCAAGCTGTCGAAATACATGTTCTAGGGTTGCCGAGAAGAGTTTGAGCGACAGAGGGTCTCCCTGTCTAACTCCTCGTCTAATGGGGAAATATTCTCCTGATTTTTCTGTTCGTATTTTAGCTTTCATATTTCCATATATGTTCTTTATTATACGAAGGTATTTATTGTGGACCCCTTGTGAAGCAAGGGCTTCCCATATTTTCTCATGTTTAAGCGAGTCAAATGCTTTATTGTAGTCTATGAACGCTAAGTAATAGTTTATTCCATATTCATTGCATTTCTGGATAATTTGTTTGATGGTATGAATGTGGTCGATGGTTGAAAATCCACTTCTAAACCCTGCCTGTTCTTTTGGCTGGTTTTCGTCTAAGGTCTTCGTTAGGCGCTGTAGTATTATCTTGGAGAAAAGTTTGTATACATTAGACATTAGAGAGATAGGTCTGTAGTTTAAGACGTCATCCGTTCTCCCTTTTTTGTGAAGTAAGATTATAGTGGACGTGGTCCATTGAAGAGGTATATATTCCGTTGTCAAAATTTCATTAAAAAGGTCTGTTATTGTGTTTAAAATAGTTTCGGATATTCCAATTAAAAGTTCATTAGAAATGTTATCTTCACCTGGTGTTTTTCCTCTCTTTTGTGATTTTATGGCTTTGACAACTTCGTCTCTTAGTATATTTGGGATTGATTCTTCTTCGGTAATTATAGTTGTCTTGTTGCTTGTAGTTGGTGTGATTTGGTCGTCATGATAAAGATCACGATAGAAATCCGTCGCTGTATTTAGTATTTCGTTCCTTTTAGATTTAAATTTTTTAGTTTTATGATGTGCTATGTTAATAATCCAATCTGTATTTTCTTGAAGTTTTTTCCAAGCATTCTTGATTCCACCTGATTTTGTTATGTGGAATTGTATTGATTCTGTTCTCATTGTATGCTTGTGTTTTCTTATTTCTAAACTTATTTCTTTGCTTATTTTGGTTATCTTTTGTTTATTGTTTTTTCGGTTTTTAAATAAGAGTGCTCTTTGTTTTATTAATTTCCTTGCTTCAGCTCCTAATCTATCTTTTATTGGTTTGTCTCTTTCAAGTTTTTTATTGGTTTCTTTTATTTCTTCTTCATTTCTTCTGCATTATGGTTACTTCCCGTTAATCTAGAAACATAGGACGTTGTAATATTCACAACGTATTTGTGTAAAGTCTAATATTTTTCAAAATTAATTTCGGTAGTAAAAGTTCAATGAAAATTCTGAGTAGTTTCGTGATTCGAATATATATTTGTGATTATAGGAAAGCTAAAAATGGGGAAATTTTTTTAAATTGTAGAAATATATAATAGTCCAGTCTTTTACGCCTGTTCCATACGATACTGAATTTGAAAATAGCATTTATGTCATAGATGATGGATATCTGCATAGAGTCATATGGCATCTCAACGAATCGTTTGCACACACTATGTTCAGCACGTGCAAAGACATTATGGACCCAACGCAGTCGTTTTTGGCGGGTATCCAATTGACGCAGCTACCAAAAGTACAAAGAGTGCAGAAAGACTTCGTCGTTCAAAAAAACAAACTTCCGCTGACGTACTTTTGGACAAGTCGGTGGTTCCAACTGTTTCGCAAGAAAAATTTTTCTCAATAGAAATAAATAAAATTAGCTTGATTTCAATACTAAAAGACAAATTTGAAAATTCTAATTTTACCGTAAAATAGGTTACAGAAGATGCTGATACATTGATTGTTAACACGGCGATCAGTATGTCCACATCGGAATTCATGTAGGAGAAGATATAGATCTTCTGCTAACAGCACTGGCAAGACCGCATCTAAACGTTTACCTCCGCAAGCCAGGCAGAGGAAAAATTGTTGAAAAAATTCTCAAAGTCTACAGTATGGAGAAATAGTGGCAAACAAGATATTGTTCTTGCATGCGTTCAGCGGTTGTTACACTACTTCTGCTGTTTTCAACGCAGGAAAAAATTAAACTCATAAAAACACTTGCAAATAATGAATATTTAAGCTGAATTATACAAGTCGGTAATTTACGGTCTTCAAAGAGCGAAACGCAGATCCTGAAGTCATTGCTGCTGCAGGGAAAAGCTTTTTTATCGCTCTTTACGGCTCTTCCAAAAAAAACGCCGTGACGAAGAGCCAATTCAATCTTATTGCATTATCCCCTACAAAAGAAGCTGCACAGCAACATTCCCTTCGGACCTACCACCAAATTCGGGCTTGGTATGATATTGACGAAAGTCCAGAGCAATGGGGTTGAGAAAGGAGCAAATCTGGGTTTACTCCAGTGAAAAAGACAAAATATCCAGCACCCGAAGCACTGCTTAAATTCATTTAGTGCAAGTGCAAGAAGGGGTGTGGTCGAGCCTGTGGATGTAGGAAAACAGGCTTGAAATGTACTGTTATCTGCACATGGAGGGCGGGCTCTGTAGAAGAAGAAGACGACGACGACGAGAATGAAGACCTGATGGTTACGAAATCATTGGCACACGAGATCGAAGAAGACTACGAAGATGAAAACTCGGAATAGGAGGAAACAAATTTACAAGAATATATCAATTCAAGTGAACCTGGAACATCTAGGGCATCGAAACGAAAGAAAACCAATCAATAAATAACAAATCGTGGATTAGGCCTACTGGGGATACCACATGAAAAAAACGCGCCTCTCACTCTACCTCATGGTGGTGTGGAAATGAGTAAAAAAACGGTAGCACGGATTAAGTAATCGGGACATACTGAAAATTCGAAAAAAATGTAGCGATTTTGCGAATTGTAATATGGCGGCGCGAGCGGCGGTCGCTAATTCGGAATATTAATTAGGACACCAAACTGTAAGACTCTGCCAAATTAGAACTCTCCTTGACCTTTTGTAAGTTAGAACCTATAGTGTTAACTAAAACTAACTTAATGACTATAAGTACAAATAATCAAATTAAATCTTAAAATTAATTTTATTGATCTAAAAATGAAAATGGATCTCTTTTAATACTGATTTTTTAATCTAGATAATTAAATAATAATAATTATTAGAAGACAAGTGATATTTTAAACGTAATTTTCTATGTAGTTTTTTTTAGATCTTTTTTGGAATTGAATGCAATAAAACTAATTTTGATTGAATGAATTGTTTTATACCTTTAATTCCTAAAAATTTTAACAAAATTAATCAACCTCAACTTTATTAGATAGTTCAGAAAAATCAATATAAAAAGAAACGTTTATGTGGAGGAGGGTAGGCAATTACTTGATTACATTTCGTTTTAAAATAAAGGCTTAAATAAACGATTACTGTACACATTTATTAACTGTTGAGTCAAAGAATAGTAAAAATGAAAGCGAAAAACTTTGAAATTCTTGGCTGCGTTGCATCAAATCAATTGTTATAAAATGGGCTCCAGGATGCTAGCACCCCATCCATGGAATTTACGAAAAACCAATTATACCATCTAATTGGTCATAAATGGTCAGGTAGTCCAATTAATTGGTCAGCGATAGAAAATTTTAGTTTCACAGTGAAACTGTCACCAAATTAGTGATAAGTAACATATCCTGCGACAATATAAGAGTAAAATTAACAGGAACAAATGTGAATGAAGGAAATTTTAACAAGAGCAATTTTAATATAATTTAAAATTTATTATATTTTAAATTTAGTATATTTTAATCTAGTTAATTTTCTATTTATTTTTATTTTTGTCTGTTGATCTCGACTTTATATTTATCTCTAATTGTCAAAGAGTAAAGTACGACTAGCTAATTTATACTGATGATGACTACATTGTAGTCGAAATACGTATTTATAATACAAAAAACTGATCTAGGTAAAGGGGACGAATTTGAAATTTTATTTCAAAAACCTAGAGTTCTCACTAATTATCATTCGATAATATAAAGTTTTTATAATGTTTTTTTAATTTTTGAAATTGGCAAAATTCGTCAAACTACAATTTTACCCAAAATTTAAACGATCTGTGAAAAATATTCGAGTTATAAAATAATTAAAAATTTTTCCACCAATTTTAGAGGAATATTATAACTGGGAAGGAATATACTTTTGGGCCCCGGTTTATAAAAATTAGTTAATTATTGTTTTACTTTGGAATTTTAAATCATGCAAAGAATTTACGGTATACCAAATTTACTTTTAAATAGATATTCTATTTGAATTTTACGTAATGTTTTCGAGATCTTTTTAGCGGTGAAGCGAATTATTGTTAGTTACAAATAAAATTACATTTTGTTATATATAATATTAAAGTAAAATATGATTACCATGGATTTTGAATCCTGATAAATACGGTAATTTTCTTTTCAATTTTGATGTAATAAATTCGTGGATTGTATGATTGAAAAACTAAATGTGAAAGCTATAAAGTGTTGTTAAATAGTATAATTCAAATATCATTTGCATTTAGTTTGTATAAAATTTAAATGAGTGACAAATGAAAATATAATTGACCGGAAACAGATGACAGTAGTGTCTGAGTAACCATACGACGCCTGGGACAAGTGACGAGTACATAGTAGTAAGTTGTCATTATTTCTAGTCTATTTCATATTTTTGTTGTAAACAAACAACTTATTAAGTGAGGTTGATATATTTTTCGTTTAAATTAATTATTTTCGATATGCCACATTCGTCAATTACTATCGACATGCCTCGTCCATATTACTGGTACATATACATAGCTTGCCCATGCTGTTTTTAAAAATATGAGTTAAAATGTGTAAATTCAATTTAATTTGTGATAAATAGTACTTATTTTTGCTTAATATACGATTCTACATGTATATACATGTTAGTTAAATGATTATTGAAAAATGAAAATACCTTAGCCTCACTTAATATTGAAGACCTACTTATTATTGTATCTAAGCCACCTATTTTATTTTAGGGAACAATTGGATAATTTTTTTCATAAATTAACTGCAATGGAGTCTCCTAGGAAAAACAATGATTGCTATTTTTATTACTATTCAACGTGTACTAAGGTAAAAATTAAAAATTGTTATATATATGAAGATGTTAATATCTTAATATTTTAGGGTGACAACTGCACTTTCCGTCACGAACCTTCTGCTTTAGGCTGTGAAACTATGTGCTCCTATTGGCAACAAGGGAAATGCTTAAATCAACATTGCAATTTTCGTCATATGGAACTTAGGGTAAGTGCTTTTATGAATTGAATATTGTGTAATATATTAAATTTTAATAATTATTACAGAAAAATCGTAAAGCAATACCATGTTATTGGGAGACCCAACCTAGTGGATGTCGTAAACCTCATTGTCCCTTCCAACATAAG